>CAWUFW010002730.1:1902500-2077233 GCA_963921515.1 Calotriton arnoldi
GAGGCTTCCCGGGCACAACGGAACCCCGTCTCGGGCCTTTGGCAGAGCGGCAGGCTGGTGGCCGGGGCCCAGGGCTGTAGCACCCGACCCGGGGCCCGCCGGGGCCCGCCGGTGCCCCTGGACCCAGCCGGGGCTCCCGGGCCCAGAGGCACAGGGGGAGCCTCCCCGGGCCCGCGGGACCCCGTCCCGGGCACCCTGCCACGCGGCAGGACCGAGGACAGAGCCCGGGGTGGGGAAGCCGCCCTCCCCGGGGCCCCTGAAGCTCCTGAACCAAGCCAAGCAGGTGGAGGCTCCCCGGGCACGACGGAACCCCGTCTCGGGCCTGCGGCAGGCCGGGGGACGGGGCCCAGGGCTGGAGCACCCGACGCGGGCCCCTGGACCCAGCCGGGGCTCCCGGGCCCAGAGGCACAGGGGCAGCCTCCCTGGGCCCACGGGACCCCGTCCCGGGCACCCTGCCACGCGGCAGGACCGAGGACGGAGCCCGGGGTGGGGAGGCCGCCCTCACCGGGTCCCCTGGAGCTCCCAAACCAAGCCAAGCAGGTGGAGGCTCCCCGGGCATGACGGAACCCCGTCTCGGGCCTTTGGCAGAGCGGCAGGCCAGGGGACGGGGCCCAGGGCTGGAGCACCCGACCCGGGGCCCAGTGGGGCCCTTGGACCCAGCCGGGGCTCCCGGGCCCAGAGGCACAGGGGGAGCCTCCCTGGGCCCGCGGGACCCCGTCCCGGGCACCCTGCCACGCGGCAGGACCGAGGACAGAGCCCGGGGTGGGGAGGCCGCCCTCCCCGGGGCCCCTGGAGCTCCTGAACCAAGCCAAGCAGGTGGAGGCTCCCCGGGCACGACGGAACCCCGTCTCGGGCCTTTGGCAGAGCGGCAGGCCGTGGGACGGGGCCCAGGGCTGGAGCACCCGACGCGGGCCCCTGGACCCAGCCTGGGCTCCCGGGCCCAGAGGCACAGGGGCAGCCTCCCCAGGCCCACGGGACCCCGTCCCGGGCACCCTGCCACGCGGCAGGACCGAAGACGGACCCCGGGCTGGGGGGTGTCCTGGCCCATCTGGCTGCCGGCTGAGGACTGCTAGGACGAGAGGGGTTCCGGAGTACCCTGTCCCTAGTAATCCGGAGGAAGGGTACCCCCCTTTCTGGTAACCCGTGCGCACCGCGAGACTTGGGGGACCCTAGGGGCGGACGCGCCCGATTTCCTGAAACCCTGGCTGGGATCAGGGTGGCAAATGAGCCCTCATCGGTACTTCCAGGGCAGCCCGGCCATCTGGTCGCCCCGTTGGAAAGCATTGCACGTGACCAGATGGCCGAGGGGAAAGGCGCAACGAGATGACCGGGCCCGAAGGACGCCCATCTGCCCGCCCCAAGCCTTCGCGGGAGGGCTCCCGCCTGCCCTTTGGAGGGCTCGGGGGCTCTGCTTCCCGGGGGCTCGGAGACCCCGGCTGGGCCTCAGGCATGGGGAGGCCCGCAGGAGCTCTCGGGCCCGAACGCCCGGGGGAGGACTGCCCAGGACCGATGGATCCCGTCCCGGGCACTTTGCCAAGCCGCAGGCCGGAGGAGGTAGCCCCGGACTGTGGGGAGGTGTTGTCCGGGCCTAGCCCATCTGGTCCCCGGCTGAGAACCGCCAGCCCGAGAGGGGTTCCGGCATACCCTGCCCCTAGTAATCCGGAGGAAAGCTACCCCTCTTTCTGGTAACCCGTGCGCACCGAGTGACGGAGTGGACCCAGGGCGCGGAGGCGCCCGACCTCCTGGAGCCCTGGCTGGGATCGGGGAGGTGGACGAGCCCTCATCGGGACTTCCAGGCCGGCCCATCTGGTCGCCCCATTGGAAATCATTGCGCGCGACCAGATGGCCGAGGGGAAAGGTGCGACCAGATGGCCGGGCCCGAAGGACGCCCATCTGCCAGCCCCAAGCCTTCGCGGGAGGGCTCCCGCCTGCCATTTGGAGGGCTCGGGGGCTCTGCTTCCCGGGGGCTCGGAGACCCCAGCTAGGCCTCAGGCAGGGGGAGGCCCGCAGGAGCTCTCGGGCCCGGACGCCCGGGGGAGGACTGCCCAGGACCGATGGAGCCCGTCCCGGGCACTTTGCCACGCCGCGGGCCGGAGGAGGGAGCCCCGGACGGTGGGTAGGTGTTGTCCGGGCCTAGCCCATCTGGTCCCCGGCTGAGAACCGCCAGCCCGAGAGGGGTTCCGGCATACCCTGCCCCTAGTAATCTGGAAGAAAGCTACCCCTCTTTCTGGTAACCCGTGCACACCGAGTGACGGAGGGGACCCAGGGCGCGGAGACTCCCGACCTCCTGGAGCCCTGGCTGGGATCGGGGAGGCGGACGAGCCCTCATCGGGACTTCCAGGCCGGCCCGGCCATCTGGTCGCCCCTTTGGAAAGCATTGCGCGCGACCAGATGGCCGAGGGGAAAAGGCACGATCAGATGGCCGGGACCGAAGGATTCCCATCTGCCCGCCCCGAGCCTTCGAGGTAGGGGTCCCGCCTGCCCTTGCAGGGCTCGGGGGGGCTCTGCGTCCCGGGGGGGCTCGGAGAACCCAGCTGGGCCTCAGGCACGGGGAGCCTGCAGGAGCTCTCGGGCCCAGATGCCCGGGGGAGGACTGCCCATGACCGATGGAGCCCGTCCCGGGCACTTTGCCACGCCGCGGGCCGGAGGAGGGAGCCCCGGATGGTGGGGAGGTGCTGTCCAGGCCTAGCCCATCTGGTCCCCGGCTGAGAACCGCCAGCCCGAGAGGGGTTCCGGCATACCCTGCCCCTAGTAATCCGGAGGAAAGCTACCCCTCTTTCTGGTAAACTGTGCGCACCGAGTGACGGAGGGGACCCAGGGCGCGGAGGCGCCCGACCTCCTGGAGCCCTGGCTGGGATCGGGGAGGCGGACGAGCCCTCATCGGGACTTCAAGGCCATCTGGTCGCCTCATTGGAAAGCATTGCGCACGACCAGATGGCCGAGGGGAAAGGCGCGACCAGATGGCCGGGCCCGAAGGATGCCTATATGCCCGCCCAAGCCTTCACCGGAGGGCTCCCGCTTGCCCTTTGGAGGGCTCGGTGGCTCTGCACCGGGGAACCTTGTCCGGGGCAGATGGACCCTTGGCAGGCCGCAGGACGGGGGCTCCCACACCCCAGGCCCTGCCCGAAACCCAGGCCCGGGCCCGGTCCCTGCTTCTCAACCCAGCCAGGCCGGGGAGATCGGGGAGCCTGCCCGGGCACGAGGGACCCCCGTCCCGGGCACACTGACCCTCGGCGTGCCGCAGGACGTGGGCTCCTGTTCCACAGATTTTTTCCATAACTCCGTGGAACTCCGCGTAGTGGCGCTACGCCAACTCTGCCCACCCCTAGTAAGTACATTGCAATTAAAAATGTAGAAAATCTGGGTTAAAAATGCTGTGAATTCCTGGTGAAAAAAACCTTTGAAAAATGTATCGATGAACAGAAATGTAAGAGATTCAAAGTGACTAGAAACAAGAGATGAATCACAAGAAATAGTGAGAAAGAAAAGTGACAAATTTATTGTTGATGAAATGTGGACCTTTCATCGTAAGTAGCATGGTGGGGACGTCATGATGAGCAAAGCAGGGGGAAAGTTTAGGCTTGAGTAGAACCATGAGAAATTATTTGGAGGTGAAAAATGTGAAATTTATGTAGAGCAGGAAGTTGTCGGATTCAAGGTGAGGGGAAATCTGGTAAAATTCTTGGTTTTCAGCAACATTTGGACATTTTCTCATGAGGATAAAACAACACTAGTTGTTCATTTCACATCCAGTAGTGAATTACCACCACTTAAGGCCTCCACGCGATTAAATTAACCCTTTTCATAGTCTTCACTTCATATACAGTTGTGTTTTGGCTATTGAGAGCCAGAAATCACTTTAAACGGTTATTTTGGCTCCTATAATGATGATCCAGTTGCTAAGGGAGAAAGTGAATAGTGAGAGAAAGCCTTGCATCAGACTTATCGCTTACTAGGGAGACATTCTTTCCTGTGGCTGGGGCCTAAATCCTGGCATAATTCACCCACCAGAAACAAAGAGCAATGCATTCTCTTATTGAAGGTACAAGAATGCACCAAAGGCATTTTTAACAGACAGTGCTTGGAAGTTTGCAAGGTGCTTTCTGAAAATATTGGGTCGATTCACAAAGGCATTTAACAGTTAGTAAACGAGCGCCACTGTACTACTTACATGTCTTTGTGTACTCCTGTAGTACTCGTTTTCGTACTTTTGCAGGCCTTTGTGGATCAGCCCGAGAACATCCAAAATGGAACTACTCGGAACACATAGAAAAGGCTGAACCCTTTTGCAGTTTTACTAATAGGGAGTTAGATGTTTTCTGGCCAATTCACAAAGGAATGCAGGAGTATGTAAAAGAGTACTACAGAAGTACTCTTTCACATACTCATACAAGCCTTTGTGAATCGCTCCCTAAAGACAAAGCAAATTTCTAGATCCAGGCATTGGCATCTTCATCAACAAATTCCTTAAATGCTCCCAAACTGTAATAGCAACTTACTATCATCAATACACAAATTATTCTTTCAGCAAATTGACTACACAGCTTTTTAGGACCAGAGCATCTGGCAATTTTACCTCTTTACCTCCACCTCCTTGCAATTAGGAATTTGGGCTTTTTGGAATGACAACAGCGTTGCCACAGACAGTTTCATCCTGCATCAGACCCCTTTAATGAATAGCCACAAATTCAAGACGGAGGCTGAGAGGGACTCAAATAATGTTTCTTGGTGGATATAACTTGTACTCTTTGCATAATCACTGCTAATCTTAATGTCATTTAGTATCTTGTGTCTTCTGCCGCTTCACATGAGGAGTAAGCGTGAATAAATATCTGCTAGACTCACTATCCTTGAAGTAAATGACCCTGTTATACTTGAATGGGCTAATCCCATTCTTGTTCCTTTTCCTCTTTCATTTTAATACTTTGAGATCTTCTTTGGAAGAGGTGTAAAGCACACCTCTTCCAGTGCTCTTTCAAGAGTATTTCTCTGGTATGCTTGGCAGTGTGATCAGCAACTGTGAACTCACTATGAAAAAATTTAAAATATAAAATTAAAAAATATTACAATATAATGAATACACCTTCACCACACTGCACAAACCAATGGACACAATGATATCACCCAAATGAAAATCAGTGTCCTGCATTAAAATAAAATTCTTCGCTCTGAGGACCGTGCAATGACAGTCTGTGATATGTCATTAGTAACTTGAGTACCTTTTTTACTGAGCTTTCTACAGTGAAATACTCATAAAAAGCATGTGTCACAGTGAAACACACCTCAGTTATTCACATCTGTTAAGCAATGTTTGAACCCCCCTTCTAGACGCAGATATTTCTCATATCAGAGCTCATGAAATCAATCTTTTTCTTCACAAATTGATTAATTTGTTCTATATTTTCTGCAAAAATTCCGAACTTTGTTCCTTTCTCTTGCTAATAGTTTATCAACTATCTGGGAGGATGTTTGCTTTTCACACACTTGTCAAATTTCACATGCCTCAAGCTATACGGCGGCTACAGCCTTTTAAGGTTATGTTGTCTCGGCCTCTCTGTTGAAACAAAGTGCTGCACACCTTTTTAAAACTTAAGCCTTCCAACATTGATACTTATTTTTCTCCTTGTATGTTTCCTGGTTCTTTGAAGGCAAGCAGAGTGCTGGAAAGGCCTATGTAAGACCTGGCCAATTTTCCGCCATTTGCTGCGCTGCCCTGCCGAAGCCTCTCAAACGCTGCACAGTAACAGCTTCAAAAACACATCATTGAGTCCAATTACTAATGTTCTCCTTCTGCTTTTTATGCTTGATGCAGCAGGTAGCTTTCATATCATGGACAAGTTTGGTACATGCACAGCGCCCATAGAGCGCATAGTGAAGTGAATGAGATGGACCCACTCAAGGCGTACCTGGGGACCGAGGAGCGCCCCTGAAGAAAAGATTGCTACTTTGGACCAATCTAATGACAGAGGGGTGCCTCCTCCAAGGGAAAATGTTTGTACTTTAAACCAATTATGGGGCAGAGGGGTGTCTCCCTTCTGGAGAAAATGTTGGTACTTTAGGCCAATCTGGGGACAGAGGAGTTTCTTCCCTGGAGAAAATCTTGGTACTTTAGACATAGAAATATGACTAAAAGTTATAGCTTTTACAAGCACTTTTGAAGGGACACTTAGTGAGGAGGGGACTTCCCAAAGGAGCAGCTTGAAAAAAATGAATCCAAACAGTGCACTTTATAGTACGATAGCCCAACAAAATTGTCAAAACCTCAAATTCACATAATCTGTGTATGAAATCTGACCTGACCTATCATTTTTCAAAATGCGGAAAGCATCTCCCTTTGTTTCTGCCCTCTACTGCTTTACATTTCCACCACGCCCCTTCTAAAGTGGATGCAGTATTTATTTGGAATGTTGTAACCTGGAGCTGCATACATCTCACAATCTCAAGTGTTGAGAAAGCAGAATTACTCCTCATCCCCGGCTTTTACATGCTTAGAATGCAGAAGTAGGCTACACTGATATTACTGAATAACGAGTGAGACAAACAGTCAAACAGTCATAGGTGAGAATAATGTGGATATAAGTGGTTGTCAAAGGTAAAATCATGAAATGGCTCCCCATGGTTCATGAAATAACAACAGATGCATCAATAAAGTTGGTTAAGTGCCCAAGAAAATTATATCACAAAATGAGCAAAAAGTGGCTCCCAATCAGCATGAGTTATAAGTGAAATAGCATCTTGAATCATTTTGAAAATGCACCCAGTTTCCCCCACAAAGCAAAGTTTCATTCACGGAAAATATACCCATTGTTCACCAAATACCAGATTCCATTTCTAGTAAAAAGTGTCCCCAAGTGCTAGCCCATCATTAGGTCACAGCCTACGCTAAGGACATCTTGGGGACATTCAGAAATTTGACCTCGGAATGCATTCCGCCTACTGCTTCCCATTGGCTTTGTGGTTTGTAACTCACATTTTCTGGCTTTCTATTTGCTAGCTTTATTTGCTTTAGGCTGTCCAGCTCGAGTTCGTCTCTCCCATTGCCCAAACTTTGTTTACCGTATTCTTCCACAAACTTGCTTTTTGTAAACCGGCCTTTAAATCTTATTCTTATCATGTCACATTTGCTGTGCATTCAAAGACAGAGTTCAAATGTCAGGCTGTATCTTCCAGGGAGCTTGGTGTTTATTTTTCTTTCTCTGACTTCAAAGTGAGAAGATTTATGTGACAATCATGCTGGCTAGTAGGGGTCTGCTTGATTAAGGCTGTATAGATGTTATTTTTTTTCTACAAACATTTAAATGTAAATGAACTGTGCTGACGATGAAATCATTACATTGGATGATGACATTGCCCCACATTATCATTTGTGCGCGGTATGCTTTTATCAGTAAAACTGTATGTGAGTGCAAATGTAAAGGTCATTTCAATTGAAGATGTGTTGTCTGTAATGGCAGTACGTTACCATACCAGGCATACTCCATGTTACCTCACTCCACTCTACTCTGCACCACTCCACGCCACTGCACTCTACTTTGCACCACTCCACACTACGCAACTCCACACTGTCACTGCACTCTTCTCTGCGCCACTCCACTCTACGCCTCTCTACTTTACACCACTCCGCTCTACTCTATGCTCTTTATCCCACACTACTCTACTGCTCCACTGCACTCTTCGCCACTCTTTTAAAAAAAAAAAAAAAAAAATGTTATTGATCTTTCCAAAGAAACAAAAAAGATGTACAATAAAACAAAAATAAAGAAGACAAATCTATGCAGTTTCGTCACAGCGTGCTAAGTGACATGTCGTTCCGCTGTTGAAATCAAAGCCAACAACAAAAGAAAAAAGGAAAATATATAACAATGATGGAGCATATGCAATCAACAGTACAATATAGTGCACAGAGTACCTCATATAGTATAACATTCTGGTCAGTGGCTACGAGTGAATAGGATCCATAATTAAGCATATTATAACCATATAACAGAGTCCTGGTTGTCCGATTGTGCGGAATATGCATGCCCTCGTATCACCCCGGATTCACCCATGTCACTCCAATGTTTCATCTAAAGGATGAATCTGCATTTAGTCCTTAAGTGGTTGCCAGATATCATGAGGGCGGGAGGCTAGAGGCAGTAGTGTTGCATAAGTGTCACTAGTTGTATTACAATAAATAAGGTCCCGAATCCAATCTTTGATAGTTGGTGTTTGTGCTCTACCCCAGTGCAGGGACACTTGACGTTTAGCTAGGAGGAGCGCAAATGCCGTGAATCTTCTGACGCTTCTCTTGAGGGGTTTGACATAACCCAGCAATGCCATCAGTGGGGAAGGTCTTAGCGTGAGTTCAATCATAAGTGATAAATGGTGAAAAACATCCTTCCAATAATCCCGGAGGGGCGCGCAATCCCAAGCAAGGTGCGCAAAATCTGCGTCTGGCATCGCGCATCTGATGCATGAATGCGAGACAGTGGGGCTGATTCTAGCCATCAATTTTGGGGTAATATATGCTCTTTGGAGATATTTAAAATGTATCAGTTTATGCCTATAGTTATTTGATACATATCGAGTTTGAGCACAGCAGTAGGACCATATTGCGTCTGTCAAAGTTTTACCCAAATCTAGTTCCCAAGCCCTTCTAGACTTGAGGACCACTGGTGGCCGTATGGATTGTGATATGCGATAGAGACGTGAAATAAGGTGTGTGCTATCTGTGGATTTAATAACTAGTGTGAGAGAGGGGAAATCAGCTGGTTCTACCGCAGCATCAGGCAGAACGCTCATCAGGGCGCCGTGCACTCTATGTAATAAAAATCTGTCCATGTAGGTAGCGGCGCCCCTTGCTACCAAGTCAGAGACAGTACATAGTCGAGAGTCTCTAAATAGGTCTCCCACAGTGCTAAGCCGTAACCCGTCTAGCGTCCGTTTCGTACGAGTTTCAGTGGTAGGGGGTATCCATAAATTATCGAGCAATGGTGTATGAGGGGAGTATAAGATAGCATATTGCAAATACCGACGCAGTTTGGTCCACGCCCAGCAAGTTGTGGATAACGTCTGTATGTCCGCAGGGCATCGTGGGAGCCCTCGCGGTAAGATCAACGAGAGTGAATTTGGGTGTGCCTGGGATCGTTCAAGCCTGAGATACTGTATTCGAGCATCGGGATGATACCAAAAATAAGTGAAATGAACCTGAGCTACCAGGTAGTAGAGGTAGAAATCCGGAACACCGAAACCTCCTCGCTCGTACGGCATTGTGAGAGTATCCCATCCGATTCTGGGTTGTTTGCCCGCACACACCAGTCGGATTAATATAGAGCGTAAAGTGGCAAAAAAAGCAGCTGCCAATGCAATTGGAATATTTATAAATAAATATAGCAGGCGTGGGAGTACAACCATTTTAATTATGGCTATCCGGCCGGCTATAGAGAGAGGGAGTTTAATCCAGCGGTCAACTTGCGACGTAAGTTGGTCAATAGCCGGCCCGTAGTTGATGCGGATGACTTCGGCCGCACTGCAATGTAAATAAATGCCGAGATATTTAGGGGGAGAGGTACACCAGCGCAAAGGGAACTCAATGTCCACTTGGGTGGTGGCAGGCGTCAGCGGAAAGATCTCCGACTTCGACCAATTTATAACCAGGCCTGAGTGTACTCCAAAACGGACTATCTCTCTCAGTAATGGGGGAAGGTTTTCTGCTGGGTGTTGAACGAATAACAGTACGTCATCCGCGTAGAAGGAGGCAATGAGCGGACCAGTGTGTAATTGCAAACCCCTGTGTCGATGACGTTCCTGTAAATGGAGGGCTAGTGGGTCCATGGCTACAATACATAGTAGGGGAGATAGTGGGCACCCCTGCCGAGTGCCGCGTGACAAAGAAAATGGCGCTGTAAGTACCCCATTCACCCTTAGTCTGGCAATCGGATTGGAGTATAGAAGACTAATCAAACTCAAAAACCCTTGGGAATACCTAGTTTCTGCATTACTGCATACAAGAAGGACCACTCTAATGAATCTAATGCCTTCTCGGCATCTAGCAACACGACAGCCGCTGGGAGCGTAGGTTCCATCTGGTTCATCACCGAGAACACTGTACGCAGGTTGATAGTCGTGGACATACCGGGAATAAAACCCGCCTGGAAAGGGCATAATATTGTATCAACCAGTAGCGAGAGACGAGTGGCTAAGATTTTAGCGAGAATTTTATAGTCGTGGTTTCAAAGCGATAGCGGTCTGTACGATTGGCATTGGGTAGGTGATTTGCCCGGCTTAAGAAGTAGTGTTATTATGGCTTCTCGCATGGTCGGAGAGAGAGAGCCGCCTTCCAGGGCCTCTGCATATACCTCAACCAATCGGGAGGCGAGTATGTCTTGATAAGCTTTGTAAAAATCCGCGGTGAGGCCGTCTGAACCAGGGGCTCGACTACTGGTTAAGTCTTTTATTGCCTGTCGCACTTCATCAGCATCGATGGGGGAAGCTAAGAATTCACGATGCCCATCTTCAAGCCAGACCATAGCAATTTCTTGCAAATAGTCCCTCAGGGCCTGTCCACCAGCGGGAGACCGCGTTTCGTACAGTCGTGCCTAGTATGTTAATAGGATTTGAGTGATGTCAGTGTTAGTAATCAGTGGAACCCCCTCTTCCGAGTCCAGCTGTGTCATGTACGTTGACTGGTATTGTGGGCGGAGGAGTCTGGCAAGCGTCCTACCCGGCCATTCGCCCTCGCCATACACCCTGGCCTTAGCATATTTACCAAGGTTTTTGACTTCCCTGGTAGCTGTGTCATTGAATTCAACCATTAGCGCCGAGCGGGTACGAAAAGAGGCTGACGAGGGATCTGTTAGGGAACTGGCGTCCACGTCTTTTAGTTTTTGTTCAATTGCGCTCAGCTCATTACGGATTGAACCGAGCACTCCCGTATGTTTAGAGATACTGACCCCGCGTACCACCGCCTTGAAGGCATCCCAAAGCATAAGTTGGGAATCTACCGTGCCTTCATTGAGCTCGAAATATTCCTTAATTGCGTCACCCACTTCAGTACGAAACACCGGATCCAAAAGAGCAGAGGAGGGGAACCGCCACAATGGGCGCTGTTTGGGGAGTAAGGAAAAATCTAATGCAAGGAGGACTGGAGAATGATCTGATATCGTGCGAGGTAAATATTCAATGTCACGCACATCCAGCATCAACTGTGGTGTGAGGTACCAGTGATCTATACGGGACCAGGACCCATGTGGGGCTGAGTAAAAAGAATATGTATGGGTCGTTGGGTGGTGTGTGCGCCAGGGATCTTCCAGCAACGAAGCGTGCAAGAGGTTCAAAAGGCCTAGAGTGGACTGCGGTTTCGTGGTACGTCCCGGGCCAGTAGTGTCAGCAGCAGGGTCAAGTGTAAGATTAAAATCACCCCCCATCAAAATAATGTCAGAGCCCAGTCTGTCAATACATGCGGAAAGTGTAGGAAAGAAGTCGGCGGAATCAGTGTTCGGAGCATAAACATTTACTAGCAATATAGTCTCACCTCCCAAAATTCCTTTTGCGAGGACATATCTACCCTCGGGGTCAGCAATTACCTCAACAGATCGGAAAGGGAGGGAGCAATGTACTAAAATGCACACTCCCCATGAGTAAGAGCTATAGCATGAGAAGAAATAGTTCCCACCCCAAGTGGATGCAAAACTGTGCGTGGGGAGTGGTGCATAATGGGTCTCCTGTAAGAATGCAATTTGGACAGTATGTCGAACCAGATATGCTAATATTTGCCTACTCTTTTTGGGATTGGCCAGGCCCCTAACATTCCACGAGAGGCACCTGAGGCGTAGTCCAGGACTAGTCCCACTGTCAGTGGTCATTTTCTCACCCATACGAACAATATCGTGCACCAGAGGTTAACATTGTACACAATCTGCAATATGAAAAATAAAAATGCTCCATACCAACACTCAACATGACAAATAAAGTTATATATCAAGAACACCCCTGCAACCCATCCCCACCCCCCACCCCCATCGGATACACAACAACAAGGCACCCGGTGAATCCCAATATAAGAAGACCAAAGAAGAATGAATAGGAAAAAAAGTAGAAAGAGGAAAAGAAGAAAACAAAGAGTCATCCTGTGGAGGATGGCAACACTCAGTGGAGCCATCAGATTATATAATAAACACAAGCAGTAATTACCACCAAACCAATATAAATCATAGGGTTGTCAATCAGCCCCATCAAAGTTTGTAGAGGGCACGCCAAGCAATCAGGCAGATACGTGATATTGAAATATACTTGCAAACTGGGAGTCTATCAGCCTCAGACGAGCGAAAAAATAATTTGCGGTGTACACAAAGTGATTCAAGCATGAAGATACCAGTCCACCATGAATCATGAACTCAGGGGTCAGGCACTGTGCCGTCCTCTCGTCGCTGCGGTGATGTAGATGGTTTATGTTTCTTCCAGAACTTCTCTGCTTCATCTGGTGAGTCAAAAATATGAGTCTTACCACCTTGGTGGATGCGGAGCCTGGCGGGATAAAGCATCGAATATTTGATGTTCGTCTTTTGGAGGGCGCGCTTCACATTTATATACTTGCGCCGGGCCTCCTGCACCAGCAGTGTGAAATCAGGGAAGAGGGAAATAGTGGAACCCTGGTAAGTAAGCGTTCCCTGGATAGTCTAAGGGCCACATCTCGATCGTTGTAGTTGAGGATTTTCGCAAGTATCATCCTCGGGGGAGCCCCAGGAACGGGCAAGGGTCCCAAAGTCCGATGGGCTCGCTCGACTGCAAACGACGCGGAGAAGGCATCTCTCCCA
Source organism: Calotriton arnoldi (assembly GCA_963921515.1). Lineage (NCBI taxonomy): Eukaryota > Metazoa > Chordata > Amphibia > Caudata > Salamandridae > Calotriton > Calotriton arnoldi. The sequence continues at coordinate 1,915,295 of CAWUFW010002730.1, forward strand.
AATAAATCCACAAGGACAGCTTCGATGAATTTCGCCATAGGCCCAGTGTTTGTGGATTCTGCAATTCCCGCAACACGGATATTGTTCCGACGCGAGCGCGCCTCCAAATCCTCGGTTTTAGCGGCTAGCTACTTGAGGAGGGATTCTGATCGTTCAAGACGTCGCTGCAGGGAGGGCTGTGCATCCTCCAGGTCGGAAATACGCTGTTCCGCACCTCCTATTCGCGTGTCCTGGGCCTCCATGCGACCATGAATATCATCTAGTCTGCTGGTTAATGTGTCCAAATGAGTGTCAATAGCACGGAAGCCCGCCCTTAATTCAGCCATTATGGCCGCTGTGCCCTCCAGTTGGCTCCCCTCCTCACCGGCTGCATTATCAGAGTCCTCCCTCCTGGGGGTTTTGCCCCCATCGAAGTTCAATTGGCGTTGTTTAGGGTCAGAGCGACCCATTTTTGAGCTACTGGCGTTGGAATGGGGCTTCCCAATCAATGCGTGGCTATAGTTCGAGTCGCCAACACAGGGCGAGCAGGGGAGGCACCCCAGTCAGTGGTCACAGATGAGGTATGGTGTGCTCACTTCGCTCAAGTAGGGGAGCAGGATGCCAATCACCAGCCAATGCGCCGCTTAACAACTGCTGGGTCACTAATCTATACTAGGTTTTCAGGGCAGCAGCAGTGTATCTGTACTGTTCGGGCCAGAGGAAAAAAACCGACACCTTCAAAAAGTGCCCTGGTTAGGAATCATAGGCCGGGATAGCAGCACGGTATAATGTGTTTCAAAATGGCGGCCCGAGGTGCTGAGGTCGATCAGTAGTTAGCTAGGGCTGGAATGCTTGGTGAGGGCACGTAGCGTAGGGCATCTGGGGGCTGTACTTACAATACCGGAGGTTGCAGATTTGAGGTGCAGAGGACTGCGCGCTGCTCACAGCAGGTCCCAACAGACCGCCACGATCAAATCAGGGCTGGGAGCCGACATCACTCCCTGTGGTCCGTGCAAGATGGAAGCACTTCTCTCAGTGGGTATTGAGGGTGCCGCGATTATACCCGACATGGGTCCGGCAGCGTTGCAGGGGAGCCTCCGTCCCCCGTGGCGGCAGCGGCGCGCATCCGGAATGGTGATCCCGGCGCTCGAGCCCAGGACCCCGCCCCCAGGCTCACCCGAGTCCCCTGTCGACTTGGGGCCTCCGGAGGACGCGTCGGGTCCGGGCTCGGCACGGGGCCGGAGTAGGTGCTAATAAGCACACAGGGCACCATATGAGGCTCCGATGGTTCCCTGGAAGTTCCGGTGCACGATACGATGCACTTGGGCTGGAACAATCACGGCAGTGCGCGGTTAGGTGGGTAAACGATCATGATGGCTCCGGATCTCCTAAGTCAGGCTGCCATCACGGTCGCCGGCTCGGCCACGCCCCCACTCTTCGCCACTCTGTGTCACTTCACTCTATGCCACCCTACTCTGCAACACTGCACTCTGCCACTGCACTCTGCCACTGCACTCTGCCACTGCACTCTACACCAATGCACTCTACACCACTTTCCTCGAAACCAATGCACTCTACGCCAAACTACTCTGCACCAAATCTCTACGCCACTATACTCTATGCCACTCTGTTCTACTCTGTCACTGCACTCTATGCAACTCTATTCTACTCTGCACCACTGTACTCTATGATACTATGCGCCACTGCACTATGCGCCACTGCACTATGCGCCACTGCACTATGCGCCACTGCACTATGCGCCACTGCACTATGCGCCACTGCACTCTATGCCACTGCACTCTACACCCATGCACTCCACACCACTGCACTCTACGACAGTATGCTCTACGCCACTGAACTCTACGCCTCTCAACTCTACGCCTCTCAACTCTACGCCTCTCAACGCCACTGAACTCTACGCCACTGAACTCTACGCCACTGAACTCTACGCCACTGAACTCTACGCCACTGAACTCTACGCCACTGCACTCTACGCCACTGCACTCTACGCCACTGCACTCTACGCCACTGCACTCTACGCCACTGCACTCTACGCCACTGCACTCTACACCACTGCACTCTACGCCACTGCACTCTACACCACTGCACTCTACACCACTGCACTCAAAACCAATACACTCTACACCAATCTACTCTGCACCACTGCACTATACGCCACTATACTCTAAACCACTCTACTCTACACCATTGCACTCTGTCACTTTACTCTGCACCACTGTACGCCACTGCACTCTACACCAATGCACTCTACCCCACTGCACTCTACGACACTACTCTGCAGCACTGCACTCAGTGCCATTGAACTCTCTGCCACTGAACTCTGTGCCAACTCTGTGCCACTCTACTCTGTGCCACATTACTCTATGCCACTGCACTCTACTCTGCACCACTCTTCTGCACTATACGCCAATGCACTCTATGCCCCTGTAATCTACTTAGCACCACTGCACTCTGACACTGCACTCTATGCCTCTTTACTCTACATCACTCTACTTTATGCTAGCACACTCTACCCCACTATACTATGGATCACTGCACTCTACACCACTCCACGCCATTCCACTCTGCAACACTTCACTCTACTCTGAAACAATCTACTTTATGCCACTGCACTCTACTCCACTATGTGTCACTCCACTCTACTACAATCAACGCTGTGCCACTCTACTCGACGCCACTCTACTCGATGCCACTACTCTATGCCTCTGCACTGTACCGTGCACCACTATACTCTACCCTGCACCACTCCACTTCACTCTGTTCTGAAACAGTCTACTCTATGCCACTCGACTCTGACACTACACTCTACACCACTCTGTGCCACTGCACTCTACGCTGCACCACTCTATGCTGCACTCTACGCTACGCCACTCTAGTCTAAACCATTGCACTCTACAGCAATTCACTCTACATCACTTTACTCAAAACCAATGCACCCTATGCCACTGTGCCTATGCCAACTACTTTGCACCACTGCACTCTACACCACTGCACGCTACATCATGCTATACCATTGCACTCTACGTCACTGCACCCTACGCCACTCTATTCTATTCTGCATCACTGTACTCTCCGTCACTGCTCTCTGCACCACTCTACTCTGCACCACTCTACATGACTGCACTCTACACCACTGCACTCTACGCCACTCTACTGCACTCTATGCCACTGCATGCTACGCCACTCTACTGTACTATATCCCACTGCACTCTATGCCACTGCACCACTCTACTCTATGCCAATGCACTCTACTCCACTCTGCATCACTCCACTCTTATACCAGTGCACTCTTCCCTGCACCACCCCACTCTAATCTGCATCACTCCACTCTATGCCACTTCACTCTACGTCACTCTACTCTGCAACACTACTTTCTCTGACATTGAACTCTACGCCACTCCACTCTGCATTGGTCCACTCTATGCCATTTTACTCTATGCCAGTGTACACTATGTCACTGCTGTTTGTACCACTCTACTCTGCACCACTCTACTCTGCACTATTCTACTCTGCAACACTCTACGGCCCTGCACTCTATCACTCTACTCTGCATGACTGCATTCTATGCCACTGCACTCTACTCTGCACCACTCAACTCTATGCCACTCTAATGCACTCTACACCAGTACACTGTATGCCACTGCATTGTAAACCACTCTACTCTACATCTCTGCACTCTATCCGCACCACTCCACTCTATGCCACTTCACTCTATGCCACTCTACTCCCCTCTACTCTTCACCACTCTACTCTGCACCACTCTACTCTGCACCACTTCACTCTATGCCATTGCACTCTACGCCACTGCAATCTACTCTGCACCGCTCTACTCTATGCCACTGCACTCTATGCTACTCTGTCACTGCACTCTATGCCAATGCACTCTGCACCACTTTACTCAAAACCAATGCACTCTATGCAGATCTGCTCTGCACCACTGTACTTTATGCCACTTCACTCTTCTAGGCCATTCTACTACACTCTACTACACTACACTCTACGACACTCCACAATACTCCACTCTATGATGCTCAACTCCATTAAACTCTGCTCCACTGACACTGTACTCCACTCTATGCCATTCTACAACACTACTCCACTCTATGATCCTCTACGCAACTCTCTCTATGCCACTCCATGCCACTTTACTCCACTCTATTCTGTGACACACTACTCCACTATACTCCACTACACTCTATGCCACTCCACTCTATGCCACTCCACTCTGACTGTCTACTCCACTGTACACCACTCTACTCTACAACACTGTACTCTATACAACACCCTTTACGCCATTCCACTCAACACCACTCCACGACACACTAAGCCATTCCACTCTACGACACTACTCAGTTCTGACACCGTGCTCCACTCTGCACCACTCAACTCTACGCCCTTCCGCTCTACAACACTCTCCTCCCTCCATAACACTGTACGTTGCTCCATGACACTCCACTTCACTCCTCTCCTCTCCACCCCACGCCACTCAACTCTACTATATGCCACTCCACTCCATGCCATAACATTCCACTCTACTCCACTCTCCACCACTCCCCACCACTCTCCTTTACCCTACTAACTTTTAGCCATGCTGAACAGCAGCCACTCTGCTGTACAACATGGCTAAAACATACAGCCTTCCTGCACCGCCGCCAAGACCGGGGACTTCAGCCCCCAAGTGCCCTTGCGCCAGGAGGCGCTGTCGCAGGCTCACAGCGCCCAGAGGCGCATAAAGTCACTGCTGGGCTCCCGCAGCGCGGGAGCCCCTACTGCAGCCTTCCTGCACCACCGCCAAGACCGGGGATTTCAGCCCCCAAGTGCCCTTGCGCCAGGAGGCGCCGTCGCAGGCTCACAGCGCCCGGAGGCGCATAAAGTCACTGCTGGGCTCCTGCAGCGCGGGACGCGCGCGGGCGTGCCCGGGCGAAGCCCGGGACAATGGCAGGCCCATCTGCACCTGTTAGAGCCCGGAGGAGGCTGGGCTGTGCCACCCCCCTGACATTTGCGTTACTGCCACTCACGCCTGTACTTCTCTCGGCTGTTCTCTCGAGGACTAAGGGACAAAGGTACTGTTTGATTATTCCCCTTGTTTATATAGCGGCATTTTTTTGCGCCACTTGTTGGGGCTCTTTCGCAAGGAAAATCTCTGTGTGTTGTGTACAAGCTCCTCAATGGGAAAGCATAAGGCTAACGAGGAGGGCCTGAAAGCTGCTAAACAAAAGAGTAAAACGGCCATAAGTGCTACTGAGGGTCATAAAGATGGGGAAGGGGGGTGCTTGACCACATCGATAGTCTTTTATCTGAATGTGAAGGCCTCCTCGAATCCAATACACTTAGCACCCCAGCTCATAGTACACACACCCTCGAAAGCCCTATATATAGTATTTTTAATAGCCGTAATCCATCAGCTCCTAACAGGGGGAAAGACGGGAAACTTGAAATAGCTGTCCCAAGACCTAGTCTGAGTGGGGTTGAAAACACAACTATAGAGGGGGAAGCGCCTGCAGATGACCTCTCCATTTTTAGGTCTCGCCTGCGTTGCAGCGCGCATGCGCTGCTTCGCCTTGGCGAAAACTATTGTCGTCGCTTTTGTGTCCGGCTTCTCTAGAAGCGGGGTTGGTGTCCGCCCTGTCTCCATTAGGCCCCGCCCACCCTGACTGCATATTTTGCTCGCCGCCCACCTTGACTGCATATTTTGCTCGCGCTTTTCAGGGAGCATTCTTGGCGTTCGTAATATGCATTTTATGCTTCATTTTAGTGATGACCATCAGTTTGCTGTACAGCATTCTCGGCGCTCGCGCTTTTCAGGGAGCATTCTTGGCGTTCGTAATATGCATTTTATGCTTCATTTTAGTGATGACCATCAGTTTGCTGTACAGCATCCTCGGCGTTTGTTGGTGTCTGCCCTGTTCATTAGGTCAAAAATATATGTAAATATTTTAAAAGAGTTTTATATAGCGCGAACTAGTCCCGAGGATATCAGGTATCATAGCGCTTTACATGAGCACCAGTTTCGTTACAGAAGGACCATTCATTTTGGTAAACACAGATTAAGTGATTTTCCCAGAAATACAGGATGTTGAGCGTCGTTGCCGAGACGCGAACCCTGTTCCCCAGCTTCGAGGTCGACCGCTGTTTTTGAATAAATAGTTATTGTTGTCCCGGCCAATTCTAGTGCTTCAAGCTGCCACTTGCCTCCTTCTTCAGGGTGTCACGGGATCTCAGCAAGACCCCGAGGAGGGGATATTTCCTGAGGAACAATAATTCTATCCTGCTTGGAACTACGGGGACGCTGCTTTACTAACACCGTCCTTTCGAAGTCCGAGGGTAAATATATGTGCCACATACAGTGTTGCACTCAGTAGTGAGCAAAGCTAGTTGCGCACACTTAATGTTATAAAACGAGTACTTCTCTGCGAGCCCAGTTAGGTTTTGAAACTGGTCGTCAGTTTGGGTTTAGATGTCTTGTCGGTGAACCTCTAGAAACAGCTCTTTCCATTACCAAATAGCTTTGTAAAGCAGTATTGTTAATTACATGTTTTGGATGTAGGGGTCTAATTAGGAGGCACTGTAAGGTTAAAGGCATCCGATCTCGGAAATGAAAACATTCGGGGCTGTGTGCCTGCTTGAAATAGCTGCTGTTTTGGGGCAGTACTTATTGAGTAACCGGGGTATCCATGAATAATAAAGGACAACATTTTGACCACGGTGTTTGAATGACATTTTTCAGAGTTAGTTTAATGCTGCACACAGGAACCCTTCCGCAGTTCATTGGTGACCTTGGTATTCTTACCTCATTAGTACCAGTTTAATGCCTGAATGCAGAACTAGTTAACATCGGCAAAGGGTCTGCCACGGCTTTGCGTCACGTGTGGCTTGTTTATTTGACTAACTTTGAATCGGTGTGAGCTGGGAACTTTTTGTTGTTGTTAGAACCGGCAAATGACGCAGTAGATGATGGAATGTGAGGCAAGTGTCGGAGCGCTAAACATGAGGGAGGGAGTGCGGTGGCATTCAGCGCACGGTAGCTATGATGCAGCAGTGTTTCATGAGAGTGGGGAAGAGGTGATTTGTGTATCAGCAGCACATTGGTTGGATGAATTGTTGATAAAAGAGGTGCTGTATAAACAAGCATTTGCAATGCAATAGGTCTCGCATTTACGCAAGTTTAAGCTATTGGCATTGGAAATGACAATGCCTTTTATTTACGTTTTAAAAACCAAAACATAAAATAAAAGGCATTGTCATTTACAGTGCCAATAGATCAAACTCGTGTAAATGCGAGACCTATTGCATTGCAAATGCTTGTTCATTGTAGTAACAGCTACGCTCCGCTCTTGGATACGGCAGACGCTTTGGATAAGCCTACAGAAACAGAAACAAAAAGTGAGCCCTAAAGGGGGGGTTCTAAGGCAAAAAGACGACACAAAAGAAAAGAAAACCTATTAACCAGCCCTATTGTTTGCACTAGGGGAAAAGCAGACATTCCTTAGATTGATGGAAACTTGCCACCTCTCCCATGAACCGGCTAATGAACTCACGCAGCTGCACAACTTATTGTTTTTAAAAATCTGTGGGCATTTCCTAAAACAGAGTAAGGCTAGGGCGAAAGACACCATGCCCAAATATCATTGGTACAATCAGGACTGTAGACGTGCCCGTAAAGCCCTTGGAGAAGCAATTAAATGAGGTGCTGTGGCCAGAGTGCATATTGCCAGGACTACTTATAAGAATGTAATTCATTGTGCCAAAAAATCCTGGGATGAGGACAGATGGCAGGAATTAAAATGTGCCTGTGATAGTAACAACTCCAAGTGGTTTGGAATGTGGTTAAATGGGGCAGGGGAGGAGTAGCACAATGGTCAGAAAATCACGTTGACCCCGATGTGTGGGTTAGCCATTTTGCTACTCAATATGCTGAAGATGAAGCAGATGATAAATTACCATTCCCGATCCATCCCTTTCCTACTGACAGGGTATTTGATGAGGAAGATGTTAGTGACGCTTTCTGCGCCCTAACAGGCGGTAGAGCCCCAGGGCTAGATTGTATCCCTGCCGACATTTTCTTGTACGACAGACCGAAATGGTCCAACTACATATTACTACTTGCTAACGCTATAGTCCAGGGAGCACCTATTCCGGCCACCTGGCGGGGGGCGGAGATAATTCCCATATATTAAAAATGAGATAAAGCTATACCTAGTAACTATAGGCCAATAAGCCTCATAGATTCTATACAGAAGGTGGTGGCCAGGCTCGTTTTGGCCAAGGTCCAGGTCTGGATCGAGGCAAACACCATCCTCACCCCCCTCGAGGCAGGCTTCAGGGCCCACATTTAGTACAATTAACCAGGTCTTTCGATTCGTTCTCATATACTGGCGGACAATCACTCTTGGCAAAGGGAGCGTGTATGCTGCCTTTGTCGATCTCAAATCCGCCTTTGACCTGGTGTCACAGGATAAATTGTGGGAGGTCTTGAAGGAGATGGGGATGCCACTTGATTTACTTTCCCTGATCGCCCGCCTCCATGAGGATAATTATGCACAAATACGTTGGGGTGCGGCAGGAAACAAGACAGATCCCTTCCCTGTGCGAAAGGGTGTTCGCCAAGGATGCGTGTTGACTCCCACACTGTTTTCTCTTTTTATAAATGGAGTCGCAAACTTCCTTGATGCTCCTGTCTTAGCTGGAAGAAAAATCCCCATCTTAATGTTTGCGGAGGACACACTGATAATCTCCAAAGCTCCGAGTGGATTGCAGCGTGCCTTCCATCGCTACGAAGAGTTTTGTCTTCTGAGGGGTCTCAAAATGAATGCCGCTAAGACAAAGTTTATGGCATTTAATCAACATAGATCGTTTAGAGGGAAAATGATGATGGCCTGGCTTCCCCTGGAGCAGGTTGATGCTTTGTTTATCTGGGCATCAAACTGCAGAAGGATATGAGGTGGAAGCCCCTCATCGAAGTTATGGCACTAAAGCATCAGCAGTTAGCTGGTACCCTTAGAAAGGAATTTAAATCTTCTCTGACAAAGCCCCTTAGCCCGGTATTACAAATTTATAACAGCAAAGTGGTGAGCTCAGCCCTCTATGGGGCTGAGCTGTGGGGCTTAGAAAACCTGTCACAGCTAACAATAGCCGAGAATGCGTTTTTACGCGTAATTACTAGCTTGCCACAGAGTACGCCCACTCTCCCCCTAAGGAACTATCTAGGCAGGAAAGCCCTGTCGGATTTAGCCAGACTACGGCCAATTCTATTCTGGCGCAGAATATGGTGCAAGCAGGAACTGGCAGTATACACAGAGGGTTTAAGGGATATTATTAATTCGGATTGCTTTCACAAAATTAAGTGGCTGCGGGATTTGAGAAGTTTGATTAACAAAATGGGCCTATCGCACTTATGGGATTCCCCCTCTACCTCAACATTCCCGACAAAAAATAGCCTCAAAGAAATCTACTGGGAAATGGTTGCATATGAAGTGTTTAGGCGTTATGACCCAACTTCACTCTCGGGGCTCTTTCTTCAGATAAAAGCATGTCCGAGTCTTGAGCCCTACTGGGACGTTATTATAAAGCCTCTGGACCGAAAACTTTATTTCCAATTTAGATCAGGATCCTTGCCCCTGAAGTGCTTTTCATCCAAATGGTCTTCCACCGGGGACAACAAATGCCATGTATGTGCCACACATATAGAATCATATTCGCATGTGCTCTTTGCCTGCCCCGCTTATGCTGGCCCGTGGAAAGCTTGGCTGGCTCAGCTCTGCAAGAACCCGGGCACAAGATCACATAACACAGCCCTGCAAATCCTTTGTTCTGATCCATCACTTAGGTACTCAATCCCGGTGGCAAAGGTCTTGAGGTGGATGTGGCACATACGTTGCAATCAAATCAGGGCGGGTAAATGATCATGTCAAAATCTTTTAATACTGTGTAGGTGCATGTGGGCACATTAGGACATGTGGGGACCATTACGTATGTTAAGGCGTCTGAGATTGTTTGCACTAGATGCTTTTAATTTTGCTCTGTCATGTTATGTCTGATATAATGATAGCTCTGATTGCTTATTTGCACTAACGTTTTAACACAAATGTTTACCTTGATCTTAACTTTGCATCTCTGTTCTTTTAAAAAAATTTATCTGTAATGCTTTTATGACTTGTATAGTCGAATAAAGCTTCTTTGATGACGATGACATACTGGCAGTGCCAATAGCTCTTACATAGACGAGAATTTTTGGTCTTTGCCAATGCTTGTTTTAGTTATACCAGTGATCATCAGGTAGTGCCTCAGATGTTGCTCATATGCCAGGCAGTGCCAGTATATTCCACTTTCCCAGTGGCCAGCCAATGCCTCAAGGTTTCCCCATATTCCGGACAATCCCATGATGTGTCTGTTTCCCACGCCTGCTTCCACTACATGCCAGCCAAGGACATGTTGTGTTTGTCTCCTTCATATGTCAGTCAATGTCAATATGTTCCCATTCCCCATATTCCAGCTGATGCCTTAATGTTCCATATTTAGCAGCCAATGCCAGGATGTTCACCTTTCCCTAATAAGCCAACCAATGCTATGCCCGGTTTGCACCATATGTCAGCCACTGCTATGCAGATTACCTCCTTGTACTTGGTAATGCTTTGATGCATGTGCCTCTAATTGCCAGAATGCAGTGGTGTACGGGTTTTCCCTACATGCCCGTTAAGATCTTAATTTAACTCTATTTGTAATTTTACAGCAAGGCCCGGAGGCCAACATTATGCATATACCTTTATTGCAACCCAAACACAGCAGCAACAAAACTAGAATTTTGAACACCAATAAAACTTCTAGAACGTTGTACATGCATATCCAGCTAGAACGTGCAGCCATCTTCCTCTTTTGTTGCTGCTCAGACACAGATAAGTCGCAGATTTTATTGATAAAGAAATAAGTTGTTTAAAGTAATATGAGAAAGGATGTTTTTTGATGTTTAAGGGTTATATATTGTTAATATGTCATATGGATAGGTATTTGCAATGGCAAACATATAAAATGATGTAACATATTTTAAATGCTGTATCTGATTTAAGGTTGGGTTCAAGTTGGGAATGATCGAGAAGCGTGTCATAGGGGAACGATGTCGGGCGAGTTAGGAGAGCGCATAGTCGAGGTATCAGAAAAAATGAGTTTTATTGTTTTAAAATTTTTGTTTTTTAAAAAGAAAGAGGGTTTGGAACTTTGAATCGGTGAGGGCTTACCGTTGAGAATGGCGGTTGCAGCGAGCGCGTGGCACGGCAAGCGGAGCTCTGGCTCGAGCGCACATCTTCGATCAGGCAGGAGTTAGGAGTGTGCGCGCGCAGTGCGAGCGTGGGGCATTGCAGTTTGGCACAGAAAAGGGTCCGTAGGCACGTAGTACGTGCAGCGGCCATTTTGATTAGTTAGGAGAGCGTAATTGCGGAGACGGAGAATAAGAGAGGACATGCTTTGGGTTTAGAAGGAGTTTGACAGAACGCGAGTCAATTTCTGTCAGACTTCAGTTTCAGGTTCAAGGAAAGGTCGTGAATCGGTTAGTTGTAGGTGGAATTAGAGAGAGTTTTGTTCAAGAGTTGAATTGAGTGGATTTAGAGAGGTGAAAAGTATTTGGAAGGTTTATTTTGGAGAAAATATTTAAAGGTTGTGGAAATAAATACAGTATTTTAAAGAAAATGGAGAATATAGAGGGCGGATTAGAGGATAAAATGAAGACCTACATGGATAAGTTGTTTGGGGAGATGAGTGCATCTCTTGATAAGAAAATTGAGAATAGTTTGGGGAAATCTATGCAGAAGAGACATAGAAGTGGCGAAGATGAGAGTTTTTGGACCACTGAGGAAATGGATGTGGTTCCAGGAGGCTCCGGCCAGGGAAAGAAAAAGACTCAGAAGAGGGAATATGTGGAGATATTGAGAAAAGAGAGAGAATGTAAGGTTCAGAAGGGACCCACTATAAAGGCGAAAGAGAGCGCTATAAAGGCGCATAAGGTTAAGCACACAGCGGTGGCTTGTGACTTAAGCTCCTCCAGTGGTGACGTGGAACTAACATGTAGCTCTAGTATAGATGAGTCAGATATGGAGGAGGTGCCACTTAAAAGGAGAAAGGTGAGAGAGAGGGAGATTAAAAAGAGGAGAGTGATATCTTTGACCCTCAGGGGAGGAGATGTTTGACCCTCTATTGATCCAACATCCACTCTCTCCGCAGTGGACCCCTGTCGAGCACGTAGCCCAATACGTGAGGTATTGGATTAGAAGGGAAATACCGAAGGAGGTAAGAACTAGGATGAGGAGTGAATGTCCTAGACCAAGTCTGGAGAGTAAGGTGGCATACACACCTGAGTTGGACCAGAGGATGATGGCGTTTATTATTAAAAATGGGAAGGACCCTAGAAGAGGTCTAGAGAAAGGATTGAAGGGGTGTCAGGACAGGCTCCTGGATGTTTTGGGGCCCCTGACCAAGATCTTTGATATGTGCGAGGAGGCGCACACAAATAATACCGGAATTGATGTGGGTGAAATGAGACAATGGGTCCAAAGGGCTATCTGCCTTCTTGGAAATACTAACACTGCGCTATGCGTAGAACGAAGGAAGAGTATTCTCTTTAAAATTGACCCGCAGTTAGCAGATCTTGCAAACAAGGAGCCAGGGGAGCGTAGTGACGGCTTGCTTTTTGGGGACGATTTCGTGAAGGAAATGTTCAGATATGTGGGTACTTTTAGCTCACTTGAGAAGGCGCAAAAGGACATGAGGAGAGTTTTTGGCATGGCCGGGCGAATGCGGGGTCGGTTCCCGGCCGTGGGCAAGGTATTTCTAGAGGAAACTTTGGAAGAGGATACAGACCTTATGGAGGCGGATATGGTTCAAATGCCAACGGTTCGAGATGGGGGCAGGGAAGTTTCTTCCCTCAGAGGCAACGAAACAGAGCGAGAGGCATGCGATCTGAGAGGCGGACAAGGGGTGCCTCAGGTAAGCTGTATGCAAGACCCTATTTCTATCCAAATAAAGTTGGGCGGCAGACTAGCCCATTTTGTTTCGAGATGGAAAGAAATTACTCAGGATCCATGGGTTTTGGAAACAGTGTCTGGTTACAGGATAGATTTCTTACAGGCTCCAGTGCAAGAGAGGCCTCCGAATATTCTGAGGTTCTCAGAGGAAATGGAGGATATGGTGACAGAGGAGATAGAGGCATTGGAGGCAAAAGGGGCTATAGAACCAGCAAGAAAAGTGAGAGAAGGTTTCATAAGCAATGTATTTTTAGTAAAGAAAAAAGGGAAAGGTATGCGACCAGTGATCAATCTGAGAGAGTTGAACGATTGGGTATCATACAATCATTTCAAGATGGAGGGCATCCATATGTTGAGGGATTTGTTAAGGAAAGGCGATTGGTTGACAAGGTTGGATTTGAAGGATGCCTATCTGACTATTCCAATGTGCAAGGAACAAAGAGATTACCTTCAGTTCAGGTGGAGGGGAAGGTTATGGAGGTTCAGGAGCCTCCCATTTGGTTTGAGCTCAGCCCCTTGGTGCTTTAGAAAGGTAATGAGACCGGTGGCAGCTTGGTTGAGATCGAGGGGAATACGTTTGATTGTCTTCCTGGACGATGTGTTGATTTTGGCGGAAGAGAAGAAGTTAGCAGAGGAGCACACAGAGTTTGCAATAAGGGTTCTGGAGGACCTAGGTTTTGTGGTGAACAAGGAGAAATCTTGTGTGGAGCCTCAGCAGGTGATGCAGTTTTTAGGCTTTCAGATACTGACGTTGGAATGTGTGTTGAAGTTGCCTATGGAGAAGGTGAGGAAAATAAGAAAGGAGGTGAAGAGAGTGAGGAAGATGGAATGGATTACCTTGAGACAGTTAGCAAGGTTGCTGGGTCTGTTATCAGCATCGATTCAAGCGATCTTTCCAGCTCCGCTTCATTACAGAGCGTTGCAGAGGTTGAAAGGATATCATTTGAGAAGAGGGGCGAAGTACTCTCAGAAGGTGGTTCTGGATCAGGAATCAAAGGAGGAGTTGAGTTGGTGGTTGATGAGTCTGGAAGCCTGGAATGGAAGGGCAATCTTTGGAGAGGTGCCAGAAGTGGAGATAGAATTGGATGCGAGTCTGCACGGATGGGGTGCTCGGTGTGGCATGGTGTCAACAGGGGGTCAATGGTCAGAGATGGAGAGAGAGATGCATATAAACTGTCTGGAGTTGCTGGCGGGATCTTTTGCAATAAAGAGCTTCCTAAAGGATCAAGTGAAGTGTTGTGTCCTGTTGAAAATGGACAATTTGTCAGCAGTGAGATATGTGAACAAGTTGGGGGGTCCAAGATCGAGAGGTTTGGCGAATTTGGCAAAGGAATTTTGGAAGTTTTGCTTGGAAAAGGAGATTATGGTTCAGGCACAGTATATTCCGGGGCAGAGCAACGTAGAAGCGGATTGGTATTCAAGATATCTCAGGGATGTGAGCAATTGGAGGTTAAAGAAGGAAGTGTTTTTGAGGCTACAACAGAGATGGGGTCCGTTGCGGGTGGATCTTTTTGCGGACAGGCTGAATTGTCAGTTGAAGGATTTTTACAGTTGGAGACCAGATCCAGAGGCGATAGGGATAGATGCTTTTCTGCAGGATTGGAGCGTAGGAAGAAATTATGCCTTTCCTCCCTTCTCGCTGATTCAGAGGGTGTTGATGAAGGTAAGGAGGGAGAAAGCAGAGTTAGTCATGGTGACGCCTTTTTGGAGAGCTCAGGTGTGGTTTCCGGATATGTTGAGTCTAGTAATGGAGGATCCAGTGTTGTTGCCAAACATAAGAGAGATAATTCAGGATCCGGAGGGGAATGTTCACGAGTTGGTCGTGTCAGGTCAGTTAAGGTTAGTGGCTTGGCTGATTTCAGGAGAATATGGCAGGTGCATGGACTATCAAAGGAGGCTGAGAACCTTATCGCAGAATCTTGGTCTAAGGGAACAACCAAGAATTATAGATCAGCTTGGAGAAGATGGTCTGGTTGGTGTGTTGAGAGGGATCTGGATTCCGTATCAGCACCTGTAGTGGAGGTAGTGAATTACTTATCGGAACTGTTTAAGAGTGGTCTGGCATACAATACTGTTAACTTAAGCAGGTCTGCAATTTCAGCAGGACATATTTTGGTGTGTGGTCTGCCGGTGGGGCAACATGTGTTGGTTAAAAGGTTGGTTAAGAGCGTTAGAGTAGCGGTTCCGACCAAAGCTAAGTATAGTGTGCTTTGGGACGTCTCAGTGGTTTTGAAAGAATTGGATAGTTGTGGCGTTAACTCTTCATTGGAGCTTAAGTTTCTTTCATGGAAATTGTCCATGCTTCTATGCTTGGTTTCTTTTAGAAGAGTTTCAGACATTAGAGCTTTAGACGTGGATTCGAGGTATTTTCAGCCAGAGGGGGTGTATTTTGAGATCAGGAGGAGGACCAAAACTATGTCTAGGTCAATATTTTATCCTCTCTTAGAGGGGCATGATAATTTGTGTGTGGTTAACTGTCTTAGGGAATACGAAAAAAGGACTGTTGATCTGAGGCAGGTTGGTTGTTCTCAACTTTTGATTTCTTACAGGAAGCCTTATAAGGCTGTGTCTACACCCACGTTGGCTAGGTGGGTGAGAGAGGTTATGTCTAGGGCAGGAGTGGATGTGAGTGTTTTTGGAGCGCACTCTGTTAGAGGGGCTGTGGCTAGCAAAGCAGTAATCAGAGGGTTTAGCTTAAGTGGGATTATGAGAGCGGCAGATTGGTCAAATGATTCAACGTTTAAGAGATTCTATTTTAAACCGGTGGAAAATGTGTTGGTTAGAGTTTTAGATGAACTTTGAACATGCATAATGTTGGCCTCCGGGCCTTGCTGTAAAATGCAGATTTTCCACAGTTTTAATGGGTAGAAAATCTTGATTTTATTAAAGGCACGGAGGCTAATATTATCCCTCCTCTGAACCCGCCTTGTTTATTAATCGTTTGTTTTTTGTATGCAGGATGAAGATGAAGGGTCGTACATTTGGAGCTGATTCTGGAGGATTCAGAATCGCTTGGTGTTTAAGTAATGGATTGTATTTTATGTTGGGACTTTGTTTCTTCGCAGCACCTAAAGAGGAAGATGGCTGCACGTTCTAGCTGGATATGCATGTACAACGTTCTAGAAGTTTTATTGGTGTTCTAAATTCTAGTTTTGTTGCTGCTGTGTTTGGGTTGCAATAAAGGTATATGCATAATATTAGCCTCCGTGCCTTTAATAAAATCAAGATTTTCTACCCATTAAAACTGTGGAAAATCTGCATTTTACGCCGCCAATGTAGCAAGGGTCCCTTCTTTTCCATTTACGGACTAATGCCATGTTATGTCTCGATTTCCCAGCTAATGCCATGATGTGCCTGTTTCCCCTGATATGCTATCTCTCACAAACACACGCATGAACACACTTCCCACATCACACCACTACCCTCTTTCCAAAACAGTATACACAATACAATAAGCATCCACCCATCATCCAAGAGCTAGTCTGGTTTAAGAGGATGCAGTAAACCCAAACCCTAGCCATACCATACTCTAAATCCCCTCAAACACATGCTGGAAGGGGGGCGTGGCCGACAAGATGGCTGAGTGAGACGTGTGGCTCGGAGCTCCGTCCCACCATTATCCTACATTATCCTGCGGCACTGGTTAGGCGTCGACCTCACCATATACATCGGAGAGATCGGGAGAGTTACCTGGGCCAGGGAACGGGTTCCGGAGGGCTGCAGATCGCGCAACAATGAGGACTGAACACGGGGGGTCTCCAAGCCCCGGGCGTCATTGCAGAAGCGGAGGAGAAGCCTGCGGCGGGCTGTGGAGGCCCAGATCGGGCAACTGCCTGGGGGTGTTCTGGCCCAGAGAGCTGAGAAACAGCTGCGGTGGAAGCGAGGAGGACCACCAGGCTGGCGAACTGCACTGTGTATGGCTTGGGGCTGCATTAGCGCTGCTGTGGTACACACCGGGACTCGCCCAAGCAGGTAGGCCCACGGCCCTGGAGGGGCGGGGCCTCTACGATCGGGCTCATCGGCGGTGACGCAGAAGGCCTCAGCCGAGGCCCGGGGAAGCCCCGGTCCCTGACTCTGAGGTTCACAAAAGGAACCGTGATGAGGAAATAAAACAATACATAAAAAACAAGAACTTGTACCCCATATAAAGGAAAAGACCGGCCGGCGGAGGCAGCTCACTGCAGTTCACGCCAGTTTGAATAAAGAAACGGATTTGCAAGTGTTGGTTTGACGATGGCCTCGCAGAGTGCGGCAGGCTGGCGATGTGCTGATTAAACATTAGGAGGATTATCACTGCCCCCAAAACAGGCGCTACATACCTAAGTACTGTGAGGCCTGCTGTCGGCTGGGACACTGGAGACAGGGCCCTGGTGGGCAAAGGAGCTTGCTTTCTTCACGCCGGGTGAAGCAGAAGAGAGCCTTGGAACGGCTTTTTCCCGAGGACGATGGCTGATTGGATAGTTATGGAGCTGCACCTGTGGACCCCCGGAGTGGGGCTGGTTGTGCCCCGGGGGGGGGGGGTGCGTACGGGGCAGTGCCCGCCTGGCTGCCGTATTTAATACTGTGCTCCGGGCCTGCCTGGTGGAACGCTGATTAGAGGGGGGAAAACTGCAGCCCTCTGTGAAGAGCGGGGAGACCCCAGAGTCTCGAGAGGAGCATTGAGTGGTCAAGAAGCGGTTCAGTGACTGTACTGGTTGGCGTTGGCAAGGTGAGACGTCGCTGTTCAATTTGGGCAAGGATAAAGGCACCAGAGCGCAATCCAACAAAATATCAAATTACGCGCAGCCTATCCCACAGGGTCATGATTTGAGAGGCGCACAAGGAGAAGATGATGCTGTGGTGGTGCGTGGGGAAGAACAAGGGGACACTTTGTTACATGATATTCTGACAGCGGTCCAGAACGCGAGAGATGAGATGGTGACCAGGATCGACGCGGTGGCGATCGATGTCAATCTCCTCTGATGTGACCTGCGCAAAGTTTCTGAAAGGGTCACCACAACCGAGCAAAATGTTGATGCACTTCAAACGGAGGTTAAATCACTACGGGAGACCGTCATGGACTTACAGAGGAAGACCATCAAACTGGACGATCGCGCCGAGGACCAAGAAGGGTGCTCCCGGAGGAATAACCTGCGATTCGTGGGGTTCCCTGAGCGAGCGGAGGGTCCCTCCGCAGAGCTGTTCCTGGAGGACTGGATAACGGGGGTATTGGCACCTGGTAAGCCCTCTAAGTTCTTTAACATCGAGAGAGCACACAGGGCGTTGGTCCCTCCCCTATGCCCAGGGGCCCCCCCCCCCGAGGGCCATCATAGCCCTATTCTTTAATTATAGGGATCGAGATACGCTCTTGCAAGTCACGCGTACCAGGAACAATCTGCAATATGAAGGTCACCGCATTGCGATTTTTCCGGATTATACACAAAAGGTGCAGGACCAACGACGCACCTTCTTGACGGTCATGAGGGAGGCTGGGGTGAAGTATAGCCTCCTTTATCCAGCCAAACTTCGGATCGAGCATAAAGGCAGGGCTCTATTTTTTGGATCAGCTGCGGAGGCATCGGACTGGATGGACGCTGTGGGAGGTCTGGAATCTCGCCAGAAACTGCAATCCAACTCTGGACCACCTAGGGATTCCATAGATTCGGCAGGACGACAACGCGAGCACCCCGAGAGAGCACAACATACAGACACAAATGGTTCTGGAAGACTTAGGGTGTGCGAGGATGGCACACTGCGGGTGGTGACGGGAACACCAGACTCTGACCTAACCTCATCGGAGATTATCCCGGACACGAATGTGGACTGAGTCTTGAGGGAGACCGGGGAGAGCTGGTTCGGGGGTCTTTTGATCGATCAGATAAGTGATTGCAACAATGATTCCAATGTATTGTAGTTCTTCTTTTTTCACATATTAGCATTGAGTGAGGACTTTACTGTATGCTGGGGTCGCGGGTGGGAGGGGCCATGCCCCTTGATAGTGGCTGGGTCCTGTTCGGGGAGCTGGAGGCTTCGGTCTTGCCCCCCGTCGAGTGTCCAGTCACCTGTACAGCATTCACACTGGAGGCCCTGTTCCACACTTCACTATAATATTGTTATGCTACATAATTCAATTCTGGGCAATACTGCAAGGCATGTATATGTTATTTAAAAGTTCTGGGGGGGGTGTAGGGCGGAGGATGGGATGGTTCACTTTCCACGATGGTGGGAGGGATAGTCCTGTCGCACTGCCCAGTGGGGGGGGGGGGAGTTGCAGGTGTTCAAACTGCTTTCTGTGTTCCTTTTGGTTCTCAAGGGGGTTTACAGTATTCATGTCTGGGTTGTGGTATCTTGCTATGCGCTCAATCTATCACTGTTATGGCGGGAAAGGAACGAAGTTGTGATTTTACTTATATGATCTTATGGCTCCCTATCTGATAAAGTTTCTCACTTGGAACGCTCGGGGTATGGCAATGTTGGAAAAACGTAGGAGAGTGCATTCATACCTACGACGATATAAAGTTGGTATAGCAGGTTTGCAGGAGACACATGTCTGTGGTGATACGCTCCCATATATCCGTCGTAGATGGAGGGGTCAGTTATATGCCACCTCTTTCTCAGGATTTGCCCGGGGGGTGCTCATTTGGGTGGCCCCGGGGACCCCCTTCCGGCATATACATCACGTTCTGGATCCAGAGGGCCGCTATGTGATCCTACATGGTAGACTTGATGGACGTGAGATGTCTCATAAATGTGTATGCTCCCAATACAGACACACACACCTTCTTTAGTGACGTGATAACTGCAGCGACTCCTTACCTGGGCGGGGACTTAATCCTCCTCGGCGATGTTAATTGTGTACTAGACGGGATGCTGGATCGGGACCTTCCCCGGATGGGTACTAAACCAGGTATGACTGGAGCCCTAGCGGACGTTATGAGGGAACTGGGGTTAATGGATGCATGGAGGGTCCGTCATCCAAACACTAAGACATTCTCCTGTTATACCCCTGCGACTCTCACGTTCAGTAGGTTGGACCAATTCTTCCTGTCGTCGGACTTGATGCCTAAGGTCGAGGAGATAGTATATCTACCGAGATATATTTCGGACCATTCCCCTATGCTTTTAGTTTTAAGTACCAGCAGATCCAGGGCGGCTATCCCCACCTGGCGATTGGCGGCTGAGGCACTTACCGATCCGCCATTTGCTGGGAAGCTGGTGGAGGAGATAGTGAATTATTTGGCAACAAACTGGGGCTCGGCATCTTCAAGGGGGGTGGAGTGGGAGGCGATGAAGGTAGTCATCAGAGGGGTCTGCCTCAGTACGACTTATGGAGTTCGACAGCAACTTGAGAGGGACATTAAGGTTCTGGAAAGGAACTTAGCTGAGGTGGAGGAGGCACTGCCCACGAACAAGGACCGACTAAATGAATGGAGGGGGATACGGGAGGAGCTGTTGGCGGCGCTCGCTCGCCTCGAGAAATTTAATTACACCGCATATAGACAGCGACTGCATGTGGAGGGTGATCAGTCCGGGGCGCTGCTTGCTAAACTGATTCGAAATGAGAGGCCTACGTCCCCCATTGTGCAGATGAGATCGGCCGATCGAAGCTTGGTATACAGTCAGCAAAAGATTTTAGATACTCTTGCGGATTATCTGGCCGGGGATATACGCAGGGTGCTCTATGCCTGACTTGGAACACATAGCGGCAGTCCTTACCACGCTGAACCTACCTCGTTTAGACAATGAGGTTAGTACATTACTGGATGCACCGATTTCAAGGGAGGAAATACTAGGAGGTATAAAGTCTTTGAAATCCACGAAGAGCCCGGGAAGTGACGGCCTTCCGGCCGAGTTTTATAACAGGTTTGCACCCCTGATAGTGGATCGCCTGTTAGAAGTATATAATGAGGCGCTCCAGAATCATACGCTCCCGCCTTCTATGAATGTGGCATTAGTGGTCATGATCCCCAAGGCGGATAAGGATACTCAACTACCGGGGTCATATAGGCCTATCTCTTTGTTAAATATTGATGTAAAAATTCTTAGTGGGATCATGGCGGCCCGACTGCAACTGCATATGCAATATTTAATCCACCCTGATCAAGCGGGCTTCATTCCCAGAAGCAGTACAGCCCACAATCTGCAGCGGTTGGCCCACGTGTGGCCCTCCTACCTACTGCGACAGGAAAAGTGCGCTTTGGCGCTGTTAGATGTTGAACAGGCGTTCGACTCAGTTGGGTGGAGGTATCTTTGGCAGGTCCTGAAGGTACTGGGTGTGGGCCCATGCTTTTTGAACTGGGTGAGGCTCTTGTACTCGGAGCCCTGGGCGAGGATCAGAATGGGGAAGCTGGTGTCACGAGCTTTCAGACTATACCGGGGTACCAGACAGGGGTGCCCATTGTCGCCATTACTTTTTGCTATGGCAATGGAACCCTTAGCGGTGAGACTACGAGGAGAGCTGGAGACCTTTGGGATCCAACTAGGGGAAACTAATCATGTGGTTTCCATGTGTGCTGATGACACCTTGATATACCTCCGAAACCTCGGTGAGGCGCTACCGGTGCTCCTGAACGTCCTTGACAGGTTCGGGCAGATATCAGGCTTACGGATCAATGCAGGAAAGTCGAAATTAATCCCACTTGGTGGGTTGGCCTTGCTTCCGGAGGACGAACTACCGGGGGTGGGGCTCCCATGGGTAAGAACCGCGTCTAAATATCTAGGAGTTAGATTGGCCGAAACAGCCGAACAATATTTGGCGCTTAACATCGAGAAGGTAATTGAGGGACGACGAGGCTCGGTGCGCTTTTGACGAGATTTACCTCTGTCCCTTATGGGGAGAATAGCCCTTTCAAAAATGGTCGTCCTGCCTAGATGCCTTTATACAATGCAACACTCTTTTTTTAAGATCCCCGACACTTCTTTATCACATTAGATAGGCTTCTGACCGACTTGTTGTGGGGGCCTAAACGTAAGCGGATGAGCTTGGCCACTCTCCAAAGAACCTTGCAGAATGGAGGACTAGAGGGTCCTTGTCTGGAATTTTATTACGCAGCTTCTCAGCTGCAACATGCGGTACATTGGTTGGAGGATGAGGGGAACTGGGAGAAGGCTCTGCTGGCGGGGACCTACGGAAACAAAACACTCCCTGAATTGCTAATGATGGGGGCACAGATACTGTCAACGTGCCCATATATCATACAACATGTGGCAGAGGTTTGGGAGCTTGTCGTCCGGAGAGTACTGCAAAGGGCCCCATATGCGCCCCTGTGGGCTGTTCGCCCCTTTCTTCAAATTTCCACATCTATGTCTGTGCGTAGATGGCGGGAGGGGGGATGCCTTACCATGGGTGATTTATACCTTAATAAGCAATATATCACGCGTGAACAGGCGGTTGAGGCCTTTACGTTGGGCCCAGGACAGTTCATACAATATATAAAAATAGCCCAGGTAGCTAGAGGGATCTGGCCTATGTTCCCCGAAGAGCCCCCCGTGTCCAGGGTGTTGCAGACCCTGACAACGATGGCTAAAGGGCACAGATTGATATCCCACTTATATCGGGCTATTCGGGATGATAAGACGGTCCAAGCATTGCCGATTCAGGACAGATGGGAGACACTGACAGAGGGACCTCTAACGGAGACTGACTGGACCAAAATTCATGAGGGGGTTAAACAGGTGAGCTCAAATGCACGGTTCAGGTTGATCCAATTTAATTGTATACACCAGACATACCTCACACCAAAGACGTTACACAGGATTTACCCGGAACGCTCGGGGCACTGCCCCGGATGTGGGGAAGCAGCGGCGGTTTTTATACATATGGTCTGGTCCTGCCCAGAGCTCCAAATATACTGGGATGATGTCCTGACGGCGTTACGAGCAGCGACGGAGTGGGCAATACCACGGGAGATTTGTGTGGTCCTGCTGGGTTTATTACCCCGACCCAAAAATAAATACCTTACTAGGAAGTTTGTCCTGTTGGGACTAGTGTTAGCAAAACACCGGATAGCTATCTCCTGGCTCAGTCGCAGGCCACCTCAAAAAATGCAATGGATACGAGATGTGAAGGAGTGGGCGACGGCGGAGGTGATCCGCATGCAACAGGTCAGACACGATGATAGGCTGGAAGATGATCTGAGGGCATGGAGGGTGATGACAGAAGAGCTTAATAGTAATGGAGTGGAAGAGGAAGCACGCGAGGGGGCAACGGGAACTGTACGGTCGGATGGTGAGGCGGGAGATAACTGAGAGACAGAGGAGACCATACATGATTGAGCTGATGGATGACGCAGTGTAATGTACATTTAGTAGACACCCAGATGTTATATTTTAGAGAAGTATGCCAGACAGGGGGGGTGGGTAGGGATAAAGTTGTAGGATTGGGGGGGGGGGGGGTCGGGAGTTGGGGTAATTTGTTGCAGAAATGTTTTCAAATGTACCAAAGAACTGGACAAGGCAGACAGGCTCTATAGAACGGGGGATTGATACCATGGGGCCCACATCGATGAGGCTAAAGTGTTCGCTGTGAAACTAATATGAAGCTGTGAAATGTAAACAGCCCAATTATACTTGCGTCCACGATTATATGACAAAACTTAGTGTATGACTCCGAGAATGTATAAGTGCCTTGTCACAAATGTGTTAAATGTTAATAAAGATATATAAAAAAAAAAAAAACACATGCTGGAAGCAGTGCAATGCACATACCGGTACTCCAACCAACACTAACCATTGCAACACAAATACAAACACATAGATGAAGGCGTCGCTTAACAGATTAACCAACTCAAACAATCAGAAGACAAGATACCCTGTGTCAGAATCCTCAAGATTAGGCGTATGCGAAACTTAAATTGCGCTTGTAACATGTATGAATTCAGCTTTATTTTGTTGTATTGCAGCATTTATGCAGTGCTTATTACACCTACGTGGGGCACTGAAGTGCTTGCCTACATGGGCAGGAAACTATGCCATGTATGGTGTTTGGCTGGCAGGTTGGTGTTTTTGTTTTGTGATCCTAGGTGGGAACTTTTTCCATGTTGTATAGGTGATGACCACAGAGGTACAGTTATCGTGTTCTGCAGCAATTAGCAATGTGATGGATGATGAGGTATGAGAGATAGATGTGAAGTTTATGGTTTGCAGTAAGCTGGCAGCTCTGAGTAGCTCTGCAGGTCCCTTTATGGTATTTCATATGATCGTCTACTTAGCTGGTTACTACATTGGGTTGTCCAACCTGAAATTTTGTTTATAGTTTTGGTCCTTAGAGGGCATGTTTGGAGGGAGAAAAAAAGTGGAGAGATCTGTTGGGATGGGTTTTGTTACTAACATCCAATATCTGAGTGACATTGTGAGAGGTACAGAAATAATCTTAGTGTAAAGTTATTTGTGACCTGCAGTGGTGGACTAGAATATGTGACAGATTTCAACAGTGATTCCTTGCCTGTTCAGTTGGTGATGGTGATAGTGTGGGGTTGAAAGGCTATAAACAAATTGACATAGCTGTATTATATAATATCTAGATGAACCATAGGTCAGCTCTTTTTTGCTTACGTGCAAATAGAAAGTCATTTTCTGGTGGTGTTGTTTCCTATCTGCGGGTTGTAAGCTGAAGACTGACCTTGAAGATGTGGTTGTCTCTCTGGGTTGTATCCCAGGGATGTGGGATGATGTACTTATCTTGGAAGCATCAATGTTTTAAACTGTCTTCTGAAATGTATATGCTTGTGGATGCTTGAATGTTGGCTGGTAGTGAGTTCCAGAACTTGGTGGCGTGTACTGAGAAAGCAGTGCCTCCTATGGGTTTCTGATGGTAAGATGATATGACGATAGGAGGTGCAAGTCTGGAGCACAGTGTCCTATTTTGTTTGTATTGCTTGAATTTAACTTGTATGTATAATGGTTCTTTTCCTTGGGAGGCTCTGTTGACAATGCAGAGTGTCATGAACATTGTCCTTCTAGCTAGATGTAGTCAGTGGAATGACTGCATGACAGGAGCCATGCGTTTTCTTGGGTGAAGGCTGTTGGTATAGTCAAACTTGGAGATTACGAGTGTGAGGATGACCTGCTGTTGTGTTTTCATTGTGTAGAAGGCATTATTTGTGACATAGCTAACATTCGGTATCAAGGATAGGTCTGAGTCCATGGTTACCCAAAGGTTTCTGACTTCTCTTGATGTTATTGGAGAGGCATTGAGTTCTTTGAACCATATGGTGGTAGGCTGATATCTTTGCCACTGGCTGTACGTCATGATCTATGTCTTTGTGGCGTTGAGCTTTAGGTGGTTATTGATCATCCATGTGTTTGTGGCGTGAAGGCAGTCATCAAGTTTTGATTTGTAGAGGTCTTCTGGGTAATCCATTTTTAGAACGATTTGGGTGTCATCTGCATAGTTGTTAGAGGTGAGGTTGAATAATTTAATCAGGTTTGGTAAGGGGGTAAGGTAGATGTTGAAAATTAGAAGGGACGTGATGGACGTTTGAAGGACACCACAGTTTTGGATGTGAGGCGCTGATGTGAAAGGTATTAAGCAAACTATACTTTGTCTGTCTTTGTGATAAGAAATAATCCATTTTAGAGCATTTGCAAATACTTCAAGTGAAGGAGTCTCCATTTCAGGGTGCGATGGTAAACAGTGTCAAATGCAGCTGATAAATCCAGAAGCAATAGAGAGACCACTCCATTCTTGTCCACTGTGGGATTTAGATCATCCCAAATGGAAATGATGGCAACTGTTTGCCTCTGCCTGGTCTGACATTTAAACATTATCTTCTATACAATGTGAAAGTTGGGTAAACACTGCTCTTAATTTGTTTTTCCAAAGAACGGTCCATTTGATATATCTTGATGGACTGCTTGCGATTATAATGTTGAGGAAATCTTTTTCTGAATGGGTATTGAAAGTATGTAGTGATGTAAAAGATTGCCTTTGTCTCTCTATGTGGGTTGGGCCATGTGTTGGTGTGGTGTTACCTATGTTCTTTTTAAGATAATTTTCTATCAATTCTATGGAGATTTTGTCACAGAAGTCATGTGATTGTGGTGTTTGTGTGTTTTAGCAGTCTGGATTGTGGATTTCTGCTAGAATCTTGTTGAGTTCTTTAAAAGGGCAGTCAGCTTCAGTTATGCATGTGGAGCAGTGTTGCCTTTTTGTGGTTCTGGTGACTCTTCTGTAGACTCTGCTACAGTGACCTTCAGTTCATTTGTCCATTTAATTTCTTGATTTTCTCCTATTGTATTGCATTTAAGTTTTTATTCTTTTGATGTTTTCATTAGTCCAACCCTGGATGGTGGGCTTCATTATTATTTATCGAGTGCAGTAGAGATCCACTTGTAGAAGATGTCTGTCGTTCTTTTGCATGTTTATTAGGGTTATCCCAAGATGGGAATTGTGTTTGTGAATGTTTACTTTTTTTCCATTGTTTGTATGAGCATTTTTTGTTGTTGGTATTTGATGTGTTGTCAGTGATGGGTGTGTTCGTCACTTAAAAGCTTGTCACAGGCACACTTCAAGGACAATCCTGCCCTACAACTGACCATAATACTGATTCACTGCAACTGAAGGCAACACTACAGTGGTCTCATCTGCAAACGAGCCTGAGGTACCCAAAAGATACAAGAAGGCATCAGATCTAGCAACCAAGCAACCTTAGCACTGACCACGTCTGCTGCTATGAACACTTTGTGATCTCCTCTACTATTAAACCACTGCTGAGGAACCTCTGCGTGTGAGGAAAGGCCCTCATGTGAAGTATCTAATACAGTGCCTATGAATTGAGCTCTCTGAACTAGAACCAGGTCGGACATCTTATAATTACTTGAGATCCGCTTATGCATAAGCTCAAATGGTGGCTTCCTCAACTGTGTTAGTACTAGGTTTAGGTTCCACATTGATATGAGGGCTGACCTTGGTGCTACCAGACTCTTTCTTTCTTCTAAGAATCTCTTGATTGCTGGTGTGCTATAGAAACCTCCTCCTGGCTTGTGTATGCCACTATGGCGGACAGGTGTACCGCTAATGAGGTGAATGAAAGGTTCTTATCTAGAAGGTGGATGAGGTACCTGACAATACTAGTATCCCTGGCCCAGCTGTTCCTAAATCCTTCTGTTTTACTCCAGTGAATGAACCGGTTTAATTTTGCGGTGCAGCACTATTGTGTGGTAGGCCTTCTAGCCTCTCTCAGGGTTCACAGATCCTTGAGGTAATTTAAGGTGCCTGAATTCTACATCCTCAGGAGCCATGCTGCTAGGCTGAGGGTAGCTGGCTCCGGGTGAAATATCTGACCACTTCGTATTATCAACAAGTCTTGATGAGCTAGTAGTTCGATGACTTCTTTTTTTGTGGCCCATTGAGGTGCTTTCAGAATTAGTGTCATGGTAACACCTATCACTTGTGCTGTCAATGGAATTGGGGAGGAAAGTATATGCAATTTCCCTGACCAATCTACCAAAAGGACATTCCCCAGGAACCAGTGGTGTGGCTACCTGGATGCAAAGCTTTGGCATTTTGTGTTCTCTTGCGTTGTGAAAAGATCTATATACAGTGTGCCCCATTCTGGTCAGATCATGTCTACTATGTGCTTCTTTAGCTCCTACTAATTTGAGGAGCCCGTTTGCCTACTTAGCATATCTACTTCTATGTTTTAAACCCCTACCAGGTGTATGACCATTAGGATTATCTTTCTACAAACAGGCCATTTCCACATGTCCTGAGCTTGGGCAATGCTTGGGAACTCGCTCCTCCATGCTTGTTGAGGTAAAAAAAATAGTGGTCATGTTCTCTGTCTGGATTTGATCCGTTTTACCCCTGGTCTTACCCTGGAAGACCTTTAGGGCTATGAAGACAGCCTCTAGTTACAACAGGTCTATGTTATGTCATGTCATATTATGCTATACAAATTTGTAGAGCGCACTATCACCGGGAGGATATTCTAGCGCTGTGCAGGTGTGAGCCCAACTAAACCTAGGGCCTAGTGGAACTACTCGAAAAATGCCAGGTTTTCAGCTTCTTGCAGAATTCAATAAGTGAGACGTAGGCTCTTATATGTATTGGCAAGTCGTTCCGTGCTTTAGGAGCAATGTAGGAGAAGGCTCGACCGCTGGATTTGGCTTTCCGTATACATGGGATGTGTGCAAGTAGGAGTCCAGGCGAGTGGCGGTGGCTGTAAGGTTTATAAAAGCACGTGTGACTGTTGAGGTAGGCTGTGCAAATGTTATGTAGTACCTTGAAAGTGTGAGGTTGTTCAGGTAGTCCAGCTTGCTTGTGATCAGGAATAGTGTAATGGTTTTCCTTATGCTGATTGGGAGCCATTTGAAAATCTTCCTCTGCAACTTCAGGGTATGGAGGCATGAGGCAGTGATGGCGTTGATTTGGGCAGTCATGTCTAGTTTGCTGTCGATGGCTATCTTGAGGTTCTTGATATGGATGGCCGCGTGTCGGTCTTAGCTCTGTTGGCCACCAGGTGGAGTCCAATGGTGAAGTTCTCTTCTTGAAAATCACAATTTCGGTCTTGTCGTTGTCCAGCCTTAGACAGTTGGTCTTCATCCAGTGGCTGATTTTCAATCATACAGGCATTAAACATGATCAGGGTATGGGGCATCTTCTCTGTGAGTGAGAGAATGAGGTGCGTGTCGTCTGGGTAGAAGAGAACATTGATGACAAGAGAGAAGATGATGCTGGCTAGAGAGATTATGTATTTATTGGAAAGGGCCAGTCTCAGAGAGGATCCTTGCGGAACTCCCCAGATGAGGTCACGAGCGCCCGAGGTGTATGTTACCAGGCTGACTGACTGGGTCCTTCCAGACAGGAAGGAGCAGATCCATCGGAGTGCTTGTTGCATGACTTGCTCCTAGCTCCTTAACCCATAATTTTTAGCTTTCATGTGTGAGCTCCCCGCCCCTTGTGGGATGCGTTTGTTGTGATGGATACAGAGGGAGTTAGTTGTATGAAAGGTCTGTCCACTGTGAAGTTGTTTATATTCATCCACTACATTTCTTTCTGCACCCCCCTTTGTCGCCCATTAGATCCTCCCAACTCCCAGTCACCTGTGACCACTGACATTGGAGCCACTCTTGGAACGGCCTCACCTGTAGCCCTGCATGGGGAACTGGTGGTATGCAGAAGGCCATCTTGCCCATTAGATTTCCCACTGTCCCTTCCTGTATAGGTGAGTTGGCTCGGTCAGTGCCAGGATCATCTTTATAACTGGGAACACTTTGGCGCCTCTGAAATGTATGCAAATACCACAAAAGATATAGCCAAACAAAATGGAATAGAAGTAAGCCTGTGCTGTTCACACCAAACCTCAAAAGCACGGAGAAGAGGCCACTTTGAGTCTCTCATCGGGGCCAACGTGGCGACCGAGTGGGCAGACATTTTGATGTGTGTTCCTGGTCAGCCTGGAGAAATAACTTCTACCAACCACTGCTGTATTCTGCAGATTGTATAAAACGAGTAAATATATGGCTTTATGTTTATTAAATTTCCTGCAGTCTCTTTCCAAAGAAGCCATGTGCTGTGGGCAACACATAACACTACGAGGTGGAATTGTTATATTTGTAGGTTGAGGGGAAGGCTCCTAGGCACGCACCAATTCATGTGTCATATCACTGTACTCGGGAAACAAATGGGAAGATATAACTTTTCCCACTGCTATATTCATGTGCTACGGAGTCAGAAGAGAAATGCCACCTTCCTATGTCCACATGTCTTTCTCAAAAGATACTGTAGTGTTTGTTTTGCATAACTAGCACATGAGTATGTTTGTGTGGAAGGTGATCACAGATCTTTATCCCATTGAGTGTGCTAAGTGTAAGAATGCAGAACATGCATGCATGCATCCAGGGGTTTTGTCCGCAACTTGAATTTAAATCAAGGCCCCTCCTAAAGCCCCGCCCCCTGTCACTGACCTACTTCCTCTGTGAGTCTGACGTCTCTTGGCTATTCCACTGATCTCCCTCCTTTGTGCACCGGATCCCCAGCCCCTCCAGTAGCCACACAGATTTGCTACTTCACTTAGCACATATCATTGCTCATTCCCAGCAACCACACTTATAATTATCAGTTCCCAGTAACCACACTTCACTGCCAGCTCTTTGTCAGCACATACCAATGCAATTCTTAGCTGGGACAAACCATTGTGCCCAATGCATGGGAGTGTCAGGGAGCCTGATTCCACTTACTGAGCTGGGCGGGAGGACCCAGAAGAGCAGCAGAGTGCAAAGCCGGACAACAAACCCTAAGCATAACCTCGTCTCCTTTTCATGTATCGATACAATAGTGAGCAATAATTCAAGACTATGTGGAAACACGCTGCACAATTGATGCAACTGCACAGTCCTCGAAATGTTTACGCCTCCCGGAGTCTTCTATATAGTCCTGACAGGGGCAACTCCATTTCAGTGAACCGACAATCCACCAAAACAACTTTTCATTATGCCCTCTTTTATCGCCTCCACAGCCCACTCCACCCAAGCTACTATAGCCTTATATCTCGTTGTAGCGGACTATACGGGCCACGTCTCGGGCCTTTAACAAGGGAGCAAGACTTTAATGCCGGTATAGCCCAGCTGCGGAGGGCTATAAGGCTATTAGAACATTCCACCACTAGAGGGCCGACTGTTCTAACAAATAAAACAATGGCCTCACGGATCACAAGGGGACTGAAATCCCCTTGGGCGCCATGAGTCCTGGCCATTAGAAGCCGCAGGCACTCGATTGTTTTCAATGGAGCTCCCAACATTCCAATGCTCTAATTTATTTCCAATTCTTTGCGTGAACTTTTGCAGTCTGGGGCATCACAAGGGCTGGTATCAGCTTTATGGGCTCCCTGAGACGTAGACAAGTTAGGAGTAAAAAAAGACTTCTGGTTTTTCTCTGTATCTTTTGTTTATTTTACTTAAAACACATGTTGGTGGCAGCAGAGTGAAACAACACAGCAAAGTACTAGTCGCTAGTCTCTACTTCATGCAGCTCCACATTTGACATTAGCTTTTTTGTAATATTATATCAAATTTTCTATAGAGTGCGCATATTCTCAAAAGTCATTAGAGTGCTTTCCAACAAATTTATGAATATGAACAAATCTTGAATCTCTTAATTTACCACGTATATACCAATGATTACATTCTGAAGTTATAGGAGGTTAGTGAAAGCACAACTATTAAACTGGGTTAGCAGAGCTAGAGAGGACAGTTGGGAAATCATTGGAGAGGGAAAAGGGTAAAGGTTCTTAGGGGTATACAGATGGTGATGGAGTAGCTTAAAGGCCAGACTCAGAATGGAGAAAAATAGGCATCAAAACTTTTTAACCCTTTCATCGTGAAGGCATGTTGATTACTTACCGTCACATGGTTTAGAGTTATTTAGGTTTAGGTTCGCTTTCAGGCAGCTTTTACAAAGTAGGAAGGAAGGATCCTCCCTGATTTCTAAGGGTATTTAGGGCCAGGCCTGTCAGAAGCTTTTGTCGGGCCCCAGACCTTTAAATCATGTGGGGCCCCTCTTGTGCAAAGGAGCTTGTTCAAATGGAAAACAATGTAATTTGGCATATTTTACGAGAGCATCAGTATATGGTACAACCGAATGGTGTTTGGCATTGCCTGCCTCATCATGACTATATGCAAAAGCATCTCAGGCCTGCTTTTGTGTTTGGGTGTTTTTTGACTGTGTTTGGCCCTGTTTTATGATCTGCTGGGCCAGTTTTTACTGTTGATTTCAACAAGCTTTGCTTGCAGCAAGCTAAAGTCCATGCAGTCTTCCATACCCACTTATGCACCCTGGCTTTACAAGTTCAAAACTGCCCCACTTTGCAAACATGGTCCGCTTATTTGGGCCACTTTTATTTTGGTGCGTGGGCCTATTTCTGTCCTAGTCCGACCCTGCTCTCTTTTAACTCTGATTGGCTGTTTGCAACCAATCAGTGTGAAGGTGTGTTTAAAAACATTGAAAATGTGTTGGTATGACTGAAGTATAAGGAATGAGAAGTAGAGGTGATGGATGAGAAGGAGGGATGAGAAGTAGGGATGATGGATGATTCATAAGAAGTATGGAGGATGAATGATGAATGAGGAGTATGGATTAAGGATGAAAAGTAGGGATGGTGGATGAAAAGAAGGGATGAGAAGTAAGATGAGATGGGTGAGAAGTAGGGATGCAAAGTAGGGTTGAGGGATGAGAATTAGTGATGATGGATGAGAAATAGGGATGGTGGATGAGATGTAGAGAGGAGAAGCAAGGACGAGGGATGAGAAGTAGGAATAATGGATGATAAATTGGGATGAGAAGTAGGGATGATGGATGAGAAGTAGGGATGAGGAGTGAGGATGTCCTACAATGCATGCTACACTGGTGACCAGACTGCCTGTACATGAAGAACGGGTAGCACACAAAACACACCCAAATGTCACTCCATCTGCCAACATCGGTTAAAATGTAAAGGAATGTGCACGATCCATACCTCTTTTAGGAGGAAGATCTCAGGCTACCCACAGAAGTTGACCCGACACTACGGACACGCCAGGAAGTATGGGCCTTTTCCCACTCTTGCAATTTACCAAGACCAGGAGGTTCGAATGTAATGTATGTCGCAGTGCAGGGCCGCCGCCATGTTTAGAACACACTCAACTAATCTCCGAGGCCTTAGCTAAGCTGTCTGCTCTTAAGCTAATACCAGAAAACAGCTGTCATCAGACAAGCCTTGAAGGGACAAGAAAGAGAACTGACTCTGCCCTGGGAGACACCTAGAAGGGAGGTCCCCTGCCTTAACCCCTGACTGGATCTGACTTTCCAAACAGCCCATATAAGCATGCCTATCATCCTAACTATACCACCGACCCTGCACCACGCACATTCTCTGTGACGTACCCATGCACATTATAGTCTATTTCTAAGATCCCAATTTTTAAGGAAAATGCTCTAAAGCGGGTGCAAAAACACACATATGACACAATCTAAAACAAATGATGAGAAATGTAAGAAGCTTACATTGTTCAAAAATTTGAATGATGGATATTAGGCAAAAGTGCAGTAAATTGATGCTTTACAAGCACATAGGAGATTTGTGCTGAGCAGAAAGGCATAACTTCTGTTTTACACTGAAATGTGGGAAACTCAAGGTACGCAGAAATCTGGAAGATCTTTAGAATGTACAGATAAATGGGATATAACAAAGAGCAGAAACGTGACAATTTCATGATATGCAGTAGAATCATGGCAGGGTATTTCACATTTACTAGAGGCATTGCTGAAGCATATGATTAATTGAAATGTGAAAACTTTAGGTAACAGAAAAATAGGGAGTTCGTGTTGATTAGAAATGCCGCAGATTCATGTTGATCAAAAATGTCTTTAATTCAAAGTGACCACATTAGTGCAAACAATGTTACATTTTTATTTTCTGTTACAAATGTGGGAAACTCGTGTTCAGTGGAAATTTGTCAGATCCACATTCTGGAGAAAGATGGATAGTTCATGACTGGCGGAGAACTCCAAAGTGAATGCTGAGTAGAAATATGGCAATTCTTCACCAACATGAAAGTGAGACATTTCTGTTGAGCAAAAAGTTGTCAGATTCACATTCTGTTGGAACATGAAAATAACGAATTGAGAAAAAATGTGAGAAATGTTTGATCAATAGTAAAAAGGGAATTCATGATGAACAGAAATTTGAAATGTTAAATATGAATGCTGAGCAGAATTGTTGAAAGCGTATGTTAAACAATATTGAGGCAAGTTCATGTCTGACACACATCTGTTAAATAAATATTGAACATGAATTTGGGAAATTCTTGATAAACTGAAATATGGATAGCTATTTCATAATCACCTAAAATATGTGAAATTCATGATGAGAGGGAGCATGGATATATGATGATAGGAAATACATAGGAAATTCATGATATGAAGTGTGATCATTATCAGAATACTGAGGAAAATGAATGAATGAACAAACATTGAGGGAAGTTTATCTTCAGAGGTTATAGGCAAGTTCAGGAGTAAATTCTAAATTTATTTTTGCTATTTGCAAAATCTGCAGAGGATCCTAATTCCCTTTAAAAAAATTTACTTGCATCTGTCCTATTAATGACTACCTAACTGGGTAAAATGCGTCTTATAAAAAAATGTCTGACGACAAGAAATGTTAATTGCTGGTTTTCTTCCATTGTACTGGTCATCTGTGCTATTTTGAAAACTCTTGGTAAATTAAAATGCGTCATTTTGCTGCTATGTAAATTGACAAGGATCACATATTGTATGAAGGCGCAGTATGCGAGGATCGGGAAAAGAAAGATTGGATGTTTCTCTGAGCAGGAATAAATGTCCTGGCTGGGAGAGGAGAGATAGAATAAGGATGCAGCAAAGGAAAGGACCAGGGATGGATGGAGAGTCAGAGGGTGCGGAAAATGACAGGACATGGGGGAGAGCCACAGGGTGCGTGAAAAGAGCCCGCGGAACACAGAATGTGCAGGAGATGGGCAGGACCTGAGCGAGAAAAAGGATGCAGCAAGGGGTCAAGGGAAAGATAGAGAGGGTGGAAGGAGTTAGACAGAGGATAGTGGAAAGAGGCATGGGGGAGGCAGAAGGTGAGAAAAGGGGCTGGGATATGGGGAAGGGGTTAGAGGAGGTACAGAGAGACAAAGGGCGCAGGAGAGAAAAATGATGTGGGAGAGGAGTGGGACATGTTCAAGGCGACGGAGGTTGATGAAAAGTAACGCTTTCCATATGATGCTCTTTTCCTCGTTCACAGCTTGCCGGAGCAGTCAGATCCCCAAGATTATCCACAGGTGCTCAGTGGAAATGAGAGCTGGGGGCACAGATACCCCACAGACCCATCCACCTCACAGGTGAGACAGGATGCGAGGGTTTAGAGATGCTGGGGTGACCTATGTCATAAGGGCATCTGCTTCATGTTCTCCTTCCAGGTTACCACATCATCACCTCACAGCCAGTGTCCCTTCATCGCAGACCCCATCAAATGTCCTACTCTCCTAACAGCAGCCTTTGTTCCCATGCACTCATCAACAGCCCGAGCTCTCACGCTGTCACCCACCTCTGTCTCGTAGCGGTAGATCAAAAGATTTAATACAGTAGTATCAAGCTGCAACAATATAGACTGCAAGATATTGGCTTGCACAATATTGCCATGGCAAGAATACATAGGGAAGTGCAGATTTAATTTCCTAGTTGCCATCTTCAAGTCAATATCTTACCGTCAATATTTTTACTGGTTGATATTGAGAAGTCAAATTGGGGGTCTACAACTGTCTTGCATACACCATCCCTGCCAGTGAGCAATCCCACGACATCCTCCACAGAGAAGAATACATCATCATCTCCCACTTACAGCACTTCTTCGCTATCCCAATGACTAGTATCCGTACTCCTTATCTGTCAGTGCTCTACATGGTCCATTGAAGTCACCTCTCACTCAGCACCAGGATACATAAGCGACACTCCTGCACCATATCCTGCCTCCCCCGTCTACCCGTGGCTCTTTTACACCATATTGCCTATCCACACCTGGTGCTGCTACAGTGTCTCCCACATCAATACACCTGACCATCACTGTGCGGCCAACACTGCTACAATTGTAAACTATCCCCCTGAGCCAGCTCTCCTTCAAAATCATCTACATCAGTCACCAGTCCACTGTCTGCACATCCAGTGAACCACGTGTTTGCTAGAGCTGATAAGAATTACAAGATTCTGCTCAGGTGTGCAGATATTGTTGTCTGCATTGCAAAATAATGTTACTTTTTATGTTTGTGGGAAGTCAAGAGTCGCCTCATTGTCTAACTGTTTTGTTTTAAGCAGTGCTTAATTTGAGCCGGTGGTTTCCGGTGCTCAGCACCGGCGCTTTTCATAAGCACCAGTTAAGGACAAACTCTTTTAGGGGGAGATTAAGTGATTTGCCCAGAATCATAGGATGTTGAGCAGACGCCGAGACTCAAACCTGGTTCACCAGCTCCGAAGTCGGCAGCTTTGGCCATTGCGCCACATCCTCTCCCCACTTTCATGGTTAGGAGTTGGTTCTGTTTTAGGCGCTAACAGGAGAAATGGCCTGGTGCAAGCTGCCACCTGATGAGAGCCCCGGCCCTTTTTTTTTTTTTACAAATTAACCACTGGTTTTAAGGATTTAGCGTCAAGCAAGACTTGTGGGAAGGAGCAGTCTGTTGTATTTACAAAAATCAACAATTGTAATATATCTCAGCGGACAAGAGCCAATCAATAATGATACTATGTAATAATGAAATATGCAGGACAGGAAATTTGGTATTACTCATACCACTCATTAGCAAACATACAGAAAATGGATCAGGGTTAGAGAGGTAATGTGCAGGTAATTAATTTTATGTGATTTGTTTTGGCTCACCCTGGAGTAAAAGGAGTCAAAATTCTGGCACTGCTTTATTACAGGTCATTGCAAAACTGCTTTTAATTTTAACAGCTGTTTAGTTTCAGAGGCAATCCATAATGCATTTGTGGCAAACTCAATACATGATAAAAGCCTCTTCAAGCTAATAGCATTATTTTGAAACTTGTATATTGATATATTAAACGTACTTTTTAAAAATAAATATTCAACCAGCTAAAATCACAAAATCTTACCATGTGCATTTAAAAAAAAATTATTAGCACTTGTAGCGCGCACAGCTAAAAAAAAAATGTATTCAGCTTCTTCCTAAATATTCTCGGAGCACGGATTGCGCGAAGCTCCATTGGAAGTTGGTTCCAGGCCTCAGCCCCAAGTCGAGATAGGGACCTGCCACTAGCCCTCTGTTTGAGGACCCCGGGAACACATGCCATAAGTTAGTTAGAGGAACGAAACAGCCTGGCTGGAGAATAGAAACTAAATCTTGCTTTTAGGTAGGCCGGGCCAAGGCCATATAAGGCAGAGTGTGTCATTACCAGGGATTAGAACTTCACCCTCTCTACCACCGGCAGCCAGTGCAGGTCACGGAGATGCGGCCTGACATTTGCCCTCTTGGGGCGGTTAAGTAACAATCTGGCTGCAGCATTCTGGATCACCTGAAGTTTGTTGAGCAGGTATCCAGGCAGACCAACATATCGTGCGTTGGCATAATCGATTGAGAACATATTCTTGTAACAATCTTCGTTCTTTTCAATTGATATTCCAGCTAGATGAAAAATTATTCTTTTTATCATGATAGGGCATTACAGTAATCTACATATGGCCACACTACCTCCTAGAAAATAATTACTTGCACAATATTGTAGTACTTATTTTGTACAAGCTTACTCAATCACATTTAATTGGCCATATGTTTGAATTGCATTTCTATGAGATACATTCCTATTTATGCAGAATCATGATCCACCATGGATGTACTCTTGCTTCATTTTAAATATTGAGTGAGATTTGTATTTGTTGAATAAATAATGTTGTTGTATTATTTAATCACATTTAGTTGCTCCTACACCCTTCCATCAAGCCAATAATCTAATCAATGGCATATTTTGAGGATACCAACTATAAACATGATCTAAATTTACATTAAGTGTATAAAAATGTATCTTTTGTGGATACCTGGAAAATCTGACGTGGGTCTCATCCTCCTGGGCCTATGTGCAAATGTCTGTCCCAGACTATCCCTTCAGAAGCACCTGTCTAATTCAGCCCCCCAACAGCTAGCACTTCCAAATCATCCCTTTCCAAATCATCTCTCACAATTCATAGTCACCCACCATCTTTTCACATCAACACTTCTGCACAATTCTAGTAGAATTCATTTTCCCGCAGTGTCCCAAGTGGCAAGCGCTACTGTGCCATTGATTAGAAAAAGTCTATCGACATAGCAAGCAATTTTACAAACTCCCCTCACAATTGATGCTAAGATACCATCTCTCTGTGCCCAACTAGCACTCTGACATCCGCCATTCGTTTATTACAGCTTCTTTCATTGACTCCTTCAGGGAATGACCTGGCTGGCAGAAACATACGGAGACGAGGAAATGTGGCCTCCCGGACGAGAAGTGGAAGTGAGGACGCGATCGCAAAATGGTGACTCCAAGTGGAGTCCCAATAACTATGCCAGAAGAGGATCCACCACTAAAGAGGGTAAGAGCTCTTTAGTTCAGCCCATCCTCTTGTATTTGTTGTGGTAGGTTGTTGCAAGAAATCCGCCTTGGTGCCTGCAGACTCTGGTTATTTTGCCAGTAAATTTCCACAGGGTGTCTTTACTGACATGCAGTCATCCCCTAAAAGTGGAAATGGAACTTACATGGGCAAATACTGCCATCAGTGGGCATAATTCCCCGACTCTGATTCATAGACACAGGCGTTGTGAAGATTTAAACTCGCAGACTGACTATTCTGTTTTTTCACTATGCTGTCAGTTGGCTGTCTTGGTTGATGAGGTTAGCAGGTTGGGAAGGTCGATGGGGAAGGTGGCTGAGGTTTGAAGTTGCTGTAGATCTTGGTGATTTGTTTTTGGAAGAAGTCGGAGAGGTTGTTGCAGAGTTCTTTTGTGGGGTGATGATTTGGATTACAGCGGTTGGGTTGGTGAATTCCTGGATGATTGTGAAACGTTCCTTGCAGTTTTTGAAGCTAGATTCAATTCTCAGGGTCAAGGCCTTTTTCTTGGTCTCTTTTACTTCATGGTGATAGTGTCTAAGTGGGCCTTATGAGTGTTTCTTGCGGTTGTTCTTCAGGAGGTTCTCCATTTAGTTTCAACTTGATTGCAAACTCTCTTGCATTCTCTTTGGTCAGCGTTGTACCAGCTAGATTGTTTGTTGGATCTTTTGGGTTTGGTGTTTTTCAGGAGTGCCAGGGTATTGGCACAGTTGGTGTTCCAGTTGTTGAAGTTGTTTGTCATTGATCAGGTCATTGGTGGGGTCTGGGTAGTTTAGTTGGAGGGCATTGAGCCTATCTGTTTCTGTAACTTTCTTCCAGCAGTGGCTTGGGGTGCTGCTAGACTCCATAGGGGTGGCTGGTGGCCCTGTTATGAGGTAGTGGACTCTAGGATAAATGCACATAAATCTTGGTTTCACAATAAGTAGGAGGTTAGGTCCTGTGTACTCTTAGCTGTGAGAAGCACAAGACATAATGTAGATTTTGGAACTATTTTGAATGTCACCATTTTATCCGTGAATTATAGTTTGGGTATTTTGACTAATACTTTAGCATGTCTGTTTCTATACACCAATTCTTGTGGTGTACTTTTGTAGAATGTTGAACATTAATCTTGGAAAAGAGTGTTTGCTCTTAACATCCATTTATTCCAAGGCCACACGCTACTATGAACCATCTTAGGTATTTCAACTGCTTAGCTGATATTTCACTATATATATATTAGAATCAATTCTACAAAACTATGGAATAAGTCAATTATGTAACATATATTCTGATAATTGTTTTTAAATTCAATATGCCTAGCTCTAACAGAATAGCTGGAACAGGCATTGCTTTTTTCTTTCTCAATTGTATTGTTATCAATATTTATCTTCAAATGCAGGGCAAGGCTCCATAGGATATGTGTGGGACAAATTTCACATTATACCATATTTTAATTACATCTATCATTTTTTTCTGCAGCTTTTTGCTGAGGGTCAGCACCTTGGTTTTAGTAATATTTATTAGCAGATCATTATTGTCACAAAAGTGCATTTAAGACATGTTGTGTAAGAATATCATTTGAAAATGTCATTAAAGAAATATGCAAACTTTCCAGTTTAAGAGCACAGGTGATACTTCTACTGAACACTTCTGGGAGATGTGCATTATATAGTGGTTAAATGATAAATGTGTCTATATGCAACCCTGTTTTAATCTGATTCTTAAAGGATTAGAATGTTCCGTTGGATTCACCAGTAATACTAATTCTAATGGGTAGCCATGTGCTTCATTGGAATTCAATAGTTGTTGCTAGGTGGCAGTATATAATACCCAAATCTGAGACCGAATTCACAAAGGTAATCATTCGGGACTGCTTAACATTAGATCATGTCCTCAGTAACCCATGGCTTTCCTCTATTAACAACACTCTTAAGTTGATGTTTGGTTTTTCTGGGTTTCAAGACCCGGCGAGGATCCTAACGCTTAAGAAATCGGCAATGATGGCTGCTTTGTTTGATGCAAGGGCAAGAAGGAGAGCCTCCGTAGATGTGATGAAACAGACTGTGGCAACATACATTTCGTATGCTCTATCCAAGTTTTTTCAACCCTACCTGGCCTGTGCGACAAATACACAACATCGTTTTGCCCTGACCAGATTGCGGTTGAACACTGTACACCACCTTGTTTCCTTCCCTAACATTAATCAGTGGGATATAATGACCATCTCGTGCCCATGTGACGGAACCTCTAAACAGAATTCTTTGCATTCTATGTTTTTCTACCAGTTTTATATGAACTTTAGGAAGCTCTTTTTAAAACCCATTTTTATTGCATACAACATTAGGGACCACAAAACTGCTATGCGCCTTTTGTATATCATGGATTTCCCTACTATATGTTTTAATGTTGTCTTAAATCTGTAAAGAAATTTGTGCTAGGAAAAGAATGTCCCATAATTTCTGGCACCGTATTGTTAATTTTGAATTGATCCTGGAAAGTATATTCTAATGTTTTAACTTGTTTTATGATGTATTGTATTTTATTGCAAATAACGTGCTTTTATGGCCTATGTTGATAGTGCCAAAATAAAGATCTTTTTGACTTTGACTTTAAATACCACTTGTCCTTGTGATCAAGCACATTAGAAAAATACACAAAACATATAGAGTGCCAGGGTTTTATCCTTATCACAGGTTTTAATTAATTGCACTGAAGCAAAACGGTCTGCCTTTGTAGGCATTCTATTTATAAATTCTGTTTAATTGATCGGGATAAGGCCATTGGTTTCCGTACATCCTTCTAATTTACACAGTACAATGT
Organism: Calotriton arnoldi; assembly: GCA_963921515.1. Classification (NCBI taxonomy): domain Eukaryota; kingdom Metazoa; phylum Chordata; class Amphibia; order Caudata; family Salamandridae; genus Calotriton; species Calotriton arnoldi. Next base: position 1,956,177 of record CAWUFW010002730.1, read on the forward strand.
TGCAAGCATTGCTCCCATATGAATGCAATAACACAGTTAGCCAATAATTAGAAGGTGATTTCCTTAATCCCTTTTTACTGTCTGGCCATTCAATTATGTGAGCATCACTAGAGCGGGGATTTTGCTCTGCCCAGATGTTGGGAGCCAGGAGTACATGTTTTTTTGGGCAGATACTGTGTGCTTCCACAAAAATGTGCCTGCTCTCCACACAACTGTCATCAATTTTTTTTATTTATCCAGCTGCCTGAGTGTGACCTTTCAGGGCCACACAAATTACGTTGTAATGCCATTAAAGTGTCTTAGATAACTAGATAATTTGTGGTGTTTTGCTCTGGTAGCAGTTCAGATTGGAGGAGTGAAGTCATTAACCTACATGGCTCTTTAAGTCTGGCTTGATAGTGCAACTTTCACCTGGCCCTTTAAACTAAACTAATATTATTCTACTGTTCTTTGCTTCTACACAAATACATATCCATTCCCATGCTATTTACTTATAATGCTTCACATTGCCATGCAACATTCCTTAAAGCCAGTCCTGGCCTTATGTGATCAATAGAAAAAGAGTTTTAAGAAGCAATACTGAGACAGGTCCTTTGGAACCGCCCATATGTTGATTTTCCTTCCTACAGGATTTAATTCGATAGAAGTTGTGTGCTTCCGTTATGTGCTGTCACCGTACATTTGGAAGTTCCCTTGGTTTTGTTTGAGGCGCTGAGTCAGTAGGCATACGTAGTTGTGAAGAGAAGATACACGTGGAGGATTCAACTGATCTGATCCTGGCATTTTGTCTGTGAAGGGGAAATTGACTCATTGCAGTGTGGATTTTGATATGAGTATCGAGTGTTTGAGTCCTTCTTGTAGGATTGTGTGGTGTACACTGTTGTAGGCAGTAGACAAGTCAAGGAGTTCAATATCAGTTTTGTTGTCCTCATCTAAAGAAAGAGGAGCTCCTCTCTCTTTTTTGGCAAGGCTTTTTCTATGTCCTTTGAGGGGTGGAATCCTGACTGTTGCAGAGGAGGTGGCTATATATCCACAAAACCTTGAGGATGTCTGGTTACCCTCGTAATGATTTTGCAGATTAGTAGAAGGTTGGCTAAAGGTCAGTATTTAGCCAGTCTTTTTCCATCTGAAGATTATTTTTCCATGAAGGGGTGATGATGGTGTATTTCAGAGGGCCTGGTGCTGTACTAGAGAGGAGGAAGGTATTGATGAAATTAGCTGTGTTTGCCACAAATGGGGAGAATTGATGGAGACATGATGTGGGGCCTTGGGTGGAGACTTGGATGCTTCTGTTTTGATGGCCGGATTGAGAACCTATGCAATTTTCATTAGTGTGAAAGAGGTGAAGAAGGACTGAAGATCGCAAAGTATGATGGACAGAGCATGAAATCACATTTGGAGAGTTGACAATATATTTATAGATTTTGGCTGTCTGGGCCTCGAAGAACTCGAGGAGGTTTTCACAATGTTGATGGAAAGTACAGGGGTGAGATTTTAAGACCTCTATTGGGTCTGTTCCTTCTAAATATTAAGTATTTCATTTATCTAGTTCAGTGCCTCCAATATGTTAAACTATATCTGTTCCAGATTGTGTTTGCTCTATTCCAGATCAGCAAGTTCCACATTGAATTACTTTTTGGTGAATGTGGAGCACACCTTCAGTGTTCTGGGATTTCTGGGACAGAGTGTCTTAAGCAGAACATATGCTGAGGTAGAGATTGTCAAGCAATGTTTCTTTATCTGCTGGTGTGGAGCTATCGATTTAGGAGCTTTATAGGTAGACTCAAACATCTTTGTGCTTATATCTATTAAGTGTATAATGGGGAAAGAGAAGGTGAGGTTTGATAGTGAATCTGCAGGCTGATTTTGAATGGTTGGTGCAACAAATGAGTGATCCAATCATACCTCGGTTTGCACTGCTAGTTTAGTAGTTTCAAGTTTACATGTTGACATGAGGTCTTATGTAAACCTAGCTGTGTGTGCTGGGCCACACACCACTTCTTTGAAGCAAGTGGCATGCATGTTGGAGTGGATGTGGACCCACAAATTAAAGACTCTTGCAATCAGAATTTTATTGGCTTTTATCTGAAGGTGGAGTTCAAATAATTCATCCAGGAAGGATGGCCAAAGGTAAAGGACCCTTTACAGGGAATGGTGCATTAGGCCCCTCTGCACTCAAAGGATGGAAATGCAATATTGGTCACTGTGGTGTAGGAAGGTCCAGTCCTTGTTTTGCTTCTTTATTCTTCACTATGTTTTTGTAGCCAGAAGGGAGGAGATTGTCTAATGTAGTGATCAGGGAGGCCTGCTAGTTGGCCAATTGTTTTGGATAGGAAGTTGTAGATGTCTTGTTGTGTGCCTCAGGGTTTACCAAGTGTTCATCAGGTCAATTTAAAGGAGGAATTACAATGGGTTAGATACAGACAGAAGGGGTGGTGGTAATGTCTCTGTTTTGGGTGTGAATATGGTGCTAGAGACCAGTGTATCTGATGAGTGGAAACAGATCTGGGCCCAGCATTGTGTAGCTGGTTGGTGGAGAGTTGATGCTAAGGGTAATACACTGGTGCTAGGTACTGTGGGTGTTCTAAGTGGATGTGGTGAAAAGTGATGAGGGGAAGACCGTGTGGTGTGCTCCCTAGGAAGTGAGACACTAAGTTAGCACACGGGGAGAGAGTCGTTTCACAAAAGTGTACTTTTGTGGTTTTCTAGGATTGCTTCAAAGGCCAGCAGGCTTTTATAGCTGGGTTGCATCATGAAGGTGCTATTTCTTTACACGTTGATAGTGAGTTTCCTGAGAATGCTATGCGGAAGGTGATAGCGAAAATTCTTTGACCACCTTGGATTTCGGATATCTTGTTTCCAGTTAGTCTGGTGATGTGCTGTGCTTGCAGGCTAGTGGACAGGAAGAAGAGATCTGTCTTGGTTACACTTGCCCCCCAGTTCCTGGTGTAGACATCCGCATGCAATTGGGGTTTCTGGGTTTGATCTCCAAATACCATTTTCTGTCATTTTTGAAGAGCGAGGTTGTAAGACGTGGGATGTTGAAACTCTCAAGACTTGCACATACTAACTGGGATCTTTCGCTTCCACATAGACTTACTGCACTTTCCATGGTGAGAGGTTGTCAAGCACTGGTGTGGTGGTTGGATCCGGCAGACATGTGCTGCTCCCCCCCCTTTATATGGAAGTTAGAGTACAACTAAAACTAATGTACATGGTTATGGTAACGAAGAGTAAAACACTGGTCATGCCTGGCCTGCTTGACTGGAACTTGTCAGAAAGGGATACAGTATGTGGAGCTCAGCTTAGATGTAGAGATAAAGGACCTAAATACAATATATAAACATCAGCATATACTGTCCAAAATTGGGCATGAGAAGTCCACGTCAAGCTCACAGGTGACATGTTCAACAGGAGGGGTGATAGGAGGAAGAGTTTGACTGCTGTCAGGCAAGAGGGGAATGGGAAGAGCACAGGAGTAGTAGGAGAGCAACCAGAGGAATCACCTGAGAAGTGCATGAAAACAAATAAGGCCGGGTGAAAACTGAGATGGATAGTAGTAAACCCACCAACTTAGTAGTTGCCAGGCAGTGTGCACAAGAGCTTTGTCTTCCTTTATTCTGGAAATTCCTTAGGTGAAGCATTAGCAATGTAGGCCCAGGTTCCATCTTGGAACAGTTAGTATCACTCTACCTGCACCATGACTGCCACCATCTTTTATTGGGATGGTTGCTCACAGGGCTTCTGTCTCTACATCCTCAATTCCATACACCACCACAGACTTGATCTTCACAGCCTCCTGGTCCCCATCACCCACTGCTCAAAGGGACACCCCATAGCAAGCCTTGCTGACTACTAACAAGACTATGGCCTCTGTGCCTTATCCTGGCAGCCCCAACAGAACACCCACTACGGTCTTTCGGTGACCCCAGTTTGTCAACCACCAGGAAGGTAGGACCTGTGGCGTGATCTACGGGTGAGCAGGATTTCTAGTTGCCACTGGCAGGTTCCACAGGGGGTACAGAAAGGTTTGTGCAGTAGTGCTGTCAAACTATCGACACAAATGAATCAGTGCAAGGGTCTCCATGTCTCCATTGCTGGGGGCAGCATAGATGATGTAGGGAGGCACAAAGGATGGGTGCTTCCCGTATTGGTATTGCAGATGTTCGCATGACCTTTTAATGCTGCTCCCTAGCTATAGCGTTGCTAGTATAGAGGACTGGGTACACTTTGCCCACAAGGTGGACTCCACAAGGGGGTAGACGTTAGTATATGCATGGTCATTTCAGTTAAGGACAGATGAACGTGGATGGTGCGTGAAAATTCCAGTGGATCGTGTATCTGTAAATTTAGTTACTCCCTGAGTGCACACTTGTGTGAAAAGTATGTTTTTTTAAATGTATATAATGATTTACAAATTCAAACAGTATATTAGCCACACATGACTTAACATAGGAAAAAGAGAAACTATAAAAATACCAACAGCAACTGTATATTAGGATTACTATAGTATAGAGAAAAGGAGTGTGCGCCACATACACTCCTGCTACCTCCCTCTGTGAATGACGACACAAGATCTGTGCCTGACATACACCCAGGCCCAACCGAAGGGACCCATAGTGCCTTGTAAATATGCATGTAGAAAGCAATTGGTGCAATTTTTGGATTAGTAAATTCGGTTCACATATTATCAGAAGCACAAGAAAGCATTTTTCCCAGACTTGCACCAGCATAAAGTGAAATACGTGAAGTGAAATACAATATGAAAGCATCCTCGATATGAAAAGTAACAGAGGCTGAAGGTCAACATAATGCATATTTTTTATAGAAGCAAAAAGAATACTGAAAATTAATATTTAAAGTGGTACTCAAATTAAAACTTAACCTAAAAAGAACAAATGTACATCAGAATTAAAAGTTATGTTCAATTTCATAAATAGTAGTGCAGTGAAACTAATATTTTCAAAAAACTCTAAACAAAAATGAAGTGTGGATGAACTGTCAAAAATAACAGTAGAATTAAAAAGGAAAACGCTTCCTAAGAAAACTGATCCTCTCGATATAAAGCTTAAAAAGAAATGCAAGTAGAAACTAAAAAAACTTTAAAAAACTTGACATCAAACTGTAACTCAAACAAAAGTTTAATTCAAATGTAAAGTTAAGTCAAATGGAAAGCATACGTAAAATAAGCACAACATTAAACTTGATTGCAATTTGTAATCTGAATATCATAAATCAAACAAACTCAAACTTAGATCTAAAATTTCAAGTAAACGTGCATCTCAAACCACCTTAAAAACTGAACTAAAGTCATAGTACATTTGAACGCAGACAAAAACACTCAAAATTAAATACAAGTTAAAACTAAAATTGAAATTTTAACTCACAATGAATACAAACAAGAAATGTAAAGGATAGGATAGGATAGGATTGACATTTGTAGAGCGCACGAATGCCGAGGCGTCTTGGCGCTGGGGTGAAAGAGAGAGAGGACCAGTGTCCGCAGAACCGACACCTTAAGCCCTGGGGAACAGCCATGTTTTTATTTGCTTCCTAAACACTGTCCTGTTTGGTTGGAGTCTCACTGTGATAGGTAGTTGGTTCCACAGCCTAACCACACAGTGAGATAAACTCTTACCACCCCATCTGGCTCTACGAACTTTCGTGGCACAGATGAGACCAGAATTAGCTGATCTAAGACTTCTAGTGGGAGCGTACCAGTGGAAGATTTTTCGAAGGTCAGCAGCCCCTCCGCCATAAAGTGTCTTATGAACCAGACATAAGGCCTTGAATTCTAGACGTTGCTGTATTGGAAGCCAATGCAGTGACTTGATGGCATCAGATGTGGGGTGACATTTAGGAATGTTCAATAATAGCCGCGCCGCAGCATTTTGTATAGACTGTAATTTAGTCTTCTGTGCCTTGGCAATGCCTATGAATAGAGCATTACAGTAGTCTAGACGAGATCAAACTAAGGCCACTACCACGGTTTTCCTTAACTCCTGCGGAATAAACGTAAACACCTTCCTAAGTAGCTTCAGAATATAGAAACAAGTGGAGGTTACACGATTGATCTGGGCCGAAAAGCCCAGTTGCTCATCGACTATGATCCCCAAGTTCTTAACTTTAGAGGATGGTGTTGGACATATGCCAGCCTCTATCGGCCACCAGGTGGGGTCCCACAGGGACGGACCGCCAGCAAACTCCATCACCTCCGTCTTATCCGTGTTTATTTTCAGATAATTGTTGCTCATCCAGCTCCTGATGTGAGTCAGACATGCATGGAAACTCGCAGCAGCAGACGCCGCCTGATGTGATACAAAGATGATGATCTGGGTATCGGCTGCGTAAGACACAAACGAGAACCCATGCTGTCTAATGAGACTGGCGAGTGGGGTGACATAGATGTTGAACAGAGTCGGAGACAGTGCCGATCCCTGTGGAACTCCACAAGGCAGAAGGAATGTTTCAGACTGTACATTTTCCCAGTGCAGAGTCTGTTCCCTATCCTCTAAAAAAGACGATAGGAGGGACAGAGCCGCCTCCCCAATCCCCACCGCCTTCAGCTGCCGCACTAACACTGTGTGATTCACGGTGTCAAATGCTGCCGATAGGTCAAGGAGGATGAGGATCGCTCTACCCCCCCCATCCACCTGTCTCCGAATATCTTCTGTTGCCATGACTAACGCAGTCTCGGTCGAATGACCTGACCGAAATCCATGCTGACTTGGATCCAGCAGGTTGTTAATGTCTAAATAGGTCGACAGCTCCTGATTTATTGACCTCTCAAGTATTTTGGCTGCGATCGGCAGGCAGGAGATAGGTCGATAATTCTTAGCCTCCGGTGGATCAAGCTGGGTCTTTTTGAGAATTGGTCTAATGCAGGCTTTTTTCCAGACTGGCGGATAGATCCCTGATTCTATCACTTGATTTAAGATGGGAGTTAAGTGTCTGCTAATAACCCCAGACACCATATGCATGATAGTAGGTGGACACGGATCCCTTGGAGATCCTGACTTAGTAGATAGCAGGAGTTTATTTACTTCAGTGGGAGACAGTGTGCTGAATGCATTGAACTGACAATGCTGCGTCTCGTCCTCTATTATGGTAGTTTGACCATTGTCGTTTACCTGCCTGTTGTTCCGAAGGTCATCATAGATCGTTGGATCTTAGTTTGAAACAAATTCGCCATTTTTGTGCATAAGGCGAAGTCTGGATTAAATTGCGTGTTCTGACGTGGACTTGATAGCACTTGAATATTTTTAAAAAGTTCCTTAGTGGAGTTGCTGGCCTCCTCTATTTTTGTTGAATAGTAAATCTTTTTTGCTTGTATAATAGCTTCTTTATACAGTTGTAAAGCTCTATTATAGGATATCTTAAGCTCCCTGCTGTATTCAGTTCTCCATGCACGTTCGGCTTTCCTGCATGTGACTTTCAACTTTTTCAACTCCGTACCGTACCATGGCGATGACGCCTGCGCTCTTATAAGTTTAATGACTTTCTCTGGGGCCACTCTGTTTACCGCCGCGGCTATCCAGTTATTAAACTGGCAGGCCGCCTCATTGTTATCCGGATCCTGTATAGGCGGACAACTGTTTAGGGCTTGCTCTAATTCAGCCCCTTGGATTTTATTCCGGTGTCTAATTTTAATGCTGGCTGGTTTATTTAAATCAGACTGGACCAATGGTGAAAACTGAATATTGAAGTAGATCGCCGAGTGATCAGTCCATGGGAGGGGAACTGTGTTGGTGGGTGTAACATCAAAATTAGTGGCAAAAATGCCATCAAGTGTATGGCCCGCAGAATGTGTGGGACCCACCACTTTTGTTGAAAACCATAACCTGCTAAATTGTCAAGCAGCCGGCTAGTATCCGGATTGTTGTTGAGTTCCAAATGATAGTTAAAATCCCCCAAAATAATGAGTGAATTGGAATCTATGCAGGATTCTAGCAAAATCTGTAGCGCCTGAGAGAAAGGGGCTCTAGGGCCCGGCGGCCTATAAAGAAGTATTCCCTGTAGAGTGGAGAGGTTGTTAATTTTCAGTGCAAAGCGTATTGCCTCCGCAGGCAGCTGTGTTATGGACTCTATATGCATTTTCAAATAGTCACAATGGATGATTGCTATCCCACCTCCTACACTGCCAATCCTGTCTTGACTAACCACAGAGTATCCTGCCAGAAGCGCACTATTCCAGTCCGGGTCAGAGGTCAGGTTAGTCCATGTCTCTGTCAGGAAAACTAAATCCGGCATAGAGACCTGGAGCAGGCATTCTAGATGGTATTTATGCTTGCTCAAGGATCTGATGTTTAACAGTAGGCATTTTAAGTGCAATTCCTGCCTCATCCCCCCATTGCGGCTTAGATGGTTAGCGCTGTCAATAGCATTGCTCCTGTCTGAAGAGGGCGTTCCCGCCCTTGCCATCTCGTCATTCCTCCTCCCCACTGTATTGCCACCCTCCTCCGCAACGGTGTTATCTGGGTGTTTAAGTACCCGGAAACCACAGTCAGAAACTAAAGAAACTAAAACTTAGACAAATAAATTTGGAAACTTCAAATGGAAATAGAATCTCAAATTTGCAATTTACATCCAAATCCGAAACTGAAAGTAGAATGAAAAACAAAGTTACATTTAAAATAAAACATGTTTTAAACCAAACAGAGAAAAAGTGCAACCTTCAAACTAAAACAAAAAACATAAAACAAAAACTGAAACTTGAGAAGAAACAAAACGCAAATTGCCCTTCAAACTAAAATGAGCAAATTACATTAATGACTCATGGGTAAAAGGCATCTCCAGGAGCAAAATAATGTGAAATCGGTCATGCTTATTGCCTGTTTTGAAAATCCTCTTCCTTTATTTCCAGATTCCACCAAGGGACTCACAATTCGCGAAGAATGGTCTAAGACCAGGGTGGAAAGTGGCTACTTTTCTCCAGAGCGCCGAAAGTCAGATTCAGACCGCTCCATCTCACCAGCACTTCAAGGTGGCCCTGGACGGAGCCGCTCGCCGGTCCGGAGAGACTCCGTGAGCTCAAGTTTGGCCCTGAGCAGGCGACTCACCTCATCTGCCAGCTCCATGGACTCTGAGGCAAGCTGGGGAACAGCGGCCAGTGGAGGAGATGTGCAGCAGATCAGGAGCCGGAGAGACTACACTGTTCTGGCCGACATCCCACAGGCCAAACGCATCAGCAACACAGAGGCCTTCGAGCTGGAGCGACGGCAGATGGAACTGAAGATGAGGCGCAGAAGTCCAGGGCGGGTAGAGGTAGAAAGGCTGTTTGGGCAAGATCGAAGGTAAGTAGTGAGCGGAAGAGAGCAGGTATACAGGGGACATCACTGCCTAACTTGCCACTGCTTCCTTCCCTGCCTTCTTGCCCCATCGCTGTAATGTTCCCTGTCCTCCAAACACCCCATTCCTAGAAACTTTCATCACCACAGTCCATACCCTGCAATTCTAGCCCGTCTCTTGTCTCCAAATATCTACTGTCTCAAATGATCTGCCAACAATCCCATCTCTTTCCTCTCTTAGGAAATCTGATGTGCTGGAGGCTTTTGAGGCACTAGAGGCAGGCATGCTTGAGCGGCTTGAAGGGAAGTATTTGCAGGGCATGCAGCAGAGGCTGACCAGGAGGCAGTCCAGCCCTAGCCTATCCAAAGAGGTAAGAGGTTCCAGGAGTGATAGGATGAGAACACCTGCCTCCCTATAGAGGCCATTTTTAGATGGTGTCCTCAGCACTGCTGCACACATTAAGCCTCAATGTATCCACTGATAAGAGGTCTCCTATGTGCTCATGTTCAATCATAAAAGAAGCCTCTTCAGTACTCCTCTTGAACATAAGCAGTCTCTTCACTGCCCAAGTTCACATATATTGAGGCCTCTACACAATCCCATATACATACAGCAGGTCTCCTCAGTGGTCCTTAAATTATAAATAATATTTATACTACAGAATAAGGGGTAGTAATCCAAGGGGGGGTCTACGTCTTGTAGACAGGGCTATAATTTGTACACTGAAGACTAAACCTATAGGTGGGCCACACCTGTGAGATTCCATAGAAACAATATGCACAGTAAGTGGGGGTATAGGTTAGTCAGAAACAGTGTATATGTTTCCTTCAAAACTCTATTCAGGTTGTTTTAGCAGAATAACTGTTTCTATTTAGTATGTTACTGATGTGATCCTCAGTGTTAGTCAGGCATTGTTAACATCACATAGAGGGTTGTAAGAGAAAGATCAGCCAAAACGTGTTTCACCCCCTGTTGCATGCAGCCTTGGGGCTTCTTCAAGGTAATTCTACCGTTTTCGAAACACACATTTAATCCTGGGTCTAAAATGTGGCAAAAGAAGCCAATCGGAGAGACTGGCAACTGGTCTTGGTGTGTCTGTGGTGAGATAGGTCACAGTGCGCTAAAACATAGTGCTGGAAAACCTGGTCTAAATGAGTCAGAAGAAAGGCTGACATCAGTCATAGGGGGTGATCAGTCATAGGGGGTGAAGAGGAAATAGTATCCCACTGCCGTTTTAACTATTAAAATACTAAATAGAAAAAGAAAGCCCTTCACTTAATCATAACGAAACACCTATATAGTATTTTGAAGGAAACATATACACTGTTTCTGACTAACCTATACCCCACTTACTCCTTTGTAAATATATGGGGCTTCTTACTCCTTTATTAGGTCGAGCCTAGAGCCAGCGCGCATGCTCTGCTCTGCGAGACTTATTGTAGAGGAGTAGGGTATAGAAGCCCCGCCCACTCTCCGCCCTTATTTGCCACTGAGGTGTGTCATTGTCCATCCTAAATGCTGGCTTCTGATTCATCAATAGGCTTGTTAGTCCCTCATTAGTACCGCCTCCTCTTCATTTGTCACCTCCCATGGTGACTGGCCCCTTTACTTCGGTTGTTACATGGTACGTGTTATTTAGACTGTGAGCACTATTTTCTTTAATGAGGTTCTCCTACTGCAAGCACGACATGCTTTCGTGCTTTCTTCCCCCCGCCCTCCCTCCCGTTGTCTGTGCCTTCTCGCCCCCCCACCCTCACATTGTCCGTGACTTCTCGCCTCCCCGCCAGCCCTCCCGTTGTCCGTGCCTTCTCCCCCCCGCCCGCCCGTTGTCCGTGCCTTCTTCCCCCCACCCGCCCGCCCGCTGTCCGTGATGCCTACCATTTGCAATGTAATTGGTCTAGGGTAAATGCGAGACCTATAGCATTGCAAATGTTTGTAATTATATGGGGACTACTTACTGCTAGTATTCACATATATATCGGCTTGTCACCTTGCTCTCCTGTTCCTCTCGCTTTTGTCTAGGCCTCAAGTCCAGGACAGCAGGAGATTATGGCACGTCGCGCCAGCCTACGTCCGGCATCAGACAAGGTAAGAAATGTATTATACTCTCTGATGGGGAAAAAGTTTCAGACACCTGCAACTGTCTGCTCCTGGGCTTTTACGTTAGGAGTTACTCCTCACTTCACATTATGCCTCTAAGCAGACACACCCTATCAGTTTGATATAGGAATTATATTTGTGTCCAAGTATAGTCCGATCTAATTTTTACATGGCCATCTTTCAAAGCAGCCATTTTTCTTCTGCGATACTAAAGCGTGATAACGGTTAGTGAGACTGAGACTCACTTCTTCCTTGCTTGTCTCATTTCAACTTGGAATAGTGAATGGAGAGAATTCAGATACAGTTTATAGCTAAACATCTCTCCATAACATCTTTTGGTGAAAACAGAACTTCTAACATCAATGGTCCAATTTTCTAAAATCATTGTTTTTGATGTATTTTCTAACACACTTTGTTATTACTTGCTTTACTACTTGGTCCTTACTTCCTAAGACATTCAGTCTCCTCTCTTCTCCATGATACATCTGTCAGCTGAAATGTAGCTCCTTCTTTTTAGGTGTCAAAAGACTAATGGCCTGATTTAGAGTTTGGCGGGTGGGTACTTCGCCACAAAAGTGACAGATATCTAGTGTGCCTTATAAAGTGAATGGGATGGCTCTCCAGCTGTAGGTTCAGGTTGAGTTCTAATAAAGCCGATTGGATGGGTCTCCAGCTGTAGGCTCTGATTGAGTTCCTTCTGTATCATCACCATCCCACCCTTTCACATTGGTCCTTAAGGAGTCAGTAACCTTTAAATGTTTTGCGAACTAATTTGCGATAGCAAACAATTGATACATAGCATTGCAATCCACAATTTGTAAGGGACACCCTAAACACACCCATTCCAAATTGCGATTTGGTATTCATTTCTAAACATTTGTGATTCAGTAAGCACTTACCAAATCACAAAATGGGTAAGTACTAAAAAGCCATTTAGTGCTCCTAAACCCTGTGATTAAGCGAGTCACGGGGTTTGTGACAACTAAATAATTTTCTACATCTGGCCCCGTGTCTCCAGATTTAGCAGTTCCCAAAAAAATGAGGAATAACAGTGCAAAAACAAAGTTTTTGCATGTTTTTGTATATTTTTATTCATGGAGTCACAAGCGGCTGTTTGCTGGTGGAAGTGGCCACTCATTCTCTGTGCAGTGATGAAGTATACTAGATCACAGATTCGGTGATGCTAAAGAAAAACTACAGATTTACTGCTTTTCTCTAAATGTGTTGCCTTGGCAAATGTGTATTAATTGTGTTACTGCACAAAACCAAATTTCAGAGGACTCTAAATAAGTTGGCGTATGTCTCCTTTGTACCATGTATTTGCACTTGTTTTACTTTATTACAACACCCCAGAATCATTTTAGACTTCATTCTCAAGCTCTTACCTCCTGTTAGATTTTTGTCAAACATCAATTTTAACCGATATATCTTAATCTTAACCTACCAAAACTCTCAGTTTAATATAAACATTGGGCCTACTTCCTCATACACCACTATGTATATCTTTCTCTTTGCTTGCAATAAACGTAACAGTGACTGGCAACCCCAGTCATTATGTTTGGAATGCATGTATTTTGTGTCATTTGACATAACTTGTCTACATACATTCTTTTACTGAAAATGGCGTTTGAAACTGGTAACTTTGTTTTTATTGTGCCAATGTTTAGAAAATAATTTTGATTTGGAACATGTAATTCCTCATTTAAAATCTAATTTTAAAAGCATTAACACATCTAATTTAATAACAAGCAAGAGGGTTTAAAATTGGTTTATTTTCAGTCGAGTTGTGGTTAATAAATTATTCTTGAGACAAACTGATTAATAACCGCATAGTGTCAAAACAGTTCTTCAGGACGGGTAAAATATTTCCTTTGGCACTTTGCATATCCTTAGTTTTGTTTATTCTGCAAATCATTTTACGCCCATTCAGTATGCAGGAATAGGTGTTTTTCCCCAAAATATTTTAATTCGTCTTTACATTGCTTGTATTTGGTATGTTTTTAAACACAGTAACAAAAATGTGACAGATAAAAGTTGGGCCCCTTTTAATCTTCACACTTTTGTGAAAATTAAAAATCATCATACATAAAGTTTTTACTCTGATCTTAGTTTGGGTTTATAATATCTTTGTTTGCAAATTTCCAAAATATAAAACCTTTTCGGGGGAGGAGTAAGGATTTATTGTGCCATTCTAGAGTGAAGTAAATACAGTTAAAGCAGTTTCATGTCTTACTCAGGTGATAGAAAGACCGGATGCTCTAGGGTGAAGAAATGAGGTCCTATTAACCCATTCATTGCGTTGCTTTAAGCGGAGGGAATAATTTGTTGATTTATGTTTGTAGGTATTTCTTGGAAATGAATGAGGCAGGTCATGTGTGACGTAGTGCCTGCTGATAGCTGAAACAAGAGCCACTAAAACAAGAGCCTATAGCATACATTACCACTCTTACAACTGCTCCTTTCACAGCCAGAGGCTATATCCCAATATCGTCTCCTGCAGTCATACATACACTCTTGCAGCGTGCTGATATTCTGTTCTACACCCACTTCTGTCTCTTAACCAGGTTGATGTTGGCCAAATCACTACGGCCAGATGCAGCCTAGAATCACAACTGTACCCTGCCAGCAGAGTCCTGCTGGTAAGCGACCATGGTTGCCAATACAGAGTCCAAACGTTTACATACACCTCATTGTCACAGAGCGAACAAGTGGACGACACACACTCCAATTGCATTGGAAGAAGCACTGACTCTTATGATGCAACAACTGCACAACATTCTCCAGGTTTAAGGAGCACGGCCTGACAACAAGGCTGACTTGTCACATTGACAAGCAGCTCGTGCAAAGGCTGCAAATATTCACAAATATCCTGTTCACAATTGCACCAACCACAACTAAACCTAGAAAACTAGTGCAAAGAGGCATTCAAGCGCTGCAGAGCCGTGCTTGGGGGTCCACACAAGAGGTGATAGGTTCACAGAGTGGCAGATCAAGAGGTCTTATGAGTAATGGAGATCTGGGGCCTTTGGTGTTTGTGAGGCAGTTGGCAAGGAGTGGGACCAGCTGCTCAGCACTCCCTCTGTGTGAGCAGTAGCTGATCTGGGTGCTACCTAGTGGACCGAGTAGAAAGGACTCAGCCCCCAGAGTGCTCTGGAGCCCGTAGACACACAGGCGAAAACTTAATGTGGCACTGTCTGACTGGCTCCCAGTAAGACTGTGGGCTGAGCGAGTTGACGGGTGGCTGCGTCACTCTGCAGTCTGCAGGGTGGAGCAGCAGACAGCTGAAGTTCTCAAGTGTAGAAGTGAGACAAGGTGAGGGACTGAAAATAAAGCTGCACCCAAAGTGAAATGACAAACTTTTGGGCGCTTCAAGATTAACTTTAACCTTAACAAAAGCCATTAGCAGAAACAAGGGGAGAGGTTTGGACAGCAGAGAGAGTAGAGGAGCACATGGGACTGCGCGGGGCCCAAAGGGTGGCACGGTGATGATACAGAAGGAACTCAACCTGAACCTACAGCTGGAGACCCACACAATGTAATGTCCAAGGTAGAGCAAAAAGGGCGAGGGGCGAGAAGTGGCGGCAGCCGTGCCCATCCATGGTGACTGAGCCGTTTGGCACTACCAGGCTGATCATATAGACACCAGGTCTCAGCAATGGCCCATGGAGCCTGGCTTAGACCCTGGGAAGCTTTACATGTGATGTAGGGCAGCCTGCACTGGTGAGCTGCGTGCTGGTCCACATCCTGGGCACAAAGGACCACGGGCTGCAGAAGCCAATTGGACCCACTGGTGGATACATCAAACAGTAAACCAAAAACCAGCGGAAAATGGTGAAACCCAAAAAGCAATGCCTGCTACTGCACCTACAGACATAGGCACAACCCCCAAGAGGGACAAGGGAACTTGAGAAAAGAAAAAAAAGGTAATGATCAGATAATGCCATCTAAACCCCAACAAGTTATACATCAATCTGGCGGCTATCAATGCAATGAGGCAGGTCCTGGAACTTAAAATAAACACTCCTAAAGACCTCAGACTTCTTCTGGCCCACCACCGCACGATCTCAGGCCGGGTCCACCAGAATGAATCAGCACTAGCAACATAGAGGCAGTTAGTCCAAAATCTCCAGAGACCAGTCATGACCTACATGACATATTCCGAGTCCTGCTGTATAGAGCGGGGGGGTCAGCCATACATAGTAGAAAACAGCAAAGTGTTCCTATTCCCAGACTTCATTGTGGCAGTACAACGACAAAGGGGCCGGTAAACATAAATAAAACATGTACTTAAATTCCGGAATTGAAAATATATGCTGTACTTCTCAGGAAAACGGAGATTCCTAGATGGGAAGGACTCGCACTTTTTATGGACCCCAATGCAGCAAAGAAATTGGCCACTGAGCAGAAGATAGAACTGTTCTTGGGACCCAGACGCAGAAGGAATAGAAGATGCATCAGGCAGACACAATGTACTGTCAATAAATTGATGGTAAGCCAGCAACCACAGACCGTACGAAGGTGGTAAATGAGGTGACGCAATGGCAAAAAGTCAGAAACTTGACCTAGGATAATGCAACCTGGTTTGATGCAGATATTGACAGCGATGCAGACACTGAACCGCCACTTAGTGTCATACCCATGACACCGGAACACCTTTATCTTGAGGTTATCTTAAGGATTTATGAGGCAAGGAGTAAAACCTAGTTTGTGGCCCCCTGTTTGGAACAACTTTGAGTTTTATGAAACAGTTTGTGCTAATTACAGCCTACATGATGTCAGCAATATTAAATTATATTTAAACTTTCAGAAATGGGGGTCACAGAGTTGAAATACGTCTTGTTCAGTGTCCCAAAACCCTTAGAATGACCCTGGGTGGAGACAGAAACAGAGAGAGGTAGAGAGAGTAAGTGAGATAAAGAACTAGAGCTGAGATAAAGAGGGAAAGATCATTTTCCCAGGGGCCCTTGGAAGGTTGGGGCCCTTGGCAATTGCCCACTTTGCCCATGTCTTAAAACAAATCTGACGATTATACTGGAGGCTTCCCATCCAGGGACGAGGTGGGACTCCTGACGTACTGCAATACCCAAGATGAGTGAGACACCTAGCACTGAAGGGCCTCTCACGGCTGTGACTCCATAGCAGTTAAGAGGAAACACAATTGGATGACTTTAAGGGTGAATTATGACTATTAAACATGTACAATAGGAGCCTTCATATGAGTCTTTTATAGCCTCCAGTGTGTCTACATCGTTTTACATGGTGTCAAAATGCTATGTTCAATGCATTTAGTTTAAGTAGGACTGGATAATTTATGACCAAGCAAGCAGACTGGGTGCTGTTTGAGGTTTATCGTTCTAAGTCTGGCGCAACGCCACTGACCTGCATCCGGTGGGGAATGGGTTGAAGTGGAGTCAGTTTGCTCATGGGATTGGATAATGGGTGTTGTCCATACCAGTGGGAAGAAGGGGTCTAGGAACTGGAAGAGGCAGCACGTAAGCACAGACCTCGTAAAGAGTACATACTTCAAATATGGGTAAATATAAGACCGAACATTTGAAGTTTTGGGAATTCCTCAAAAAGGTACAAAGTTCAGCTATAACAGGAAGAGGAACTGACTTAGCATATCTTCAAGAGGACAATCTGACCATGGCAGAAGGGGGGAAACAAAGAAAGAGAAGAGGTCAATTACTTCACACTGCATATTCCTCATATGTTAGAGGCATGCTTATATAGGTGGAGGCAGGGGTCCTGTTTGTGACACAACACACTTGACTTGACCCAAGGGCAGATTCCTGATAATAGAAGGCCTCTTAGATGGCTCAACATTGGCGGTGGCATGCTTATGCACCCCAAATGCACCGCAAGTAGAGTTTATATGCAGACTCGATCCATGTATACTATCATTACTTTACATCCTCATGATATGGGGAGGGGACTTTTACTATGTTATAGGCATGGAGATTGAAGGATCTCTCCCCTCCCTGCCCGACACGACTGTTAACAAGGTTACAGACAGTTTTACACAATGGCTATGAGATTGGAACCTGATGGACTCCTAGACGGCACTCCACCAAAACACGTAGAATATTCATTTAACTCCCCTGTGCATGGACTATATACTAGAATTCTGCATATAAACATATGCATGGATGTATAGTGCACATGGAGTACTTGTGACCCACCCTGTCAAATCATAATCTACTTTTATGGCACACATATTGTGGAGGAAGGAGACTGAGGCTGCCCCTACGTGGAGGTTGCAGATGGCCTTGCTACTTAATGGAGCATTTAGAGCAGCATTGCAGAGTACGTTACACCTTACTTTGAAGACTATGAAGGGTTGTTAGAAGATGCATTGATTGAACGGGAGGCATTCAATGTGTTCATTAGAGGCAAGAGTAATAAGATGTCTTACGGAGTCAGGACTACCCTCAAAGGTGAGATTGTAGAAGTGGAAAACAAAATCATGGCCTTGCACTCAAAACGTTTAGATATGGTGGGTAAAAAGGCCGAGTTTCAGTCACTGGTCTATCACATGCAACTCCATGACTACAAAGCATACCAGTGACTAGGTAACATGAGAAAGGGGACAAGGTTGGGTGTCCACTGGCATGGCTAACTCTGGAAATGGTAACCCAACCCCTCTTAATGCTTTGAGATGCCCCACAGGTCTGCTAATTAGTCCCCAGCCCCAAATAAACAAATTATTGTCCAGTTATTATGAGGCGCTGTATGCTGATACTTCTACCATACTAAACGGGTAATTAGCCAAATATACTCATGAGTTTAGCCTGAAGAGGCTAACAGGAGTACAAATCGAAATGTTAGATGTATCCTTGTCATTGTTGGAAACACGAAAGGCAATAAAAGAACTAGCAATCAGGAAAACCTCAGCCACTGGCGGACTTCCGGCAACATTCTACAGGTGGCTCCCACCCTGCTAACTATTACATAGTAGTGTTTGAATCCAATAGATTACCACCCTTAGGCAGGGATGCCATAATCATGACCCTCTTGAACTCTCTTAGAGACCCTCTAGACGTATTGTCTTACCATCCAGTGTCCATGCTCAACTTAGGCTGCAAAATACGGGGGAAAGTGCTGGTAAACAGAATATTGCCGCTATTACCAGAACGGGTTAATGCAGACTAACTAGGATTCATCCCCCTGAGGGACGTGTTTATGAATGTCAATCATCTCTTTTACTTGACGAGTGAGGTATGGGCTGAAGCACGCTTACTGGCAGTTGTGTCTATCTATATGGCGAAGGAGTTTGATACAGTGAATTGGGAATTCCTATTCACCACGTTCGAAAAAATAGGTTTCAGTTCAGTTATCGTGTCTTAGATTAAATTGCTGTACACCAACCGGACATCGAGGGTGAAAACAGGGAGGGTGATATCAGAGTCCTGGTAGTTACAGGGCAGAGTGCAACATTGTCAGAGTTCCTGTTTGGTTTAGCTATAACAGCCCCTGGCAGCACAAGTACACAAGAGGGAATCCGATGGTACGATCAAAACAAATGCATCTGATCATTCAATCTCACTATACGCTGACGACATATTGATAAACCTGTGGGAAATGGAAGCAAATCAAGAATTGTGAATGTCGATCTTCAAGGGGTTCAGGAGAGAATTAACTAAAAAATCCTCCTGTTCCCTGTTAGACCCCAACTGAAATCTGGAATGGGATACCTTCTGCTAGCTGGGTGTTCAAATTTACCTCAGAGATTCGGAGCTAATAGACAGTAACTAATTGAAAGTAGTAGCAAATACCTGAGAATTTTCATTATTCTGTAGGTGCCTCCCACTCTTAGTGCTATGTAGAGCAGTAGTAACTAAAATTAATATTCTTCCTTAAGTACTTTGGTTGTTACCATACTGGGTCCCTATCCCGAGGAAATTATTCACAGACTTAAATGTGCCTGCATCCTGCTTCCACACCCTGAAGATGCTGAGGAAGATCTCCAAATGGTGCCCAAGCAACATTAGAAAAACTGTCACTCATGCTCCCGGTCACCAGCAACTTGGACTATAGGAACACCCTCTACACCGGGATCACCAAGCAACTCACTAAAATACTACAAACCATCTGTAACTAGTCAGCCAGACTCATTCTCAACCTCCGACACAGAACTCACATCAAACTGCACCTCAGGAAGCTCCACTGGCTCATGATGCACAAACACACTCATTTCAAACTCCTCACACATATTCAAGGCACTACACAACTTAGGCCCCACCTACCTGAACAGTTGCATCTCCTTCCACAAACCACCCAGACACCTCTACTCTGCAGGACTCCTACTTGTACACATCCCATGCATACACAGAACCAGATCAGGACAGCCGCTCTCTTACATTGCTCCTAAACCAGGGAACAGCCTCCCAATCCACACCAGAGCCTCCTCCTCCTCGTCTTGAAATCCTCAAGAAGTTGAAGACCTGGCTTTTCAATTAACCAACCTACCATAGGCAATACTAGGCTCACACACCTGCTCAACGCCAGGAGACCCTTGCGGGTGAAATTGTGCTTTACAAATACACATAACATTACACACTCAGACCTAATATGGGGGCTCACTGCACCCACCTGCAGCGGGATCTCTGTCCCCCTTTCAAATGCAGGCTGTGTTGCCACCTGCAGAGTAAAAAGCAGGCTGGCTTTCACTAACACGCTGCCTCCAGGGCAAGAGCCAGTTCACAGGTGTGGTGGGTGGCAGTACATTAACTGTAATAGGACGCCTGGTGAACTCAGTTAAAGGCGCGCCACGGCTAAGTGCAGGGCAGTGTGCCCCATACACAGTACAACTCCAGGTTTGCTAAAGCATTCAGGAGGACGGCATCTAATCCTGCACTCCCATTGTGCCACAGGGCTAACAAACCTTTGGTTCACTGGCGGTCAGGAGTTTTTTTTAAATGAATAGGTTAAAATCACTCCCAATTTCAGAATAATTTCACCACAGGAAGATTATTTACCAAAATCAGATCCTTAGGAGAGGTGACCGCTAGTCGTCTTCCATCCATGATGTTCCTAGATTTGAAAAGTAATGGAGAAACTAAGATATGTCAAGTGTAGATATAAACACTTTTCTTCTGTTCTTTTTTTTCTTCCAAGCTAGGACACCACTATTACATGATCGTAACTTTTTTAAAGACCTGTACATTTATCAGCAATAGGCAAAGCTTGTCCCAATACGTGCGGAGTGGCAATGTTGGCCCATGGTGTATCATTGCCTTTCCACAAATGCCAGCTCTGGTCCACTCCTTGCACACAGAACAGCTGTGAGCATAATTAGGGAGGATGGCATGATGACATTGGTACCAGAGCTCACAGCACAAAGTCTGTGGTACCCTCCAGATGCTGGCTCCCAGTTGACCCAATAGTGCTTAAGTAATATATAGAATGCACAGTACACAAACAGTTTCTCTCAGCCACAGTATAAATTAGATGAAAACATATTGCCAACATGTGAAGCATCATTGCGCTTCAAGGAAAGTATGACTATTATAGGAGCAGATGTATTAAAGTATTTAACGGTTGCAACCCCCTGATTCGCTAATTTTGCGACCACTAAGAACTGTATTCTAATGTACTAAACCCATTTAATGATTTGGAAAACTTATTCCAAATTGCTAAATAGGTTTAGAAATGTATACCAAATTACATCTGGGAGAGACATGTTATGGGAGTCCCTTTCAAATTGCAAATCGGTATCTTATGCATCAATGGTTTGCAGCTGTAACGTTGTTCACCAACCATTGAAAAGTTACTGATTCCCACTTTGCAGTGGTAACTCAATCACAAAGGGGTCCTCTTGGGACCGTTCCCCTTAATAACAAGCATTGGCATAGCCAATAGGTCTCGCCTTTGGGACCTTATAAGTATTTAGTTATGCAGCTCAATTGTTGCATGGCTAAACACTTATAAGGTCCCAAAGGCGAGACCTATTGGCTATGCCAATGCTTGTTTTTTTTCTTTTCCCCTCTTCCTCCTATACCCCATTGGATATGTGTATTTGTTTAATCTATGCTCTAGTAACTCATGCTCCTGTAACTGATGGAATTTTGTAACTCGATAATCCTCATGTAAAGCGCTCTGATACCTCCGGGTCTAGCCAGCGCTATATAAAACTCTGCAAGTAAATAAATAAATGTAAGACATTAAATGACAGGTGGACTTTGGCATTAAATGGCATACTAAACTATGGGCTCACTGATAAGATGTGTATTCAAACTACAGATCACAATTTAGAATCACCAGTCCTGCCAAGTACCACGCATCAGGTGTTAGACTAACGCATTTTAATGTGGTGGTCCGCATCACCGCATTAAAATGCATTAATCACGCATTTTGAGCCCACTGATCGGGTGCTGTGAAGGGTGAAGCAGGACGGCTGCAATGCTGCATTTAATCACAGCAGCACTGCATCTGAGGGCTTTGCTGAATGAGGGACATCCGTCCCTGGGGCTGCACAGCGGGCAGCTCTGAAGAGATGACAGGAGCATTGTGAGCCCTGGAGTCGGCCTCACGGCGCTTACAGCCTGCTGTTGGGGCGCTGCTGTGTGAGAGAGAGGCTGTGTGAGTGCTACTGACCACGAGTCAGGTCTGCACTGTTTTTCATAAATATAAAATGTTATCAGTCAGGCTGCCTGACACAAACAGAACTGAAACAATATAATTTAATTTGCGGCCCAAATGATGGACGGCAGAGGCTCATGGGAAGAAGTTCAGGAGGCATCACACGAAACAAGCTGTGAAGCATCTGTGGCAAGTCGTGACACGCACGTATGCCATCCAATGGCTTGTGGTCTCCTGAAACTGCAGCTTTCTAATTGTACCAGAACTGTCTACATTTGGACTTGGTTTGGTTGGTGGCTGGAGGTCAGCTCCAGTCAGTGCAGGCTATGGCAGGATGTTTCATTTCAATTTCCTGCCTGCCCGGGCTGGTCCCCAGGAGTTGCTGCTGCCGCCCTGCGCCTGAGTGTTCGTCCTCCTGGCCTACACGTGCAGCTGCCCAGCCCGTGTCGTGGCCGTCCCCGGGAGTTGTGTCAATCCACAAGTTGTGAGAGCAGGTGTTCTGTGCCAAGTGTCTTTAACAGGCACAGGTATGAACCACGCACTGCACTGCACTGAATAAGTTTCTTGCTCTCACCCTGATATCATGACAGACACTTCAGCGACTCAAACATCAGCATGGCTTTATTTTACTAGCTGCATCACCCACTAACTTGGTAAGTGCCAAAAATTAAACCCTGCTGCGGCTGTTCTGATGATAAATCCTGTTACTCTCGGAGTTTTCGTCAACTGGCAGTTGACTCGCCATGATTTAGTTGCACAAATTGTTAATCCCTGCTGTAAAATCAAAACGTATACTGTGTACCATGAGCCATGCTGCATATTCAGCAACCTGTATTTTATAAGGTCGGATGCCTGTGAGTTATCTTTCTCTTAGAGATTTTTTTGTTACTTGAGGAACTTGTACGTCGCATAGATAACATGGGCTTAAAACCACCTGACAGTGAGCTGAATTCCTTGTGTGTTCAGGAGTTTTCAAGCAACAATAAAAACGTCAAGAAAACTGGTGAATGATGTTTCTTGTAGAGCGAAATCAGGATTTAGTTGGTGACAGTTTTCACTCATTATAAAGAGGCGCAGAGGGTTAATATGCGGATTCACGCTGATCTCTGAAGTCTAGCATCTATAGGCAATATTAAACAGAAGCACAGTTCTGTACTGACTGTACTCAGCAGTCTAGAACATTGGCTGTTCGTTAGTTGGGGTCCGGGGTCTGCAGCTATGGTGCACTTCGTCATGGGTGCTTTTTCTTCAATAAACCGATTAAATCTTACTGGCAATTTGGCATTTATTTATTACTACGAGGCCCTCCTGCTTAGTTAGTACCCTTCCATTTCTGCTGCTTTGCAGCAGTTTTAATTTGTTCTTGGAGTTTCTTGTTGCTCACATAGGTGTCATTTTCGATATTTATATATTTCCCTCTTCTTTATTGCTATGATTTTGCTTGCGAGAAAGTGTCACTCATAGCTGTCAAATGTCACTCATAAGTACACTAAAATTATGAAAATGTCACACATAAGCAATCTGAAACCTTGGCAGCTATGAATCACTGCTGGGCCAACTTAAGACTTTCATCTTTCAGAGAACGATAAAATGAGTACCACTGATAGACACTGATGAGTAATAACCCTTAACCAATCACTCAGTCTTCTCAGAGCAAGGCCTCTAGACCCCCGATGGTCAGAGGCATACATGAAGCAGCGCCGCAAGCTGCTGCAACGCCTTCTTGCCACATTTTCTGCAGGCTCTACAGTCCAAGTACAATCTAGGCATGGCACTTACTTTGTCAGAGAGTGTTGCAAAATCGACATAAAGAGTAGTTTCTTATATAGTTCCTCTCCAACGTATACGCTTTGCAATCTATTCTGAAAATGTGGCTTATGGACTCTCGAGTACGGCTCTACAAATGAATTTTTTTGATCCATGCCATCACACTGGACCTTAGGCAGAACTGATTTATCAAGACACTCCTGAGCAGAAATCCAAAAAGAAAGATATGACCCTGAACTTTATCATGTCATGGAGGTTGTATGGAGGGGGTTGTGGACATGTGTATTCCCCAATGTACATTTTATTCTCTTTTATTTTGGATAAAGTTATACAGGGCTCAATCACCGGTGATGTATGAGAACAGGATCCACTGGGCGCAATCTATTTTTACTGGGCTAGTCACTATTTATTGCCTGGGTTGGGGAGGACGCATAGGAAGGATGGGGAGAGAATTGTAAACAGACAAAGACTCCCGAGTTAAATATTCATATAACTTGGGGAGACTAGTGCTGAAGGATCTTAAAACGTCATTAGGAATGCTGGCACATTCTGGAGCACCCAGAACAAACGAAGAAGTTGAACCTCTGAAATGAAGGGGATGCGCGAGTGCACAATCGAGGGGGCTGGAGGTGGTTTTTAACTGAGAGCCACTCTTCCACCTCGTTCAATATCACGTGTTCTTGTAGTGTGTAACGCTAATGTACCACGGCCCCCTTGGTACAGAGCAGAGTTAATTAAAAAAAAAAAAAGTCACTAAAACTTCAGAGTCATTTCCAAATAGTTTTTAGCATGCAGCTAAACGGATCAACAACTTGCACATGTTCGGGTGGCTTGGTCCTCCTTTAGTTTAACGGAAGAGAATATATTAAACAAGTTATGTGGTATTTGATACATCTGCCCTGCTTGTTTCACAATATTATCTTACTGTTTCGTGTAACTAGGGAATTTGTGCTTGCGCTCATGCTGCTTTGAAGTGGTTTCAGAGCGGGCAATCATCTGCTTGATTCAACGAGGGTGAGCTCCTGCCGCATCGGTTCTGTGGCCCGTGTGCCGGAGGAGGAGGCGCCGCGGCCGCGAAGGGAAGGGTGCTGCGGGAGTGGAATAGACCGTCTCCAACTGAGGCGGGCGGCCTTTGAATGAGATGCGACTCACACAAGCTATAGACCGCACACATTGAAGGGGCCAGGAACCACTTGAACAACAGAGGAGCGGGGGTGAGCCAGCGCGGCAGCCTGCAGAGCTGACCAAACGCTGCAGCGTCGTGGCTGGCCTTTGGATGGGGTACGCGCGGCAGACATGTGTTTCCAACTATCGCGCCCGCGTCTGGGCACGATAATTGGAAACACATGTTTGCCGCGCGTACCCATCCCAAAAGGCCAGCCACGACGCACGAGCGTTTTTGGGACTGCTTTTCAAACTCGCTTACTAAAGTCTTCGCCTCTAAGCAGCGCTTGCGCGCTACTCGAGGCTCGACCTAAAAAAAGGTGGCAGATTCGGGGTCAGAAGGCAGTGGTCCAGGGAATTACTGATTTCTCTCAAGTTTTTCAAAATTGAAAACCTTTTTAATGAACTACAGCCCTGTCCCCTTTAAGGAGATCATGTTGCCTCAAAAAAAAAATCCGTTTTGAAATGCAAACACAGGGATGGTTGTCTGCTGAACCTTGTACATCACCATCAATGTATTTGCAGCCAATCGGACTGAGTAGCAATTTGCAACTTGTCAATTTAACATTCATTAGGTAGGTCTTTTAGCATTCGACTCCGATTCCTTAGTTTGCAAAGCAAATTATTAGTGCATTGGCCAGTTTTGAAGATAAGTTAGTTATTGCAAAAATTTGGTGTGCAATTTGCAACCCATTTTTGCAACCAGAGGTCTGATGGACAAAGTCATTTTGCACTTTAAAAGCCTGTGATTCGCAAAATAACAAGGGTTGTGACTGCATAATGGCTTTTATTATGTACTAAGCACATTTTGTGATTCAGAATCGCAAATTGGGTTTCTAAAGCCATACATATCCCTGATTGGAAGGGTGGTGTTTAGGTCATCTTTTCCTAATAGAAGTTCGGTAAGGTATAGATTGACAACCCATTCGCAAATGTCAAGGGGTCCTGCTGGGACGCCTTCTACTTTGTGAGTCATAAAAAACTAATTGTTGGGGTGTAGGCAGTGGTCTACATGGCACCACTACCAACTCTCAAGCAAACAAAAAAATATTTCTTTTAAACACAGCTGTTTAAGGAAAACAGGATGCATTTAAATAAACAAAGTTGGCTTTATTTAAAATGCAATCACAATCATGGTGGTCTGCTGAGCCCAGCAGGCCAACATACCTGTAAAGGAATCTAAACGAAGTGAGTTGTAATTTGCAACCTACCTCATGAATATTGATGAGGTAGGCCGGATTGCGGCTCGCAGCAATTTATAATTTTTTGAACCGAGCTATTAGTACATAGGTCGGTGTGAAAAATTCGTTTCCGTTCACAAAAGGTTGGTGCGCAATTTGCGAACACTTTCTGCAAATGGAAATTTTATACATCTGGCCCTTATTTCCAGATTTTTGCATTTGTTTATAATCCTACCATCATGGAATACCTATATTCACAGATTTTAATAGAAGGCCGCATGTCACATAAACATAAGAAAACAGACCGTTTATTCGAAATAATAAAAGCAAGAGTACACTCTCTCTTGCTTCCACCATGGACAATACGCAATGCCTCTCTAAACAACTTGGTAAATGATATGTAACAATTTTAATGCATAGTTTTTTTATTAAATTGTTATCGATCTTGTGGTTAAACAGAAGTTAAGCAAAAAACAAATTTCTCAAATATTCATTTGTCAAAAGACATGTACCTCGTGATGGTACAGCTCAGTTTTAGGCGTTCTGAGCTCCATAATTCATTTAATTTCATTCTGTACAATAATACATTCCTGTTGCCTCCCCTGCAGAGATGGGCAACATGCCCCATTCCAGCAAATGTCAAATGATGCTGCTTTGGGTGGTGCAGGCCACGGGGAGTCTGGAATCTCTCTCCTTGATGGCTGTGGGATGCTTTACGATACATCCTCTTAAGGCCTGACTGTCAGATCTACACATCTTTTCTCGTAGCTGCATTCTAATAAACCGGTTTCATGCAGAGTAATCTGGAGCATTTGCATCTCAGGAAGCTCCATATTGTACATGAAACTGTTAAAATATGAGCAATCTTGCTTCGATTCAATTAAGTTCATCTCCACCCGGGTTTGTATAATATACTAAATAAAATGAATCCCAGAAGTCCATGACAAGTGCAATATCCTGTTCTATTTCCCCTCTCAGTCTTATTTATTATTTATTTATTTGAGAAGTTTTATATAGCGCTGGCTAGACCCGGAGGTATCAGAGCGCTTTACATGAGGAACATTAAGTTACAAGTTACAAATTACATCCGTTGCAAGAGCATAGCAAAACACAGGCAAAAAAAACCAATGTTGGCTGCTGAGGGAAGGAAACATAACGGGAAGACGAGGAAAAGCAATGTCCAATGTCCGGCTGGGTAGGTGACGGCCGAGGGGTGACCCAGAGCCAAACTCCTCTATAGCTGCCTAAACAGCTCCACCGGGCAAAGGCCATGTTGTTCAGTCTCCACGGTAAGTAAAGTGTTCAAGGTTTCAGCCCAAGGGGTATTGTCATAGATCGATTGGCAGCATCCCTCCCAGTGTTGCTGGGAAGCGCCGTCCACTTCACTTTGCGGGTTGCCCTGTTTCTCCCCTTCCCTCCATCAAACCTGCCCTCCTCTGTTTGCTTTTTAAATACCTCATTCACCTTTCATCCTGACTCTCTTTCCCTCTGATAACAAACGTATCGTCTGATATAAACGTTATGGCATAAATATAATCTATATAAGTAATAATGTGTTGGGTGAAGATGTTCTGTTGCTAACTCCATCATGGTGATATTTTCACCCAAAACCTGATGTTTATGTAGAGGATATTTAGGACTCAGTGTTTTTGTCAGGTGATATTTAGGCCATGACTTAGCACCATACCCCCTCTTTCCCCCATTTTCTCTTCATTGCCTCTTTCACTCCCTTTACTCTCACTTCTTTATCTATCTATCTCTCTCTCTGTCTGTCAATCCATCCGTCTACCTATCTATCCATCCTCCTATCTATCCATCCATTTTCTCTCTCACTCTTATCTCTGTCGGTCGCTCAGCCCATTTCCCTTCTGAAGCTGCAGCTCTTATCTCTTTTGGCCTTCCACTTTCTCCTCACTTAGCCCCTCCCTTTTCTATTTCGCTGCATCTCTCACTCCCTATCTCAGCTTCATTCTCTTCTTTCTTCCAGTCTTTCTTTCTCCTTGTAGATCCCCTCTCCTTACTCTCGCTTTTTCTCTTACTCTTCTCTCTTCCTATTTTTTATTTTTATTTTTCCCTCTTTCTGCTTATCTTTCATTCCCTCCCTCTGCTCTCTCCCTCACTAGCTCATTCAATGTTTCTCTTTTTCCTTCTATTCTTTCCCTTTCTTTCCCCTCACTTTCTCCTCCTTCATGTTCCCCCTTAATTATTTGCCTCTCTCCATCTCCTCATTCTCAGTACCTCTTCTCCCCCCTCTTCATCTTGCTCTGTCTCTACCTCTCATTCTCATGCGTTCTCATCTTTCACTTGCACTTTCTCATTTCTCCCTCACTCTCATTCTCTTTGTCTCTGTCATTTTCTCTTTTCCGCCTCCTTTTTCCCTCTTCCTCTCCCTCATTCGGTCTATTCTCTCTCCATTCTCGCTCTTTCTCGCCATCTCCTCACCCTTCCCTTCTTTTTCCTCTCTCTTTATCTATATGGGTATTTCTAAGGTGCTAACCTTCACCACGCCAACGGTCTCTTCACGCTACCTTAACTCTGTCCCTGTTTTCTGTCTCTCTTCCTCTCTCCCCATGTCCTGTCTTTAGCTCTATCGTGCCCCACTCTTCTCAGTTCACAATTTCAGGGTTTGAGAAAGTTGTAATTCCCATGGATATCAGTCTCTAACAGTATCGAGCAGGGTGCTTTGGCTGGCCGGGAGGTTGCTTTTGCTGCCCTGTGGAGTATCTGCATCCATATTCTGGGATCTTAGGCCTAAACACCGCCACGTGAACACCCGTGATACTTTATCCACACATGGCAACACTCTTTCTTTAGACGGGAGCCAAATTTGTTTTAAACTATTTAAGCTTAATCCTCCAAAAACTCCCTGTGGAAATTTGATGTCTCTTCGTCGTGTTTTGAGACTTTTCCTGTCATTGGTGCTGGGCCAACCCCAAGATGTTGGGTTCCATTTGTATCTGGAGAAGTGTGGCTACACTGGGTGGTAGGAATTTCGCAGATTCCTATATATACCAGAATTTACCCTCACAGAAAGATGAGGAAAATGTGTGATTTAAACGCTGGCCCATAAGTACAAAACAAAAATCCACATTTTCTATTGCTTGCAATGGAAATGAGGATGCTGTACGTCACAGATGAGTAGAAAGATTGTTGGAGCTTTTTGGGTGAGGGATAGGCCCTGCAATTGAGCAGTCCACACCCCCATATGTTCTTCTTTAAATATCTATCTATCTATCTATCTATCTATCTATCTATCTATCTATCCCTGGTGTCTAGTGGGCTTCCTGCTCCCCCTTGAGGGAGGAGGGTTCAAACTGGGGTAAACTCCCCCAAACATTCCCCAGAGGGCCAGAAAGGCTGTTGCACCTGTTCTTGAGTGGGGGCAGTGCCTGATGCCTGGGTGGGCCACCTCACCCCCTTTTTAGGTCTCGCCTGGCGTTAGCAGCGCGCATGCGCTGCTCTCGCCATGCGAGGGCTTCTTGGAATCGATACGATTCCAGAAGTCGTGTCGCTGCTCCGCCTGCAATTTTGATTTGTGCGCGTCGTTTTGCGTCATGGATGATGCAAAACACAGTGTAATGATTGCACCGGAGGCAATCATTACACTGAGGGTTGCCACCCTGTCGGCTTGTGGCCCAGCCCATCGGGATTGGATCGTTTACTTGCGGAGGGACACAGCCTCCTTCAATTACTCTGTAAGCACTCTTTTATTGTCATTTTCAGCGCGGTACTAATGACAGTGCGGTCGCTTTCAGTTTCACGGCCGCGTTTATTTTCGTTTCTAAGTTTCAAGCTGCATTGCTCTTTAAATCATTTGCTTGTGTGGTTTAAGCGCGGTACTAATGACAGTGCGGTTGCTTTCAGTTTCGTTCTTTTATTTTCATTTTCAGCGCGGTACTAATGACAGTGCGGTCGCTTTCAGTTTCGCGGCCGCGTTTTTTTCGTTTCTGTTAGTGGCATTTTTACTTACCCAGTGCCTTTACTTTCAGGTAGTATAAACTCTTTATTTTACAGGCCCAGTCAAGGCCAACCTTTTACTTTTCGCCATTTATTGTCGACTACTCAAACCCCCAACGAATGCCTCTGCAGGGTGTTGTCCGCACGAGCGCTTTCCCTGTGATTCCGTCAAGCCCGGGAGGGCTTTTAAACGGTCGAAATCTTGATTAAATGTACCTTTAACTTTTGGTTTTTTTTCACCTGGGCTCCTGCCAACCATCTGACCTGCTTGCATTCCACCAGCCGCCCGTGAGGTAAGGAATGCTCGCGCGCCGGGTGAAGCACTGCGACGTGACATTTCTTGTCCTCGTATGACATGCTGCAAACGGAGCTCGCGCAGGCCAGCTGTCAGCATCGCGAGGACACGTGAAATGGAAATGAATTTAAATAAGAAATGTGGTTATTAAAGTCAGTGTCCGTTCAGGGAGGTTCTTACACTGCTTTTGTTACTGAATATCTTTGCGTGGCCCGAATTATTTATTTATCTTACTTATTAGCAGGGCTTTAAGTGGAATGAAAAACTGGGGGTCTCTCAAAGGGCGTGACCTATGTAATTAATGGCGTGGCTTGAAAGCACCTAACCTAAAAACCTGTGCTTAGCATAGTGCGCCGCCTGACTATATTTTGCTGTTTTTGTCATTGCATCCAGATATATAATACAGCAAGTAACATTACATCTCCAACCAGCCAGGACTATTGGCTTTGCCAATGGTTGTTAATTGCATAAGATAAATAAGCAACAACTATGGCTTCTTCACCGAGGTATCTTGGCACTAAACCCAGTAACCGGGAGATAAAAACAAGGGAATAGTAAGATGCGGTCCGCAAAACAGATATACGGGGCTGGAAATATTTAGTCTAGATACGAATACCGTCTAAGGTACAGGGAATAGATATGAATACAGCCTAAGGTACAGGGAAATAAAGGTTTTACCCGTAATTAGACGATTGTTTTTCCACGTGTCAACACTGGGCGCAGCCCCCAGGGTCCATAGTTCGGGAGCTGGCCACTAACCCACATCTCTCTCTCTCTATATTCGTGGCACTCTCTTCATTGCTTTTTGCTGCACTCCCCAGCGCCTGGCACTCTGTACATCTCTCCCGTCTCCTCTACATCCGTCCTGCCTGCCCTGTCCCCTCGATCCCAGTGTCTTTGTTCCCTTTGGAGTCCTATCGCCTCAGTGCTATTCCCCCCCGCTCTCTTTCTTCCTCTCTGTCCCCCATTCCCTCCCTCCCACTTGCTCTCTCTTCTTCCTTCATCTCTCCCTACTTCTCGGTCTCTTTCCCCACTGGTTCTCTCTCTCTTACTTCTCTCTCTCTCTCCCCTCTTTCTTCACTCTCACTTCCCACCGTATCCGTCTCCCCGCCCCCCACCAAGTCTTCCTCTGTCTCCTCTCTCTCTTCTTCCTCCTCCTCATCTCGGGGCGGTGATAAGGAGCCCCGAGGCCCTCTCTGAAAATGCGAGCTGGAGGTGATGTTAAGTGTGAAAGCACCAAGGTGTGAACCGAGAGAAGAGGCGGGGGCGGGGTGGGCGGCAGGTAGAGGGTCAAAGGGGGCACTGGCTCTCAGAGAGGTGAGAAGGGGCGGGGAGCAGTCTGAGCACAAAAACAACACCAGAGCAAGAGGCAGACGCTCCGCGGGGAGCCTGGTGCAAACTGAAGAAACGTACACGTCTTAGCACTACAAAGCAGCCGAAGTGCGCCTTTCACTAGAGCCAACAAGCGGCTGCCATTGCCGGCTTAACAGACTGGGAGCAAAGAAATAAAACAAGCATTAAAAATGCAATAGGTCTCGCATTTGATTAAGTTAAAGCCATTTGCTTTGCTAATGGTATTGTATAGCAAAGCAAATGGCTTTAACTTAATCAAAGGCGAGACCTATTGCATTTTTAATGCTTGTTTTGTTATATTCCTTCCCTGTTGTCTTTTGGGATTCCCCTCACTTGTAGTGGGCAGATAGGGGGTAAACTATCCTGTCCTGCCCTCCGGAGGGTCAGAAAGACTGTTGCACCCATTCTGAGGTATTTGACTGCCTGATGCCTGGTTGGGCGAGGAGGGTTCAAACTGGGGTAAACTCCCCCAAACAGTCCCTGAAGGGGCAAAAAGACTGTAGCACCCATTCTTGGTGGGGCACCGCTCCGTACATGGGTGGGACGCCCCCATCCCTTTTTCTTGATCCTGTTCTTTCCCTGGTATCTATTGGGCTCCCTGCTTGCTGTAAACATGCCAATTTGTCACTGAGGGAGGGGGGTAGAAAGACCATTGCATCTGTTTTAAGGTAGGGGGATAACCTGATGCCTGGGTAGGCTGCCACCACCCTCACTTCTTTTTTTTTTTTTTTTACCTTTTTGCCCCTGGTGTCCAGTGGGCTTTTCGCCAACCCGTGGGGGCAGATTGGGAGTATACTCTTCCAATTCATCCCCGGGGGCAGAAAGACTGTTACACCCATTCTGGGGTGGGGATACAGCCTGATGCCACACCTCTCTTTTACTTTCTTTATCCCTGGTGTTTAGTGGGGCTTTCTGCCTCTGCCCCACCCCTGGGTGGGGGCGACTGGTGGTAAACACCCCGATGACTGTTGTGCCCAAGTGGCTGAGGGCCCATGCCCACGGGAGCCGATCCCATCCACAAGAAAATTTTCCCGGTGGTATAGTGGAGTGGATCCCTGCTAGGGGATTGCTGAGGGAAGAGGTGTGGTGCAGTGGCCAGGGCGGCTGACTCCGGAACACAGAGGCTCACGGTTCAATCCCTGGCGCCGGCGGCAGGTTAGCCCAGCACCTTGTGACTCTGGGCAGTAGCTCACTTAATCTTCCCGACGGCCCCCAGCGCCAGGACACCTCGCCTGAGGTAGCGGCGGGTTTTACAAATGCTGGTATTATTATTATTATTATTATTATTGCACGCCCGGTGCAATGCCCAGCCCAAGCAGGGATCCAATTGGGAAAGTGGTGGAAAGGGGACATTGTCTGCCTCTCCCATGCTGGTAAGTGCTTGGGGCAGAGCTATACCTTCCGGTACCAGTCAAAAATGAAAGCAAACCATCACTAATGACACGGTCTGCTTTTACTTTTGTTAGCTTTTGTTTAGCTTTGACGTCTGTGAGCCGAGCACGCTGAGCATAACAGCAGACAATCAAGCTCAGGACACAAGGGAAGCACTTCCCTCACGATCCAACTTTGCTTTTAAAAAAGAAAATGCTTCTGATAAATATAGAAGAATTTTCTTTTTCAGTGCTGAGGACGCCCTGCTGATGTCCTTAGCACTATGGAGGTAGTGCTGAGGACATCAACCGGTCATCCTTAGCATTTAAGTGGTCAAAAGGAAATAAGCTGGAGCACCACTCATTATTTAACTTGGGGTCCCCAGAGTTCTCTCCATAAAACCACAATGATTTCCAGGTAGGAGGTGGAGCTTAAGGTAGGGACTAGATATAGGTGTTTGTTTTTAAGTTTATTTCAGGGCTAAGGTAGGTACATCCTGTCCATGTGTCAACACAAATCTCATGTAAGGACTGCGGCGAAGCAGACAGGCAGGGAGATAATATGCAAATGATGAGTTTCATAGCTCTTCTTGTATTGTACCAGAGAGCACACAGTATCTTCTGACGAGAAAAGGAACTGTAGCTACAAAGGTCTCAGTTTCTCCTGCAGTGTGAGGTGTTCATTGTCTCTGGTGGTCGGATGTGGAATAAACAATTTTTTAGCTTAGGCGTCAAGAATTTTCAATTCTTTTAAGGACGCAGAGGCGAGGATTATGCTTCCCTTCCTTTACTTCCAAATTTCACAGCAGCCAATGAAACAGTTTAATACAAAAAATACATTTTCCATAAGCATTGAAGTTCCCCCCCAAAGGTCACATGAACCAATCACATACTGGTGGCCAACATAAATAGACAGGCAACCATTTTGAATCCTCTGTCTTTGCCATAATCGAAACATAACCAGAAAAACCAAGGTCCTTCTTTAACAACAACTCCTGGTCTTGGAGCAAAACAACCAAAGCATGACCAGTTCCGAACTGGATCCTCTCTAGGTCAAGTCCTTCACTCATCTGGAGAAAAGGAAGGTTAGGATGTCTGATGATGAGCCCAGGAATGAGCACAGTTAGCCTCAAGTGCGATTGGCAAGATTAAGCTTGTTCGGCATCCGAGCCTAAAACATAAAGCAAGGGTGAAACCCAGCCACAATGTACATACAATATATAAACAAATCTCATAACTTACTACAGCGAGGGCAAATGAAAGACAAAAGTATAGGCATAACAACATTCATATTACAATATTTGTCAAAGAATGATAAAATCAAATCTAAACTTCATCCCAACAACTTTGCAATCGGGTGGGATAATCCTCGCCTCCGTGTCCTTAATAGAATTGAAAATTCTTGACGCGTCAGCTAGAAAATGTTTTATTCTATCTCAGGATACGGACACTCAGATTATGCCTGTTTAAAGCTTATCAACCACAACTGACACAACATCCAAAATGGGTTATGATTAAGGTTTAAAGGTTGATTCCGCAGCCCAATCTGTGGCTGACATAATGTCTTCTAATCTGGACCCAAGTAAGTACAACTTAGAAGTCATTGTTCCTCTATCTGACTGAGCTCAACACTTAGAAACATCAATACCTACCTCACTCAAGAGCCATCTAACCCATGTGGCAAGGGTTGCAGACAACACGGGGCCAAAAGGTTTTTGCAATGCAGTCAACAACTGACCATGTGACTTCTGTCTCAACTCTTGCGTACATGCCTCATACTCTTTCAGACAATGCACAACACACCTTATAATTATCTGGAAATGCAGGATACTAAACACAACGAGAATGATATTTCATACACGCTAAAACAGTAAAAGATACTCCATTCGGAGAAAATACTATCATGTTAAGTCCAATGCCTTTACATCAGATACCAGCAGGCAAGATACCAAACACGACAACTTAGTCAGTTTGGCCGATAACTGCTTTGTAGATAAATCACAATTATCAGTCCACTTCTCCAAAAATCTCCAAAAATGTCAGCACCAGTGAAATGTCCCAAAGAGAACTGACTGCCTCGCATTCGTTTACAGATAAGTGGGTGTTCTTCCACCAGTCTGCCCACTCACAGCAGGTGTCCCGCTGAAATGGCAAAACAAAAGTTGTTAACTGACCGGTATGTTAATCCAGAATCAGCCATATGGGATAAAAAATGTATCACCACTGACAATTCTGCCTCCACAAGATCAGGACCCTGTTCTTTACACCAACCCACTCATCTTTGTCAAGCTGAAGCATATCGTTTCTGGGTAGAACTAAAACAAGCTTTAAGTATATATTGGTTGGCTTGCTATGAAATTCCTGGCAGACTTCAACCTTGCCGGAAACCCTTCAGCCATGAGTTCCAACTGATCTGACAGGATCAGCAGATGTGGACGCTCTGCAACATCTAACAACAAGTTCTCGACCACTGGAAGTTTGACCTGGAAGCCTCACAGAAGTTCCAACAAGCTCATGAACGACACCTGAGCTCTTCTAATCGGAGTCATAAGAATGATCTCTGCCTGCTGTCGTCTCACTTGCGACACAAGTGGAATCGTCACAAAAGGCGGAAAGGCGGAGTGGAGAGACGGAGGCTAAGTCTGTAGGAACGGATCCTGGCAACCGCTAGAGGATCAGGCCGCCAGCTGAAAAATAGTGGGAGTTTGTTCAGGTGAGAGGCATAAAGGTCTAACTGACACGACCTCCAGGTTTGATGAATGGTCTTGAAAATGTTGGGGAGAAGTCTCCAGTCGCTGTTGAATATCAACTGATGGGAGCACCAGTCAGCTATCGCATTCCATTGACCCGGAATGTGTTCTGCAATCACATGAATCTGATGTTGGAGACAGAAATGCCAGAAATCCTTGGCTATCTCCACCAGAAAGTGCGTCTCTTCCCCCCAACTTGTTCAATATCTGAAGGGACAAACTTTGGATGGCAAACGACCCCGCCAAGAGGTCCAGGAAATTTATGTGTATATTCAACTCCTCTGGAGACCAATGGTCCCCGGTGGGGATTAGACCACACCTCGCACCCCAGCCCCAATGGCTGACATCTTATTCTATTATTATCTCCAGAGCCTTCCCGAAGATTGCTCGGCCGTTCCAGGCCTCCATATGGTTAAGCAACCAGGTCAATTCCATCCTGACTTCCCCCGAAAGCAGGATCTGCTGACCATAAGACAACCTTTTCCGCAGGTGTTGTAATCTCTGAAAGGCCCTGTAATGAAGAGGTCCCGGCAAGATCACCCGTATCGAGGATGCCAGAACTCCCACTACCCTGTCTAGGGATCCAGTCTGGTTGGACAACGCAGACCTCAACTCTTTCTTGATTGTTCTCACCTTTGACGTCAGTAACTGGAGTTGTGCTCCAACCGAGTCCACCTGAAAGCCCAGAAAGCCCAGGCATTGACTGGGGTTCAGACAGAATTTCGGAGAGTTAATCACGAATCCTAGGGCCTTCAACAGTTGGATAGTCCAGGACAGGTGAAGGAGAACTGTCTGCCTGTCATGCGCCATAAGGACCATATCGTCTAGATAGACAATCAGGCGAAAGCCTCTCGAGCTCAGGGTCTCTACCACTGGTCTCATCAACTTGGTGAAACACCAAAGGGCTGACGACAGCCCGAAGGGCACGACCTTGAACTCAAAGCAGGCATCTCACCAGACAAATTGCAGAAATTGTCTGTGAAGGACAAAAATAGGAACCGTTAGCTAAGCGTCTTTCAGCTCCAGATGCACCACCAGTCTTGTTCTTGCAGCAAGTCTCTTTGAAGATGGATACCCTCCATCTGGAAATGGCAGTACAAAAGCCATGCATTGAAGTCTCGAAGGTTGAGAACCAGTCGGGATCCACCACCCTTCTTCTGTACCAAGAATTCTCTGCTGAAGAAACCGTTAGGTTGAGAGGAGGGTTGGCAAATGGTGTCCTTCCTCAAGAGCTCCTGAATCTGTTGTTCGATAAACGTCTGCTCTTGTAGGGAAAAAGACAGTTGCCTTGGGGAATGTGTTGGTGTGGGGTGCTGTAGAACTCCAACCTGTAGCCCTGAACTGCCTCTAGAACCTATGAATTTTGAGAAATCTTCTCCCGGTTGCGTAGAAAATAATAAATGTGATCCTCTAAAACCACCTCCTCTGGAGGAATCACTCTCACCTGTAAAGCGGAGTTCTGCCCTGGAAGAGGAGGAGGTCTTTTATTGCCCCTTTGGAAGCGTCCTCTACCAGTCTGATTTCTGGATGGAAAGAAGTTGGTGCCTCTGGCTGACTCATACCATCTAACTCTGCCACAAAGGCCGTATCCCTTCTGAGATTCTTGTTTAGCACCGCAACCAAACTCTTGACCTCTGTAGCGCTGGGTCTTTCAAAAAAGAACCCCATGAAATACTTTTTTTCTGAGAGAGCTGGGCCTTATCAAGGGCGCTAAATGTAGAAACAAATTTGCTGATGTCCTTGACAAAGGATTCTCCAAATAAGAGGCCTTTAGCAGCTGGACCAGCTTCGATGCTGTCTAGGTCGTTAAGCTTTGGGTCAATCCAAAGAAGGATGGACTTCCTCTGTTCCGTTGAAATTGCACAATTGGTGTTCCCTAGAAGGCAGATGGCTCGTTGCGCCCACCTCGCCAAGGTGTCTGCGTCCACAGGTTACACTGTATCCTTGGCTCGATACGCCAGTTCCAGGATTTTGATTAAGGGATGCACCAGATCTAACACCTTATCTTGGCAACCAGGCCAAGTTCTATTGAGCCCTTTCTTGGGGTCCTTCGAGTCATTTTTTCATGAATGTCACCATTTTAGGGTCCACTTCTGGGATGTCTGTGACTTTGCCCGGTAGGGAGGGGCAGGGACACTCCTCCCTGAGGCGGGCGCAGATATCTTTTTCAAATCCCTTTTGCATCATGGTTTGGATGTAATTGGCCACCTTGGGCAGAGGGACCCATTCTGTTGACCTAGGGTGAATGATATCATCTGGATCAAAATCCAAGACCTTAGGACCCATCTCCTGTGGTTGCAAACCCCGATTTG
This sequence comes from Calotriton arnoldi, assembly GCA_963921515.1. Classification (NCBI taxonomy): domain Eukaryota; kingdom Metazoa; phylum Chordata; class Amphibia; order Caudata; family Salamandridae; genus Calotriton; species Calotriton arnoldi. Next base: position 1,994,295 of record CAWUFW010002730.1, read on the forward strand.
TGCTTCCACTTACTGGAACCAGGGGCTACATCTCCATTAGATGAACCGAAAATGGAGGAATAGTCAGAGTCTGGGTCCTTGTCTCCTCCCCGACCTCCTGATGTCTTAATAGACGATGGGAAGTATAGCCCGTAAGCATGCTCCTAGTGCTTCAGAACGAGCCCATTTTCGTTGGTTATTCTAGCCTTTTGAGTAACTAGGTCCTCCATCATTTTAAGGCTGACTCACATGTGAGTCTCAGCCCGTGCGGTCTGTTGCGCATATCGTTGGAGTTGCTTGTTGAAAGGCTGAAGGACCCTTTCACTGAATAAGCAGGTTCTCCTAGAAATCCATCATGGTCTTCCATGTCAGGCTAGAAGTAAGCCATAGGTGGCCTCTTATGTGAGTTGCGGGGCTAGACCCAGCCAGGCAACCGCCATTGAAGAGTACAGGGAGCGCCTGGCAGAGCCTATGTAATTATTACAACCCTGCGTCTAATCAACTTGACAAGGGGAACACACCCTCTGTGTCACAGAAGAATAGCGCAGTACTAATGCGCTGAAAATATTGGCCCCCATGGTGACAGAACTCAGCAATCCAACCCAATCAGGCAGCCGTGGGTGACCGGCATCTCATGCATTAGAAAGACACACTGTTGGCTTGTGCAAGCCGCATAAGCATGAAAATAGTCCACTCCCTACTCCCACACCACAGAATAATGGAGCCGGTTGGTTGATCGCGCTCATGCGAAACACCTGCAAAAGAACTGGCACAGATCTTCAATACAAGTGAATAAAGAAATACAATACACGCTCAAATAAGCATATAGCTAATACAGATAGAAAGGAAAGGATTTTATCTTCGACTACACAGCACAAAGAAAGTGGATTCAAAATAGTTGCCTGTCTATTTATGTTGGTCACCAGTATCCGATTGGTTCATGTGACCTTTGGAGAGAAGTTCAATACTTATGGGAAATGCATACCTGCCAACTCACACGGTGTCCCCGTGTGACACACGATATCGGCTCCCATCACACGGTCTCCCGGTGAGGAGCCAATATCACACGGTGGCAGGGAAAACGAGCTGAAAACCTCTGTAAATAGTGGTTTTCTAGCTCGTTTTCCGAGGCTTTGAACTGCTGACGTCCATTAAGGGGTGTGAAAACACCCCAGGACATCGGCACCAGCCTCAGCAAGCTTCTTTTTTTTTAAAGGATGAGGGGATTTGGGGGTGGAGTGAGGTTCAAAAGTGCCTCGTAGGTACTTCTCAGCACAGGGCCCTGCCCCCTTCAAGTCCCCGCCCTCTCCTCACACAATGAGATTGTTCTTCAAGTTGGCTGGTATGGAAATGTAGTTTTTTGTATTAAACTATTTCATTGACTGCTGTGAAATTTGGCAGTAAAGGAAGAGAAGTATAATCTGAGCGTCTGTGTCCTGACAGAACTGGAGCCAATGAACGTCTCATATCTCTCTATGTTAAGTATCAGAGATAGAACACCACGCTCTCTGTGGTGACAAATGGAACTGCAGCCACAGAGAATCCTACGTAAGTTTGTGCCTGGGTTATGTAAAGGATATAAATGAGGAATACATTTTTGCTGTCTGACATTGCATGCATTTACACACCAATATTCTCACAGCTGCCCCTTTCTTCTACAGCCCAGCGAGAAGTCATCAAAGGGCAGTGAGATGGACTGGAGAAAACGGGAAGGAGTCCCAAAGCCTACTGGGAGGTCTGAGAAGGTGAGAGGTGAATTATCCTTAGGGAAGGTTGGCTGCATACTGATGAAACTGTACAGTGACTAATTGTAGTTGATGGGATTAGTGCATAAGGGGACAAGGTTTGTGTTGGGGATAAGGGTTTGGACTTGGGTTCCACTTTTGGGATTTATACTAATATCTTCCAGATATCTGCTAAGTAAAAATGTAGACTATTCCTTGCATTCTTTCAACTTTCAGTATTAGGTTTTTAAATGCTGATAGGATATATCCCACGTTAAGGATCTATTAAGATTTTGGATAAAGAAACGAAGTCCTCTCTCAGACAAAGTATATTGTGTCCACATAAAATATTTGAAAACTCTTAGTGACTTGCCTATTTCTAATACTATACAGACATTACTCTCAATGCTGAGAGACCATTCCTTGTGGAAATTCTTTCTTGATTTACACACTCACAGCTTACCGCTAAATGCAAAAATGGATAAAGGTGTGGAAGTAACCAGAATTGTCCTTATTATATTAATTCTGTTCAAGAACTTGATCATGTACTGATTGCTTGTGCAACTTAGCATCAGTTTCGGAATTGTGTTTTTTTTTTTAAAGAAAATGTTTAAACTTAACAATATAGAAAATGCTCAGGAGGCTTTAAACTAGATTTGTTTGCCATCTGCGATAACCGATTGCCATAGGATATATAGATGTTTTAACAATTGTTTACATCTTTATTAATCATGTGATTGGTATTGTAATGTTGATTGGGATGTAAATGTTCTCTGCAGGTTTTTTATTGATCAAAATGTATACTGGTCCACCTTGGGAACTTTTTAGTAATAAAAAATTCTTGTTCTTCGATTAAGGAATTGGGGTTAGGGTGTACTCAGGATTCAGATTTAGGTTTGGAATTTAGGCTTTGGTGCAAGAAGCAGAGGAAAAAAATATTTGAGCTAGCTTAATTGCAGGGTTAGGTTTGAGTTTAGGGTTTATGGTTAGAGGGCTTGAGGTTGGGTAGTTTTGTGTTTTTATGTATTTAATAGGTCAGGACTAGGATTAGTGTTTTAAGACAGGGCAGGGTTACTAGAATAATAGTGGGTTAGATTGAGAATTTAGGGTTAGTTGTTGGGTTTAGAGTTAGAGGAAGAACACATTTGGGTACAGATGGCTATTGGAGTTTTAGAATTAAGGTTGGGAAGAAGTTTACGGGTGTTAATGAAAAGGGGTTTTAGGACTGGAGTTCAGGTAACTTTTAGGGTTGGGGTTAAACTCTGTGGTTTTGTACATATGTAGGTGCTGTTGATTAGTGTGTGGGTTGAGAGTAAGTATTAGCACTCATTTCAGGGTTCGTTTAAAGGGTAAAGCTGTAGTTAGGACATGGTTAGTGTTGAGAGTTACGGTCAGGCATTAGGATTAAAATGACAGTTATAGTTGGGGATTGAGTTGGTGTTTGGGTAGGTTTAGGCATTAAGACATAGCATTATGTTTAGTGTAAGTAATGAGGTTAAGATTATGGCTGGAGATGAAGATGAAGATGTTCTTTCAGCTGATGTCACAAGAATATCTGGAGTGAGTGTGAAATGAGGGGCTCTGGCTCTGGGTGTCTAATCTGATGCTTCAAGACTAGAATGTCAATGAGGAACATATGAACTTTGGCGCTGGAAGTGCAGAAGGTGGGCTGGTCAACTCTGTGCAACGCCCCAGGGCCACTTTGCAACATAGGTCTGCTGAGAAATGCTGGAGCTGTCCATTACTAGCATAGCAGTCCATGTGAGAAGTGCTGACACTGTCCATTACTTGTATAGCAGGTTGGATCACAGGTACCACTGTGGTCCATTACTAGCACAGCAGTCCATCTGAGAAGTGCTGACACTGTCCATTACTTGAATGGCAGGTTGGATCACAGGTACCACTGTGGTCCATTACTAGCATAGCAGTCCATGTGAGAAGTGCTGACACTGTCCATTACTTGTATAGCAGGTTGGATCACAGGCACCTCTGTGGTCCATTACTAGCATAGCAGTCCATCTGAGAAGTGCTGACACTGTCCATTACTTGTATAGCAGGTTGGATCACAGGTACCACTGTGGTCCATTACTAGCACAGCAGTCCATCTGAGAAGTGCTGACACTGTCCATTACTTGAATGGCAGGTTGGATCACAGGTACCACTGTGGTCCATTACTAGCATAGCAGTCCATCTCAGAAGTGCTGACACTGCCCATTACTTGTATAGCAGGTTGGATCACAGGTACCACTGTGGTCCATTACTAGCACAGCAGTCCATCTGAGAAGTGCTGACACTGTCCATTACTTGTATAGCAGGTTGGATCACAGGCACCTCTGTGGTCCATTACTAGCATAGCAGTCCATCTGAGAAGTGCTGACACTGTCCATTACTTGTATAGCAGGTTGGATCACAGGCACCTCTGTGGTCCATTACTAGCATAGCAGTCCATCTGAGAAGTGCTGACACTGTCCATTACTTGTATAGCAGGTTGGATCACAGGTACCACTGTGGTCCATTACTAGCACAGCAGTCCATCTGAGAAGTGCTGACACTGTCCATTACTTGTATAGCAGGTTGGATCACAGGTACCACTGTGGTCCATTACTAGCACAGCAGTCCATCTGAGAAGTGCTGACACTGCCCATTACTTGTATAGCAGGTTGGATCACAGGTACCACTGTGGTCCATCACTAGCACAGCAGTCCATCTGAGAAGTGCTGACACTGCCCATTACTTGTATAGCAGGTTGGATCACAGGTACCACTGTGGTCCATTACTAGCATAGCAGTCCATGTGAGAAGTGCTGACACTGTCCATTACTTGTATAGCAGGTTGGATCACAGGTACCACTGTGGTCCAGTACAAGGATCAGCCCAGTTGAGGAGTGCTGGTACTGTCCCTTACTATTCCAGCTGAAGGTGATGATACTGTCCATTATAAATGTTGCAGTTCAGCTTAGAGGTGCTGGCTCTGTCCATTACCAATACAGCAGGACTGAGAAATGCTGTTGTAGTTCATTTCTAGGATAAGGCCAGCTAAGAATGTAGCAGTCCAGCTGTGGAGTGCTGGTGTTAATAAAGTATGGCAGCCATGTTGAGATACATCAGTAGTAAAATAGAGGTGACATGATGGATTCCTCATGAACACTTCACAAAAGCAAACGATTAACTGCCTGTTAACAAGACTTATTTGCTCCGACCCCAGCCCCATCTGTCACTGCTGTCCCTGGAGTATTTGTAATGCTGATCAGTGGTGTGAGTTATGGTTAAGAATGATGCTTTTTCTGTAACTTGATGTCACTTGTTTTTTTACTCAGCCTGATTCCCCGAAACATAGAGACTGGAGGAGTCAGCTGAGCGCCACACTGGCTGAGGGCCAGCAGGACAGGCCCACCCTACGAAAGTTAATAATAATTCCACATTTGTAAAGCGCCAACTTATCACCCCTAAGGGTAGGTATCCAGTGCTGGGGGCCCGTCGGGGAGAGTATGTGAGCTATTGCCCCGAGTCACATGATGCTGAGCTGAGCTGCCGCCGGCGCCAGGGTTCGAATCGTGAGCCCCACGCTGGTATGGACCCTTTATTCTCACTTGATCCCACCACTGCTGTAAGGCTGCTCTTTCATTTCACACAGATTGGCCACCTTACTCCCTAGAATTCCATCAGGCCGCCATATTTCCAATACTGGGATTTTCTTTCACAGGTCATTGTAATCAAATTGATTAGTCCATTTGAGTCCCTGAAAGCACCTGAAGACGACAACTCCCAGAATGCATTACATTGTCAAACAAAAGCCACAGACTAGAAACATGATATTGGGGTTATAGAGTTCTGGCATTTTTCCAGTCAGTTGCAGGCCAGAATTCTGATTTCAGAACTGAGTGGGCTGCCATGAATCCCCAATGTCCTATTCTGGTCACGGCCTCCTGCAGTGGGAGCGTGTTTGAATATTTTTGCCAGGGCTGATATTGGTTTCCAGTTCAACCCTGAATAGTGTGAGGCGTTACCAAGGGCTTTAAGTGGGCCGGGTCTCACCGGTGCTGAGCACCGGCAGTTTTTTAAAGGGGGCCTTGAAACGAGTCCCTATCGGGCTCTGTTTTTGCCCTAGTACAAGCGGTCCGTTTTTTTTCAGGACTGCAGTGACAGCAGGCACATCGATGTGCGCGTGCTCACACTGCTCTCTTCTCACTAGTGGAGAAGTTACGGCATGGCGTCATGCCAGGTGAGCCTTGTAGGGGAAGGGAAATCCTTTTAAGAGAGTCATTTTCTCTCTGGATTTCCCTTCTCTTTTTGAAACTCAGGAGCAGCAACATTGTCATGGTGTCACCAGGGCTTTAAGTGGAAGCTTTTTCAATATTATATACAACGAGCCATAGTTGCTGCTTATTTATCTTATGCAACTAAAAACCGTTGACAAAACCAACAGTCCTGACTTGTTGTAGGTATGATGTTACTTGTATCATATACCAGGATGCAATGACAGAAACCGCAAAATACAAGTTGGGCGGCACACTATGCTAAGCACAGATTTTTAGCTTACGTGTTTTAAGCCACACCCTTAAGTACATTGGCCACGCCCCTTTGAGAGACCCCCCAGTTTTTTTCATCCCACTTAAAGCCCTGGCGTTACCCTATATCCTAACTGGCAATTCAAAGACTGGTAATTCAGGCCTGCATTATGCTCTGGTGAGGTCTGTATGGTGTCTGACCTTGGTAGCTACATCCCCATTTCTGTGTAGAAGTGAATAGGTAGAGCAGTCAGCCTGTGCATTCACCCGCCCCAAGTTGATATCTACGAGTGTGCGCATTGCCTACCTGGAAAGTATGTCCCATTGGAACTTTGACCTCAGCAGGTCTGAGTCTCTCGCCCTGGATAAGTTGGAAAATATGTCACAAGATTATGGAGCAACTCTACCTAAAGGCTGTTTTATGAACCACAGCTCGGGGCATTTTCCACACTATTGTGGATATACTGCACTTGTCACATATTACCTAAACTGCTGCATAATTTGCAGATTTCAACAAAACATATTTCTAGCTTAAATGGTTGAAAAGCTCGTTAAAAAGAAAAAACGCCACACTTGGTGCTATGCGGTTGCAAACTTGTTGCAAAAGTTAACTAGTGCCCTTTCCATTGCTTAGTGCTGTATTGAGGTGTTAAACAAGAACGTTTGAGGTGCAACTTTTGCCCGGACAGTATTAATGTGTGTTAAAATGACAAAATGGAGTCCCTTACACAACTGACATATCATTGAGGTGTTTGCAGGCTCATAAGGGAAACTAGGCTGAGTTGCAAATATGGATAGACCATGGCATTGAAAGAACTAGAGACCTATTTAGGGAAATTAAAGCCTTGGGATATGAGGAATTCATTGGTGGATTTGGGCTACCACCTGGGCATTTCCTGATATATGGGGCTGTAGTAGCAGCATTCAAAAACACGTGGAAGGCTAGAACTGGTGAACCAATAATTCAGGGGCTCCAAACAATATATAATACCAGTGGCGGCCGGCACTAATCAGGGGCAGGGGAGCAGGGGTGGAGGGTGAGGAGGTGTAAAAAAAAAAAAAAACATACCTGCTCGTCTCTCCCGGCCAGAACAGGAAGGAGGAAGCACCAGGTTTCCCATAGCCAATCACAACACTGCAATGCAGCATTGTGATTGGCTCCCCTAAGCCAATCACAACGCTACAATGTAGCGATGTGAGTGGTCTGAGCGCCATAGTTCGGCGCTCAGACAGGCAGTGGGATCCTGGGCATGTTCTCCGCCCTAGTGGAGGAGCCGCCACTGTATACTACATCAGGCGGCAGCTGTAGGGCAATAATGTTTATTACATAGGGCAGCTGTTCTTAACCTTTAGTCTTCTGGGGTGACCGCCAGTGGATCACTACTTGAAGACAGGTACCCCCACCTAAGCCATTTCTATTATTTGAACCTCAAACCACTATAAAGAAATCCAAAAACTAGTGTTTATCAAACAAATACACAATTTATGAAATATTTTATTACTTCACAAACAAAAACACATGGAAAAAATCTAAATTTTAATTGTAATCAGAAGGTTTAAGCATTTAAAAAATGTGTTTTCTTTCTAAAAGAGAAGAGACAAGTGACATGCTGCATGCTAGAATATGTTGTGTTTTTGAACCAATTGCATGCTCTCTTTTTGTTGGCATATACCAATGCCACCAATGGTCCAGACTATGTTCCTTTCGCTGTACTTTCTGTGCTCCCATGAATCAGGGTAAGGGTATCAACAAAATTTTTAGCTTCCAATTTCAAATTCCTTCAAATTTACAGAGCAATTTACTTTTTTTAAATTTGCATTTTATGTGTATAAAATAATGGATTCAAGCTAGCTTGACTGATGAGGGGTGATACCCGGAACCGGTCCCAGGATGCTTGTTTCGGGTCCAGGGAGGCCCTGGCAGTCCGGGCTGGACTCTTCCCAAGAGGAGCAGGGTCAAGACTGATCTGCATATGGCTGGGTCCAAACTGGAGTGACATAGTGAGCAAAAGAATGATGGATTTAACCCAGACCTCTTGACTGGGGGTGAGTGGTTGAAAAGTTTCAGTACTCTGTCCATCATTTTGTGTTTGCTATAAATTAATCTACTAATATTATTTAAGTGTCTAACAGTCACGAACCCCCCCCCCCGAGTAGATGTTGCGGACCCCCGGGTCTACGGACCACATGTTAAGAATCAATGATATAGGTCATTAACGTGTCATAAAAATGTGTCCTTGGACATATTTCGGGATAAATGAGCAGAAGACCTGCTCAAACGAATAGGGGAAGGTGACTGAATGTGGGTATTGGATAATGCTCCCCGGGTCTTCTGGAATGTATGTTTTCAATTGGTTACATTTTATCATATTAATGGAATTTATCTTACCCTGAGTACAATCAATAGGTACCCTTGGTGTGGTGAAGAGGGGGCGGATCATTACTGTAGGGTTTGGCATTGTCCTAATCCTACTGGCTATTGAGCAGATGTTACGGGCCTGATTAATAAAGTGCCGGATAGACTTTTCACAACCTCTCCTGAGATGTGTATACTGAGTAGTATCCCAACCCACAAATTTTAAACGTACAACCAGGTTTATATATCGGCGCTAGTATTGTCTAAAAGACAAATGATGAAATGAAGTTAACAGTGGGACCTGGCTTTGTTGCTTAGGAAAAGGATCTACTAATATGGGCAAACTACGTAGGTATAATACTTCTTAAGGAGACTAAGACATGGAAGGGTACATTGAAATTTGCAAGAGCATGGGACACAATTCTGACTTGAATAATGGACTGTAATAGAGAATGGAACAGAGGTTCTTCAGCCCATGCTCCTCCAACCACAACCAAAGTGTACAGATTTGGTAGTAGGGAGTAACTTGGTTTACAATGTGCAAGATGTACAAGGGCAGTTATCTTTTTTTGGTTTGTGTCTCGTCATCCTTTTTTATCTTCTCCTGCATCTCCATCCTTTAAACATGGTGGAACATTTCTGATAGAAGGTCTCCATCAGAGTGGAATTGTTGAATAAGAGGTAGATAGTTGGACTGTCACAAGAGATACTGAACCATGATCTGAACAAATAACGGCCGGGGGCTTTTCTTACTACTTGTGTAGAGTATTCCTTGAGAGATTAAGCTACATAAAGTTGTTATGATGAAGAGGTATTGTTATATACAGGTGCAGGAAACGGTATGAACCACGTTATTACTGAGAGACATTATGTGCGGATATGGAACGAAAGAAATGAGGTTAAGTTGATACGTTATATAAGCCACAGCTAGAATATGGTTCCTTTGTTGATCTAAATAACTAAGAAAAACAATGTAAACGTTTAAAAAAGTGACACAATAATACTGCCAAAGAATGTGCAGCAATATGCTACATAATTTGCATTTTCTTGGCACATATTTTAGTCAAATCTGCTGCATAATTGTGTGGTGATCACATAATTCAAGTGGCCCTGCTTTTGGCCCACCTGCAATCAAACACAATGCTGAGACTCCACATCTCACACAGACGCAACATGGGCAGTGAGGCAGACTTGAACGCAGTACCTAAAACACATCATAACATGAGGGTTCATACTGTGATGTGAGCAAATCCTATAACAATGTGGAAATAAACACTACTCCATCCACAGCACTACAAGACTATAGTTAAGGCCGATGTGCAGAACACAAATGTTGATAATGTAAAATAAGCAAATGCAAGTCTGTAGAAGGCTTAGAGCGACCCCGCAGCGACGTCGTCCCCCGAATGTGACGTCAACGGAGTCCATATAAGCCCTCCCATGACGCGCTGATGTCGGTTCCTTCTTTTCTGCTCTAGCAATGCGGATCCGCTCTGCTGTTCCTCCAGCCGTTTTTCAGCCTACTTGACGTTTTTTTATCGACGGAGCAGTGAGCCCTTTTTCAACCCTTCTTCGATGTCCTCAGGGTTCAAATCTTGTGAGTCCTGTGGACGACAAATGTCCGCCACGGACCCTCGCTCGGTTTGCATGTGGTGCCTGGGTGAGCACCATGACTCCGAAGAGTGCGACTCCTGTAGCCAGCTCCGACCGAAACCGTGCAGGGAACGTCGCATGAAGATCCTTGCAGTGCGGATGTCACAGTCATGGAAGTCTTCTCGTCGTCCTCTGTCCCCTACGTGCTCTACGGACCGACCGAGTGTCCATGCTAGGAGACGTTCACGTGGACATTGTTCTCCTTCAACGTCTGGAGCTAAGTCTCAACGTCGGCGGTCAAAGTTGCGGTGCCTCCTGCCTTCGTCACATATTGCTGGTCCCCACTATTCTGTTGAAGTGTTGGGGTATGACTCTGCCCCGCGTCTCCCCACCTATCCTGGGGCTGGGGCGTCTTTGACCCTGATGAGACAATATTCTCAATCTCTTAATTCTATTCTTAAGTCGTCACCTACCTCTGGAGTGCCCTTGGGCCCCACAGAGGTGCGTGAGGTCGTGCCTGTGTCCCCGTGGGCAAGTTCTCACTTGGCTTCAGGTTGGCCTCCTGTTTCTGACACTTTAGCAACGCTGGTGCACAGCCCGTCGAGGCTCCCACCTTCGGCCACTGCTTCTGGTCTGCCGACTCCAATGTCGGAGTTGGGCTATTGTCTGTCGGCTCCCATAGTGGTGACGTCAAGGCATTGCCTTATCAGTGTCGACCGGTTTCGGTCACAGCAGTGGATGCGGCTTCCATGGAGCCGACCATCTCAGACTCCCTTCCTCTGGTTTTTCCTACTGAGGACCATGGTTGTGGGAGTACGACAGACGGTGTGGTGTGTCCCCCTCCCATTTCGGGCACGGTTCCACCCCCTATGCAGTCTATTGACCCCAGTGGCTTAGAATCTTCTCCAACCTCCTGTTTCCTCCTGGTTTGGCTACGGAGGCGAGTTCTGCTTTGGCGGACATGCTCAATCAAGTTTCGGTCGTCCTGGATTTACAACTTCCTTCTGTGGAATTGAGAATAGACGCTTTAATTGGCATTCTACATCCTGACCAGTCTAACTGTACTTCCTTATAGTGACTGTTTTTTTTATATCCTGTTGGGAGCTTGGGCAAAACCTGAAACAGGGCTCACAGGCATCGGCCGACCCCTGAGGATCCTTCCTGTCTCTTTTGACATTCCTCTACTCGGAGCTTTGTGGTTCAGGTTGCTTTAGCCACCCAAAATATTGATTTTCTCCCTCCTGTCCCTCCGGGAAGAGAGGGCAGGAAATTTGACACTTGTAGCAGGCGTGTTTTCTCTTCTTCTAGCTCTGCCCTGCGCACTCTGAACACTTCTTGTGTCCTTGCCCGCTTCTCCCACACCTTGTGGGACTCAGTGGAACGCCTGTTGCCATCCCTTTTGGAAGACGCACGTTATGCTCCTGTTTCCCTGGTACGAGATGGGCAACAAGCTACCACTCTTGGCATCTCCTGTGGTATGGATGCCACCAATTTTGTTTGTTGGGCTATGGCCTCTTCCCTAGCTCTACTTCGGCGTGCATGGTTGCGTACCTACAGGTTTTTGGAGGCTGTGCAAACAACTCAAATTGACATGCCTTTTGATTGCGCCTCCCTTTTTTGATACGCATGCCGGATCAGCTTTATGCCGGTTCAGAGATAGTCATGGTGGTACGGAGTCTTAATTCTGTTGTTTTACTAGGGTTGTCGGGGGCAGTTTGTTTCCCCTTGTTTTGACTCTTATCTGCCTTCATAGGACAGAGCACTTCTCTCACTTCCAGGGTTACACCCGGTGTGGTGTTCCTGCTTTCTGCAGGTACTTTTCTTTTCATTTACGCTGTCAATGACAGGTTTCATTTCCAGCCATCTGGAACATATATTGCTTTGCGGTCTCATGGGAGATGTTCTTACATCTTCCTTTTGCCGATTGATTTTTCCTACCCGAGTACTTACTCTGTGGCAGGAATTCTGTTTCTGTTGTGCAGATGCATTATTGCCTTGTTCCCCGTTTTCGGGGACATTATTTTGTATGCCTTAGAGGCATTTTGTGAGCTGTCTATGCACTTAGTATCCCTTATAGGGCTTCAACTTCATGTTTTCCCTGCCCCTTCAATCCATATGGGCGGCACTGGTACCACAGGCAGGCACACTCTTTGGCCTAGTTAACTTTCGTTCCGGTCTTCGACCCTCTTCCGTGTGGACCTTCTATTTGATCTGTTTTACTCTGTGGGACACATGGATTTTCTCCAACTCATATTTGCGTTCCTCTTGGTTCGGGCCTGGGTTCCATGACTCCACCTCCTTAATGCCCTTGTGGTATTGGCATCTTTCTTGTGTAGGCCCTTTTCTACTTCATCGTGCTCCTGATGCTGTTTATCTTCAGCAGTACGGTGTTCTTGTATGTGTTTTTACCCTTTCCCTACTTGGGTTACAGCTCCTGCGGGAGGTCTTTATACATATCTGCCATCTCACCCATGTGGTAGCTGTTGTGTCTGCTGCTCTTTCAGTTCTCATCACCTGGGACACCGAACCCCTTGATTGTTTGGATCCTTGTCTGGTATCCTTATTTCACAAGAGGCTGGGTTTCCCTTTCTTTCCTCTATCTTTCCTCCCTCCACTCCCACCTTCATGGCATCACTTTTTCTATGGGAGAGGATCCATTAAACTCCCTTCTTTGGAGGGGGTATTTAATTACTTTTTCTTAGGGCATATCATATCTTTCCTCAAAACTCCATGAAGAGTTGGTCAGATTTCTTACCTGTTTCTCCTACTTCCATAAGTTGGGCAATGTGTGCTTGTCATAATCGACTATCTGTTGCCCTTCCACCAGACCTTTGTTTCCCCTGCCGGTCTTCTTCTCTTTCATGGTGGACGTTCCACATGCTGTTTATTCTTTGCTTCTCCTGCTACCGCCTGCTGGCATCCTTCCTCAGTCAGTGGCATTGGTTCTTGGACTCAGTGAAATCCCACTTACTTGTGTGACCACCTACAGCACGGTCTCAAATCTAGTGACTAAGTCCATAAACAAACAATGGAAAATTTTACATACTGGCAACAGGAAATGGGAAAAGCCACTCTTTTCATTCAAGAGAGCTAGGAGCCTGAGGGACTCTCTTGTCTCCACCCGCCCCAGAGTGAAAGACAGGGACCAGACCACCACAGTACGTAGTGCCTGGGGACTCCCGAATGTGATTGGACACTTCCCTTGCAGGAATTGTAGTGTCTGACATTTAACTTTCCCAGCCAAAAGCCTTGCCCTCGAACCGAACAAAACCTGGACACTCGGGTCACACACGAACTGTAATTCTATGAATGTGGTGTACCTTATAACTTGTCCGTGTGGCTCAAGATATGTGGGGATGACGAGTAGAAAAATCAAGCAACGCATCTGCGAACATCGTAGTAATATCAGGTGCAAAAGAAGCACCACGAAAATGACTGAACACTTTTTGCAAAGTAATCACACCACCAATGATCTAAGGTGGACTATAATTGAACAGATTAAATCTGGTGCGAATACACAAAGCCTTCTTTAAGAAAAAGAGCAACAATGGATATATAGGCTTTCTTCTCATAAACAAGGGCTGAACGATAACATACAATGGAATACACTCACCCACAAATAAGTGAGTCAGCCTATGTGAGACACCAGCATAAGGGAACTTGACTGCACCAAAAACTTAACATATCTAGTCTGGCACACTACTGATGCTTTGACGACTTTACCATTATCACAGCACCATCATAATCGGTACAATGAGCCATGATATCACACTGCCTGTTGTCATTATTGTATAACCTTACATCTATGTAGGCATGGTGTATGATCTAATGTGCCACTAGTCACTGACAACATTAGCCCAATGTCCCTAAAATCCCCGCACATTGCTGCGTAGTTACCATATTTTATGTTGGTACGTAAGAGTTGTGGTATTACACAAGCAAGGTACCTCCTAATAGCACACAGTGGCTTACCCACGAGGCATAGTGTAGATTCAATAAAGTTTGACAGGTTTTGAATACCCCGACGAGGCTTAGTAAAGCTTTATTATAGCTTGACATGTATTTTTAATACACCCACACTGAAGGGGTTAACCTTTCTCCCGACCTCCGCCTTTCACGCGCCGACGTCAGCGTGATGACGTGGGCGTGCCCCAGCGGTAGCTAGCAATAGCATACAAATCACGCTCGGGAAGGGAACACACCCATCCTCGGGCTCCTGAACCGGGAAATTGCCAGGTTTCAGAAGCGGGCGTTTGGTCTTGGCGTAGTGAGTATAATCTCGTGGCTGTAACCTTTAAAGGGACTTTTTTTTACCTCGCGTCAAGCTCACATTGATGCTTCTAATCCTTTCCAGAGTGTGACTACAGACCAACACCCCCCCGATAGGATCCATGGGGTAGGATCTTACTACTTCCCATGTAAGCCTTGTATCTTTCTTTTCTCCACCATGTGCGTGGGAAGAGGAGCACTACGGCTGTGTGCTGCTCCTCTCCTCTTGGTCAATCACGTTATTCTGCGCATATTTAATGAGGCATGTCCGTGAGTTACGGTCTTTTGCCGGATTACAAATGAATCACCACGATTCACTTAGAAGGGGTAGATGGTGTGAAAGTAATTAAATTGACTCACAAACACCTCTTCTTGCAGAAATACACCACGCAATATTTTACTGCTCAAATTAGTGCTAAACGTATGCACGGCACTACAATATAGGCACCATAATGATGAGAGCCTAATGAAACACATTGAACGTCACGCATGGTAGCATGAGGTTCGTATTGTTACACCAACTATGCTGAGTATCATTTCGAACTGCAAGTTTAACCTGGATGTTTTCATATGTTGTTGTTTTTTCCAGAATCAAATTTTTTCTCTTTCAGGCAATGCTGAGAGTTTAACCGTAAGTGTGCGGTTGATTCGACACAGGGACGGGTGCACCTTAGCGAGTGCACACCCTTGTGCCTACACTGGTCCTGAAGAAAGCCTCGCAATTTTGCACGTGGAGGCTGAAACATTTGACCTGTCTTTAGCACTTAACACACTTATGGATGTCAATGGCCAATTAAACCAGACAGGACATCCTCCTTTATTTTAATCTTGCCTTATTATTCCAGCATAAATTTTTTTTAGGACTAGTAAAGGCAATTTTATATCACTTAGTCACTGATCACTCACCCTGCACTACAAAATAACCTGCTCCGCTGTAATCAGGCATCGTAGCACACCCGAGTGGCATTCGGCCGCTCGGGTGGGAACCCTATGATGAAGCATGTCACCAACTAGGTTGGTGAGTGAGGGTTCTTTTAAAAACTAAGTGTTACTCCTTTGCTTTCGTTCAATGCAGTAACTTGGAATTACTCCTTCATGTGTTGTTTATATTTATCCTTATATACATTTATCCTTGGATGTTTCTGCATGTATATACTTATTTCTTGAATGGATCTCTTGTACATGTCTTTTACTTTATATATGTGTGTGTTTTGCACATATGGTCATCTGGCCTTCTATACGTTGTGCGTCGCTGCATTTTACCTACACCCTTCTTGGTGACCTGGTTCAACCTTCTGGTTGTACTTGTTGGATT
Organism: Calotriton arnoldi; assembly: GCA_963921515.1. Lineage (NCBI taxonomy): Eukaryota > Metazoa > Chordata > Amphibia > Caudata > Salamandridae > Calotriton > Calotriton arnoldi. The sequence continues at coordinate 2,010,038 of CAWUFW010002730.1, forward strand.
CCTTCCTTCTCTTCAACAAGAGTGTCCGTTACATTATTACAGAGGATGCCTTGTATATCTATCAAGGTTCTCAGTATCAGAGCGGTTTCTTTTTACCGTTCTTGTTTTTCTAGCGATGCTTTTCAGCATTCATTGTTCTCTCTTTTTCTCTTCTCCATCATTCTATGATTGGAGGTACCTTTTTTTAAACCTGTTTCTCAGGATAATTCCCTTGACGATCGGTGGGTGCTCTTTATTTGATATGTGTTCGCTGTGGCTGAGCACGCTGTGTATGCTCCTTCCACTGGTTTTGAGCCTGGACTATTGTCTTTGGTCCCTTTGCATTCCGCGATCATAGGTTGCATCCCTTTTTGGAGCTGCCTCTTTTATTGGTTCTATACTGTGTTTCTCATGGTCTTGTAGCTTTCTACTCCCTATGGGCTTACCATAGTCCTTGGAGATCAGTTCTTCGGTGAGCATCTTGATTCACCTATCATTTTTCAGAGAGTCTGGTCCCTTTCTCTCTTCTGGACTGACTTCTTCTATTTTGGGATCTGTGGTGAGGTCAGTTTGCAGCCCCTCCTCCAAGGATGGTATTGCTTGTGTATCTGATTCTAAGATAAGGAATCTGCGGCTAGATGTCTCTATCAGATGAACAAGTTACCTACCTGTGGTAACGCCTTATCTGGTAGCGACAAGATCTAGCCGCAGATTCCTTATCGACCCACCCATCCTCCCCACTTTGTGAAATGAGGGCCCTGTGGTCTCCTAGATCCCCTCTTTGCTTTCTACTGAAATTCCTTCAGTCTGTACTTGTTGATACAAGATTTTTTCATTGTTTGGCACACTGTTTCCTGAGACTGTTTCTCATAGTGGCTTCGCGTTGTTGCTGTGTGGAAATTGTCACAAAAGAAACTGACGCCAGCGTGTCGGGGGAGGGCTTATATGGACTCCGTTGATGTCACATTCAGGACACGATGTCGCTGTGGAGTAGTTCAACAACCTCTACCGACGCGCAGAGGTACTGCTGTAAACATTCCCATATCAGGTCTGATGCCCAGGGAGGATTCTAAGATAAGGTATCTGCGGCTAGATCTTGTCTCTACCTGATGAGGCGTTACCGAAGGTAAGTAACTTGTCCATCACATCCCACCAAACAACACTGCACTTGACTGCATCAGCCAAGGCTTGTATACTCTCAGGTTCACGGCACCTTACTAATTCTTTGCCCTGACTATTTAGCTGTATGTGCAACTTTACCTTCCAGCACAACATCTGTGTGCACTGCATCATACCATCCACTATCATCACACCATGCCACACATCACACAATCCCAAAGCATAAGATGTCACACATTGCTCTGTAATATACCATATCGCACACCACCACCACACAAACCGACACCACACTCCGCTATATCAGACTACATCACACTGTACCAGACCATGCAACACAACACGTGATCACACCATCAAACCAAACATGTGTGTGTAATACTACTTTGTCCAGTGTCACTTCAATCTGTGATGCATCAAACCACACCATCCACTCACACCACTCTGTATCACACTTCATCACTTCACACTATTCCACACCTCACAACATCATACCACATAATGCTGCATTACACTGAGCCATGTGACTCAATGCAACCAGACCTAACACATCATCACACTCACTGTACCACAGCAAATAACGCTACTCCTGACCACATCATATAGCTCTGTGTGACTCTACATCTTCCAATGTCACGCCACTCAGTAGCATCAAACCATACCACCCACCCATCCCACTCTGTCCAACACTGCATCAATTAACACTACCCCACAATATGTTGCGCCCCATCACACTGGCATGTGACTCGACGCTTCCCAATCCAATATCTTATCACACTATACCTTTCCATACAGTGCCACTCCACACCTCACTTAATCCATAGCATAAAAAGCACAGCTCAGCTTTTTTTGGAGTGATACTCTCTGGAAAGTCCAAATGACAGGACGCATAGGTTGATGCACCTGTGCTTGAACGCAAAGCAATGCCACTGCCAGTTTGTGATTGCATTCTTATGCGCTCTGACCTTGAAAGGTGTGGTCATTTCAAGGAAGACCTCTTTTTAGGTTTGGAGTATAATTTATAGTGAACATATTGTATTCTATAGTCTCAGGGACTTTGGATAAGCTCATTGAGCCATTGGTTTCTTCTGCTCAGGAACCTTCAGCCCTTGGTTTGAGACATTATCAGCAACATCTTGTGAGTATTGTAGTCTCACCTTTCTATTGTCTCCACCTTCAAATGAAACGCATGAGGGACAGTTACACTTCTCCTGAAAATACTTTCTCATTTAATTATTTCACTCATCCATGCATTTTACACAAAAAACAATCATTTGTATAATTGTTTTACACTAAAACAAGCATTTGTTATTGCTTTTGTCAGGCTCAAGTGTGAGAATTAAACCTATCTGCTTTGTCAGTGCTTGTTCAGGTTTGACAAGTATTGTGGTTGCATCATTCATGGCAATAATGTATTGAATACTTACTTGAAGGGGTTTCCGGTCATGCTCCTTCGGCCATTGGCTTATTTCACTCCTGATCCTCCTGCCTTTGGCTTGGGACATTGTGAACCTCATCTTGAATCAGCCCAAAGTGAATCTACTCTCTGTTTCTAGGTCTTGCATACAGACAACTTTCAGCTGTTGGACCTCTTGTGGACCTCTCACTTGTGGACCATACCAAAACCTACAGTGGGCTTAGAGCCAGACCACTGCTTACCTTTGGATGGCTTTCTTGTCACTCATTTTCTTGCTTCTTATACTATAGCTTTCTATCCCTATTGTTCTGTTTGTCCCTTCCTTGGAGCACCGTATCTTTACCATCCATTTAACGGGATCACTTGTGTCCTTCCACTGCTCACATTCAGGGAACTACTTTCTTTCTTTCTCTGTCAGTACTCCTTGAGAGTGCATGTGTTTTTTGCCCTCTCCCTTGTGTCTTGTTCCCTCCTCCAAGTACTGGCCTGTGCTCACTGCATATTGCTCCTTCCTCCCCTAAACCCCAGCTCATCCATTGATTCCACTACCCATCCTTGGCTTTTTTTTGCTTTCAGTTTTTTTCCTCCTTTACTCCATCTCAAGCGCCTCCATTGCCCCGTTTCATGTTGACTTTTCCCCAAAGCGCTCCTCCATTGCTCTCTTGTCCCACCCCTCCCATCGCATCTTTTATAAAGAAAAACATATTTTCACATTTTTTAAAGGGCCTGGAAGCGGCAGTATGCTGCTGGGCCAGCCACTCCTTTTACAAATGTGCTTTTGGACACTTTAAATTATTTTCTTTTTATTTATTACTCCAAGATTGGCGTGTGCCATCTTGGATTGGTAAATAAACGAAATTAAATGGGAGCCGTGTCAAGCTGAAAGCAAGTGTATAGTATGCATGGTGACACATGCATACAAATCACGTTCACCAATGTCATCGCATTTTTTTTTTCCTTTTTCATTTTTTTTCCCTAACACTGCAGCTTCGGCAAAAGGCATTTCTTTTTCTGATGGTGAACAGCACTGGCAAAAACCAATAGCAAAGACAAAACACTGAAAAGCTAAGTCCAATTGTGTTTGCCAATACCTGTTCTATTAGCCGTTTGGAGGTGTTCTTCCCCTTTCAAAACAATGTCTGAGGGACTGTTTTGCATCAGAAATCAGTGAGTGACCCAATAGCATTACGGAACAAGAACTGACAGAAGTATATGAAACAAGCATTGGCATAGCCAATAGGTCTCGCTTTTGGGACCTTATAAGTATTTACTTATGCAGCACAATCGCTAAACACTTATAAGGTCCCAAACGCGAGACCTACAACCAGGAGATTATACAACTAATGAGGAATGCCACTCTTGGATGATTCCCAGTGCTAGGTGTGGAACCACCTGGTGAAGCATACGACTCTATATCATCCTATTGGAGTACATAAATCTAAAGTAATTCCATATAAGGTTCGACTGTTTCTTCCAATAGTGTTATACCTCTTGGACGTTTATCTCTGTTTATGGAAATTGTAGAACAGTGCTGTAACGTCTCTCGCTCCCTCTTTGTGTGTTAGCTGCCTGTGTTGTGCCTGTTCTGTACATGTGAGATAATAGTGTGGCGTCTCTTCTCATACTGCCTCCTGCTCGTAACTTATTATTTGTGCTCGATAAAGTTGCGCTGTGATTGTCCATCTTTTACCTTTCTTGTGTTGTGAAGCTGGGCATTAGACTTTCCACTACACATAAGAAAAAACAATGCACATTTCCAATGCTTGATTTAATGTATTATGTGAGTGAAAGGGTGAACACAAAATATGTGGGCCGTGTTTACTTTTGGTTTCACATGTGAAACAAGCAGTTTTTAAATGGAATAGGCGACTTTGTAAAATTTTAAAAACATAATTGACAAGTGCCTTCATGCCATGTTTAACCCATTCAGCCAGTTCTGGCGTTTTAGCCGCAATAGCACTTTGCATGAGGGGTTTGAGCCCATAATGAAACTGTTAAAAGCAACACTACAAGATTCACAATGCAACATTGTGTTGGCTGAAAAGCCTGGGAATGGCGGTTGGCATCATATGACATAGTGCCACTTGGTAGACTTGTGAAATGCAAAATACAACTTAGCTCCTGCCTCTCTGCATTTTTCTGGTTGGAAATGAAGGGTTAAACAGCCCAGTGGGTGAAAGGGCAGAGGAAGTCTTTCACATGCAAAGACAGGCCTATCCTGCTAATGGGCAAACATTATCACTCCTTGAGAAATAAGCTAAATACATTGTTTACCAGAACAAAGCGAGAAGCATCAGCTAGAAGTATCTTCCGACACAGAGAAAGAAAAAATAATAGCCCATGTTCGGATTTTGTGTTATTTAGGTGATGCGCTGAAAATAGCATTGTGTTGTTCCCTGCCTTGAACTAGTGCAGCGCGTGCTGAAGGCGCTGCCCGCTAGGGCTGCCACTTATCCTCACACCTCTACGTCATTCTCTCGCGAGGTCCCATAGTCAGGGGACGCTTTTTATTTCACAGTTAATTTATTTCCATAAAAATTCTTTTTGAGGAAAGAGACGGGCAATGTGAATTATGTAGTAGCTCATCTCTGCGTTGTTCTTATGTCATACTTCCCCCTGTGCCACATCTGGAAGTCTGCGGCCTGCATGAGAGGCGCCCGGGAGCCTCAGACAATCCGGTCTCTGTCACTCAGGGTCCTCTTGAGGTTCCACCCAGCCCCCAGGGGAGGAAGGGAAGGGTCGTGGAGCACCGGCTAGGCCACAGCTGGGCTCAATCTGACAGGCAACGGGGGTTCATAAATCCGTCTTTCGGGAGAGGTCTACGTGAAAGCGGCTACTGTTCCCAGAGAGGCCTGGGGCCATTTGTGCAACACGTGCAGTAAGTGACCATCCAGAGGGTCCTACTGGTTCTGGGTCAACGGCAACTTTGAAGGTCAACTGCATTCTTTGAATGATTCGCGCGGTCCCTTCTGGGAGTTGTAGTCCTGATTATTTCAAAGCAGGAGCACTGCCTGCGTGGGTGCAGTGCTGGTACCTATGGATAGTCTGAGAAGCTAGTTTTATTATGTTATGTTACACAGCCTTTGTGTAGTACAAAGTTCATGTGCTGTCCCAGCGTATCTGACTTGCCACCCCATGGTCGATGTCTGTATGAGTTAAGTGATTGCTTGCTGGTGTTCCCTTGTTTCTGGTCTCCTCTTCGAGCCATGACATGCTGAAGCACTGATTTCAGTGGCCCGTGGGGCCCATCAGTAATTCAAATGCGAGGACTGCTTAAATCTGGCCTCACCAGCCAGAGGCTGAAGGGCAAGGCAGACGGGACAGCTCAAAAAGACAAAAGGAAACTTGCTCACCTCCATAGCTCACTCTTGCGAGGAGTCACTTGCTTTCTGAAACAAGAGAGGAGCGGGGGCGAGCGAGCGCGGCAGCCTGCAGAGCTGGTCAGACGCTCGTGCGTCATGGCCTTTTGCCTGCGATTACACGCACGGCAGGCATGTGTTTCCAATTATCGCGCCCGCGTCTGGGCACGATAATTGGAAACACATGTCTGCAGCCGCGCGTAACCGCAGGTAAAGGCCATGACGCACGAGCGTCTGGTCAGCTTTGAAACTCCCTAACTATAAGTCTCGCAGAGCAGCGCTTGCGCGCTACTCGAGGCTCGACCTAAAAAGGATGCTAGAAACAAGCCTTGGCAAAGCCAATAGGTCTGGCTTTAGTATGCTAACGCATGCAGTGTTAGCATATTACAGCATGACCCACAAAGAGTCGGCAGCAGCAGACGGACCTTTAATTGTATCTATCGTGTCAGTCATCTCTTGGCTCAGCCCCGTGGAGCAGTCATTTCTATAATTCTATTGGTGGTTTGGAAATATCCTTCCACCTCTACTGGAGGGCTTGCATTGAACTGCAGGAGAGACTTTACAGTTATAGATCTGTCTGTTGCTGCTAGCTCACTTCCGTGAGTCTTGCTATAATGTGCTAACTGCATGTGTTCGCATATTAAATCCAGACCTATTGATTGATTTCTCATGCAACATAGTAAAATAGTCCCTCATGATTTACACAGCTGCTACTTTCTTTGTATCTAAGCACTCCACTGGAGTGCATTCCTTTCCAGTAGTTTTCCATGTGTACTCGTTCTCTGTGTTGCTTCAGGCTTTTTTCGGAGCTGTGATTACTTTCAATGAAAGACGCTTTTCTGTTGCACAACAAGGGCTTGTTATCTGATTGAGAAAACGCTGCAAGGGCAACTTGCAATATTCCTGCAGATCACCAGTTGTTTTGCTGGAGACGTTGGAAAACATTTGAGTAGATTTAATTTGGCCTAACACTAACTAGCCTAACCAGCCTAACACCAACACTAACCACACGACCCTCCCACCACCACTTTATCACAACAATCACCACAACCACCACTGTAACCACCACAACCCTAACCACCAACCACACCAACACCCTCACCCTAGTACTAACACCACCCTCCCACCACCACAACCTTCGTACCACCACCCTAACGACTACCTTCACCACTAGCCGACCACCATCACCGTACCAACCACCGCCATTAGGGGTCAGGGAACCGCTTCAAGCAGCACAAGGTGAAGCGCGGCGGTTACAGAAGCACTGGCGGGTGTTTCTGAAAGATCACGGAGTGAGATAAGAGAGCAGGCAGAAGATGAAAACAAACTCACAAGCAGAGCAGGGTGTGGAGAGGGGAAGGGCAGCGAAGCAGGGACTCGGCTAATGGAGAGCGGGAGGGTAGCAGGTGCAGCCCGTGGCCGGGCCAGTAGGGTGTCTCTGCGCCACATCCCAAGGGCCGGAAGGGAAACTTAATGCTGCCCTGGCAAAGATGCCCAAACCTACCCAGCTCCCTTCCTCCGCTCTCTCTCACCACCTCTCCTTCTTTCCCTCTCCTGTCTCTCTCTGAAAGCCTTCTGCTTGGTTTAATTTCCCGGGGAAGCTGCAGAGAGTGACAGGCGTCCTAAAAATTGCCCTTCAAAGGCTCCAGACCACGCGGAAGTGGTGACGTAACGCAAAATGAAGGGACCCCACTGCAGAATGTGAAGAGGGGCCCCCGAGTCGCCCACATCTCTCTAATATTCACTGGCCTTGGTTCAAATGGGGGTCCCCTGACGGGTCAGGGGGGCCTTTTAGGGCTCGGGTGTACACACTTACGCCCTGCGTTAGCCCCTGCTGGGAAATGCGCGGTGGAAAAACGGGCAGTCCGGACCCGCTCATCGCAACTCCACACACCATCAGCAAGTGTTAATGACGCATACACCACATCCTGCGACAAAGCCAACAGCACGACACTTATTCCCCCCCCCCAAAAAGAAACATACCCTTATTACAAAAGCCTCCACAGAGTGAGAGATAGTGGTCATAATAACTCACAGTGAAAAGAGAGAAGACAGGTAGACAAATGAGCGTGAGAGGGCGAACACACGACCACCTATGAAGGCGCAACAATGGAAGCAATAACTGTACATTCACATACCATTGTTAACGGGTTTAGGGGTTGGGCAGTATAATTATAGGCGACATCGACACAATAGATGGACTAAGGGTGAGAGTTGTGAGGCGTGATCCACCACAGGAGCGCCCAACAGGTGCCCTAACCCATCTACAGACTCTCACATACCTGACAGCGCAACGACCAGGCGCTATCTGAAAAGACCATAAAATAAACATTGGCAAAACCAATATGTCTGACAGGAATGAACAAGTGTCCATTTGTGGATATATTAGCAATGAAGAGCTGACAGAGGGAGAGATACTGAAATGTAAAATAGTCCCTCATGAATGCCAATGCACATACCTGCCAACTCACACGGTGCCACCGTGTGTCACACAATATCGGCTCCCATCACACAATCACCCGATGAGGAGCCGTTATCACATGGTGGCAGGGAGAACGAGCTGAAAACCGCTGTAAATAGTGGTTTTCCAACTCGTTTTTCGAGGCTTTGAACTGCCGACTCCAATAAGGGGTGTGAATACACCCCAAGACGGCGGCACCGGGGGGGGCTCTAGCGAGCCAGAGGCAAGATGGCCGCACTGTAGTACAGCTCTGCCGGCCGGGCTAACAATCCATCAGAAATCCGTGGACCTGGTGTTCATCGGACCATAAAAGTGTCAGCATTAAACAGCGGAACTAAAACGGAACCATTTCGTGTGCAGTAGGATCGTGTTGCAGCCACGGCGAGCCATAATCGTGAGCTTGGAAATGTAACTGCGTGATCGGCGGCAAACAACATTGCGTGGAGTAGGGCGGCGCATTCCCTGTTGCACCGGAGCCAAAACTGTGGTGGCGGACCTCCGTGTGAGTAGCTCCGACAGGCAAGTAAAGAATCGGCTGCTGGCCGTCTAGCAGCGGCGGTGTGTGGGCAGCACCGTGTATGATGGTGTGGCGGGGTGCGGCCATCGCAATCAAAAACGGTGCAGCTACGGACGGCCCGTGTCTGAGGGCCCTGGTGACACGACATACAAGTATGAGCGGCAGTTGTGGAGGTGTGCGGCCCAGGGATCAAGCTGCGGTACGTGCGGAGGTGGGGGGGCCGAGATCGGACCGGAACTGCATACAGAGGCATGACGCGGGTGTGAGCCCCCGGCCTCCGTGCGGTTTGAGGAGCGCAGGACATCCGACGAAGGGAGCCCGTTGGCCCCAGGAGTGCGGCTTGCATTCTGCTGACCGCGTTGGCGGAACCTGCAGTGGAAAGCATCTGAGGCAGTGTGAGTAGAAGACATTGGTGATCGCTGGGTGCCCCGGCAGCAACCTGCGGACGCCGCTGTCCTGGGTACCTGAGGCGGCCTTGTTAGTATTGGAAAGCCCTTCTGTCCATATATTTTAGCATTCGCGACACCATCTTGCAATCTGGACGCCATTTTGTATGATAATCGAAACTGCTGCTTAGTTATTTTCGAGAAACGGTCCTTGGTAAGTTTCGTTTCCCAAAGTTGAGCTTTTCCTTCAATAATTGCAAGTATTCTCGAGGGTGCATACCTTTCTTGTTAGATGGAGTCTTTCTCCCACCGGGGGGGGGGTGGTGGGGGGGTGGTGGTGGGGGGGGGTGGTGGGGGGGTGTCTGTCTGTCTGTCTGCCTGCCTGCCTGCCTGCCTTGTTTTAGCAAGTTGTGCTGTGTGGGATGCCGTTGTTGTTCTGCTGATGCTCGATTGGAAGAGAAGCAACCTGCGCCCGCAGAGGGCACACCGAATTATATGTATATGAAGCACGGCCTTGGCCCTATTATATTTAGTACATTATGGCACAAATATACCAGGGACAACGCTGAATTGCAATGGCCGTCAACAGGCACCTTTGATGAACAGAAATTGAATTATTTGGAGGAAAAACTGTTTGCTAAACGTAGTAGGCAGTCGATGTTTGATTACCTTCAGGTGTGGCGGAAGGAAGCTAAGAAGAGACGTCTGAGGGCGGAAAGGGAGGCACGGAGGGAGAAAACGCAGACATTGACTCAGAAAGCGGTGGCACATGATAAGGAAAAAGTGGAGAAGGGTATAGAATGTGCAGATAGGAGGTTTTGATTGCAATGTGATAAGTCTTATGTTACTAGAGAGGAAACAGACACTTTTATGGAAGAGCTACTGGAAGACAGACCGCCTCCCCCTTATGCCCCGAATAGAATATACCCTGTTGTTCCACAGCCCTCCTCATCTGCCTCTGCCCCCCCAGTTCCCGTTGTATCTAGTATTGATCAAAGCGCTTTGGTTTCGGCATCATCAGTCTCTTCTGTGGCTCCGTCCCCCACAGTCACTGCGACTGCCGGTCTTCCTGCTACCCCTGTTGTTACGATGTCACTTTCTCCTTCACAGACACCTATTACTCAGCCGATGTTGACCTTGATGCCCCCCTCCCCGACCAGTAGGTTTGCCCCTGTTTTTTCTCCTACTCCCTCGTTAGATGTCGAGTCACCGGTGCGTGGTCAGGACGATGGAGCTGGGGCAATTGCAAAAGAGCGATTAGGACGGGTGTTGATTCGGTCTGATGTGGGAGATATGGAGAAGAATATGGTGGCCAATCAGGCTGCCCAGTGGGCCCGTAGTCCTATTTATGGTGTTGAGGATGTTTGGAGTGTGTTAAAGGGTTATGAGCCATTTGTCCAGCAACATGCCCTTAAACATATGTCGGCCACTTTGATTGGACTATGGGAACAGTGTTTTAAAGGTGTTGCACCCCAGATTATTTACGATATTAGGGATCAAGTATACGCTGCAGGCATGGCCCCCAATGAGGTTTTTGCTAAAGTTACTACACTGATTGGGTATCGTGGTAGATTGCAGCACAAATCCCCGACGGTAATATCTCAGTTCCCGATGAGGGAAGTTCATCCCGTTTTTCACCCGGAGATACCAGAATTACGTGATCAACATAATCAAGTGACTAGAGCACGAGTAGAGGCCCGTTTCCAAGAACAATGGGTTTATACTCCATGGAAGAGGAGTGAAGTCCTCGCAATTAATGCTCAGTTGCCAGACCCCAGGAAAAATCCTACTGCTTACTATAAGGAATTGACAGAGGCTGCTGCATCAACGATAATGACGTTGGCAGATATTGAAATGTTTTTTGGCTTATTGGTGCCAGTGGATGTCTGGCGACAGGTTCACACTCAGAACCATACCCTAGAATTGGGTGGTACATGGGATGAGATTAAGGCGTGGGATAAGGAGAGGAAGCCTGGTGATAAGCCTAAGGCTGAGATCTTGGCTTTGCCAGATCGCATCATTACCTATATGCACTCAATTAGTCCACCCTGGAAGGTGGATTGGGATAAGCTAGCCGCATGTCGTCAGAAGAAAGATGTGTGTGTCTGATTTTTTTTACTCGGTTTGAAGGTGTGCTTTTGGATTTTAGTGGCCAGGATTTGACTGTGGAAGGGGGTATCCGATTGTTTGTCAACAGGTTTGTCACGAATTTGCTCCTGGAGATTGCAACCCGGTTGCAGGATGCTAAGAGAGCACGTGGACTACTTCTACCGCTTCAGTAATATTGTGTATAGCTCAGTATTATGAACATAGAGAGAATGAGGAGAAGGAAAAGGTTGAAAAGAAAACAAAGGAATTGAAGACTAAGGTACTGCTGCAGCAGGCATTCAGGGGGCAGGGACGGGGCCGAGGCATTGGACCGGCCAGGCAGCTTCCTCATACGAGTCGGAGTGCTGTGCCTGTGGGCCCCAATCAATGTGCGTATTGTAAGGAGGAAGGGCACTGGCGTAGCAAGTGTCCAGTCTTGCTACAAAAAGTTGTGGCTCCTAGGGGACGGGGAGAGAGAGGGCGAGGACGGGGAGCAGCCAGTCAGGGTGGGGATCAGGCTACTGGAACGTCATTGGGCCATACTGATCAGAATTATTTTGATGACGTGCGGAGCCGACAGTATTATCATGATGATTATGATTTGGATGAGGTGACGGGGATGTCTTACAGCTAGGACAGCCAAGGACAGGGTAAGGGACCAGTTCCGAAACCTGTAGATCAGCATGGACCTTATATTAGTGTGGATTTGCAGGGCTCGGAGAAGAAATTTTTGGTGGATACAGGAGCAATGAATAGTTCTGTTGCGAGGTCACTGGTCCCTGGGGCAGCCCTGTCTGGCCATAACAATGTTTCGGTCGGTTTTTCTGGTATGCCGGTAGTAAGCCCCATCTCCAAACCCCTTGCCCTGACTATAGGTCCTTTTACCGTTGATTCGCCGTTTTTATTAACATCAAATTGTGGAGAGAATCTGTTGGGATTGGATCTGTTAAAAAAGCTCCATGCTACTATTTACTGTTCCCCAGACGGTGTCCATTTAACAATGGGTCCGAGTGTGGTTAGTACCATACAATGCTTGTCTAAAGATGCCCCCCTTCCAGTTGAGTTTAAAGATGTTCCATCTACGCTGTGGGCTACAAGTGATACAGATGTGGGACTTTTGCAAATACCTCCAATTTCTATTCAGGTTAAAGAAAATGCGATACTGCCTCGTATTCCTCAGTATAAAATATTGCATGCAGGAGAACAGGCATTGTTACACATAATACAAGATTTGATTCAGTCAGGAGTTGTTGAAGAGACAGCGGCAAATGTGTGCAATAGCCCCATCCTTCCTGTCCTCAAGAGGCCACCTCCAGGTTCTCCTGATGATGTTGCTGATGTCCATCGTTTTGTGATTGATTTGCGCGAAGTTAATAACATAGTAGTCCCTCAGTTCCCTGTGGTCCCTGACATTACTGCTCTTTTAACTATGATTCCTTCTTCTGCCAAATTCTTTTCTGTCATTGATTTGAAAAACGCTTTCTTTAGCATCCCTGTTCATCCCAATAGCAGGCACCTGTTCGGGTTCTCCCTGGCAGGTCGTAGTTTTAGATTTTGTCGGGTTCCTCATGGCTATACTGAACGTCCTAGTATATATAGCCAAGCTCTGAAGGGTCAATTGGACTCCCTTACCCTTCCTCCAGGTAATGTATTACTGCAGTATGTGGATGATCTTTTGATTGCGTCCGATACTGAAGAAGGATGTAAAGCAGCTACAGTCAAATTGTTGCTGCATTTGGCTCAGCATGGACATAAAGTGTCCCTTTCCAAATTCCAATATTGTCGACAGGAGGTCACCTATTTAGGTCACCTACTGTCGAAGGAGGGTCGGAAACTAACTCCTGAGCGTATTAACGCTATAATTAACATGCCTGTTCCAAGGACTCAAAGGGATGTGCGAGCCTTTATTGGTATCACTTGCTATTGTCGTCATTGGATACCCAATTTTGCTTTATTAACAAAGCCTCTTCTTTACCTAACAACTAAAGATGTGCATGAGCCTTTGCCTTGGACGCCGAGAATGTCAACAAGCTTTTGAGCAATTGAAGGTTGCGCTTTGCTCGGCTCCTGTGCTTGGCACACCTGATTATAACAAGCCGTTCGTGTTGTATGAACACGTGTCGGCCGGTTGTGCGCTTTCTGTCTTAACACAGGCTTTTGGAGGTAAGCAGAGGCCGTGTGTGTATTTTTCTGCTGTGCTTGACCCTGTCGCGAAAGCTCTCCCGAGTTGTTTAAGAGCGACCGCGGCAGTGGCCGTCTCTATTCGACAATTGGCATGGCTTGTTCTTGATACTGATCTCACAGTTATGGTACCCCATGCTGTGGATACGCTTTTGAACAGAACAAAGACACAGCACCTTACCAGTGCACGTCTGACTGGCTATGAGCTAACCCTTTTTGCACCACATATTACGATTAAACGCTGTGCCACTCTGAAACCTGCCACGTTACTACCCCTCCCTTCGGAGAGTGAGGAGATAGACATACATGATTGTATGTTTCGCACTGAAGAGGAGACGAAGGGACGGGTAGACTTGACTGATGTTCCCTTATCTGATCCCCAAGGGGAACTATACGTCGATGGCTCTTGTTTTAAATTACCAGATGGCACCACAACTGCTGCTTATGCGATTACAACACTGTGCACGATAGTTGAGACATCATGAGTTCCCTATCAGTCTGCCCAGGCTACAGAGCTGGCAGCTGTAATTCGGGCATGTGAGTTGAGTCAGGGACTAGTGGTTAATATTTACACTGACAGCCAGTACGCTTTTGGAGTCGCTCATAATTTTGGGCGGCTCTGGAGAGAGGGGATTCCTTACCTCCCATGGTTCAAAGATTCAGCACAGCCCTTTGATAAATAGACTTTTGTCGGCATTGACCCTGCCCAAGAAACTGGCAATAGTGAAGTGCAGCGCTCACAAAGCAATTACTGATGATGTGGGGAGGGGAAATGCTTTTGCGGATCAAACAGCTAAAAAGACGGCCCGATCTAAGATGAAAAAGATGTTTGTAGCAGGTCCTGCTAGATGGGTGCCGGAAGTCCCGATGTTTGAGGACACACTAGATAGTGTGAAAGAAATCCAGAGCGAGGCGACGGTTGAGGAATTAGCAATATGGCAAGAGAGTACAGCACAATTAGATGATGATGGGTGTTGGACAGACAAATCAGGGAAACAGAGATGGATGTTGCCAGATGCATATGTTCTCCCTGTAGTTACTATGGCTCATGGACCAGCTCACATTAGTGCCAGGGGTATCTGCAAGTTGCTCGATCCGGTGTGGCAGAATGATAATATTCCAAAGACGGCTGCCCACCTGGCAAAATATTGCATGGTGTGTATGCTGTACAACCCAGGGAAGGGGACCCCTACACCTCCGGGTAATTTGGCACCCCCTTCTTTCCCTTTCGAAGTCCTGCAAATGGACTTCATTGAGATGGAACGGGTGAACAATCTGAAATATGTGTTGGTGGTGGTTTGCGCATTCAGTAAATGGGTTGAAGCTTATCCTACCAAGGAAAATACAGCCCTAGCGACGGCGAAGGCTCTTTTGAAGGAGTTTTTCCCTCGCTTCGGTTTGCCCCGTTTGATTTGGAGTGACAACGGCAGTCATTTTAATTCTAAACTCATCCAGTTAGTGTGCGATGGCTTGCACATTAAGAAAACATTTCATGCTGCGAATCACCCCCAATCAGCAGGTTTGGTTGAGAAGTACAATGGTACAACTAACTAAAAATGGCCAAAATTCAGGAGAGTACAGGATTGAAGTGGCCAGATGCTTTACCATTGGCTTTGTTGTCAACGAGAGTTACAGCCCATACGAGAACAGGGTTGTCCCCCTATGAAATTGTCTTTGGTAGGCCCGCTAATGTCTGGGGAGTTCCAAGACCCCGCCACTTTTCTGAGATAGAGTACCCCTTGTTGATAGATTATCTATATGAGTTAACTAAAAATTTGCGTTCTGTTCATCAGCAGATTCAAGAGGCCTTGCCATCCGCTACAGAGGGACCCGGCCACGACCTTCGGCCTGGTGACTATGTCCTTGTAAAGCACTTTCAGCGAAAAGGCAGCTTGGAGCCCCATTGGAAGGGGCCTTATCAGGTCCTTCTCGCCACCCGCACTGCTGTTAAAGTGGACTGCCGGAAAAATTGGATACACTGCACGCATACCAAGAGGGTGCCACTTCCCCTGCCGTACGACCAGTGGAGGATCGACGGTATAGGGGTCTCTGAGATGGAAAGGGTTCCTCGTTTCATCCCTTTCTCCGATGCCCGAATAACGTGGGCACCTTCTGAGGAGGAGAGTGATGCAGTCCTAAATGAAGCCGTGCCACCTGAGGTTAAGGCCAGCCAAGAGCTCCAGTCAGCTGGCCCTTCTGTGTTTGAATCTGAATCAGTCCAAGCAGCTGAAAGTGAATGTTTGTTTCTTGATCCCTCTGTTCCTGGAAGTACAATTTGCGTCCTCGACGAAGGAACAGTGCACCAAAGGAAAAGTCAGACTAGTAGGGATGGACTTAATGGATGAAGAATAGGGAAATGGAGTAGGGACAGAGAGATTGGTGCATTGTTCGAGACACTGGACAGGATAAGTTTGGGGTGTTTTCCCAGGAGGGAGAGTACCCTATCCTGAAAGAAGTGGATTTTCTTCAGCAAGGGCTGCAATTGTGTAGCTCCAACGAGAAGTGCTGGATAGCACCACCGTGGATGAACAATAGGAGCCTGCCAGCGAGGCTCACAGGAGAAGAAAAACGGACGCTGGAAAGAAGATTGTTTGTTTAGTTTAATTAGGAATAGATCAATAGTACCTCTTTATTATACTATCATGCATCTTTTTGGCAGGCCAATGATTGATGAAGAACAGCCATTAGGTTTTGTTGTTTTGCCCCGATCAGCATGGGTGAAACAGCGGAGAGTGCAATTCTTTCTTTTTGCTATTCTGCTGATGATTATTCTTTGTGGAGTTCTTTGGGCGTTAGAAAATGCAAGTAATTCGCCTACTTCTGACAATGATATCTCTTCCACACCGAGACGGAAAAGAATGCTTTCTAATAATGTTTTTCTAGATACTCATAAGAGATTTTTTGGTAGTGGTGTTGCTTGTTATCCTACTGAATCTGTCACTAGCCTATGGACCGCTTACACTCTGTCTTTGATAAATTATACATATTCTAAGCCGACAAATTTTGTTGAGGTAAAAGGGGAGTTTGGTTTTGGCTACCCAGGACCATGCTTGTATCATCGTCAACCCACTGGAACAGGGTACCCCGGTTGTGACAATAATACGTACTGTGATAACTTTTATTTTGAAGAGCAAAATATTACATTGGTGGATTGGCATTATAAAGAAGTGACTGTTCCCCCGAAAAGCTGGCTATTACCCTGCTTGTTGTCCCATTATAAATAATACTGATACTACTTTGTATATCAACTGTTCCGGGGTGATCATATTCAAACGGACATTCCCTTCGAAAGATTTGAAAGGTTCCAACACAGTGACGGGTAATTCTCGTTATGCAGCTGTGGATTATGATAGGCCGATATATGCCCACCCCGGGTTCTTCTTTCTCACAAATGGAACGTACTCAAATGTTCATAACGGTACCAATGATATAGCTCTTGGGATGGTGCTGCCCTTGGGGGTCCCTTGCAAATATGCTCACAGACAAATAAAATGGGTAAAGAGAACACTTACAAAGGAATTTTGCGAAGGAGTAACAGATATTGAGATCAATAGCTACAATAATGGTATTACTTTTGGTTATATCCTGTCCGCCATTTTCACATTAGGGGGAATGGCCATGAGTAGGACTGAAAAGGCTCGGGAATATTTTGGCTGCAAATTACAGATATTGTCAAATACCACAGTAGCAGCATTACGTGACATCACCATTCAATTAGAAAGTATGAGAATTTATTCTGAACAGACTAGATATGCAGTGGATTTTATTTTAGCAAAGAATGGTGGTGCATGCGCAGTTATTGGCGATCAGTGTGTAGTGGGCATAACAAATATGGAAAAAAATATCACCAAGCATATCCTGGATATTATTGAAAATGTCAAAGGTATGGAATCAGGTAATTGGAGTTGGTCCCTTTTTGGAACATGGGGGTGGCTAATAGAGAAAGCAATATATTTCATTGGTATATTGATATGTTGCTGTGTTCTTATTCAATGTCTCCCAATGTGCTGCACATACTGTATCTCTGTATTGGTTCCGAAGAAAAAGATATTGATTCATGATACCAATGCTGCAAGAAATTGATGACATCATGGCCATAGACGAGGGCGTCTTCGAAACGTCCTCCCTTCTCTTGGAATATACTCCCACTATTGATAACATGACATGTGTATAAAATGCTATGTGCTTTATTATTCCTTTATGTTTCTGCTTTGATTTTCGATTATAGATGGTTAGCTCATGCTAACAGGAGGGTTTGTTAGTATTGGAAAGCCCTTCTGTCCATATATTTTAGCATTCGCGACACCATCTTGCAATCTGGATGCCATTTTGTATGATAATCGAAACTGCTGCTTAGTTATTTTTGAGAAACGGTCCTTGGTAAGTTTTGTTTCCCAAGGTTGAGCTTTTCCTTCTATAATTGCAAGTATCCTCGTTAGTGCATACCTTTCTTGTTAGATGGAGTCTTTCTCCCACCCGTCTGGTAGGGCGGATAGGCCAGATGACCTTGGGCAGTAGATAGCCTGTGCCCAGCTGCAGAATCGAAACTTATGCTCTGTACCCCCATTGTATTACGACACCTGCTAGTATTTTTCCATAGTAAGCGTGCCTTTGTGGACTTTGCAAACGTACATAATGTAATTGTATGCTTACGGGCTTCAGTCCCTCGTCAGTCATCCTAAGAGGCTGGTCAGACTGGGCTCCACTGCAGTGTAATCTCAATAAATATCTGGTTTGTATTCTCTACTGTCTGACGACTCTTCATTTGTAGGAAGGCAGAGAAGGTGGTCGTGAGTGACCTGGGTGGCCCTTTTCGGGTCACTTCCTTCAGTCTGGTTATCGGCTGTGGATGCACCAGATAAAGCGTTCGGTGATATAGTATTGGATAACTCCCATAATTAGGTGCTGAGCCTGCCGGTGACATGTAAACAGTAGAGTTGGTGAGTGCAAACGGTGCAGCAGCAGGAGGCCTGTGCTAAGGATAAGGATGGGCGGTGCCTCGTGAATACGCTTGCTGCAGTCTGTGGTCCAGGCACTGGGAACTCACTGAAGGGGGTGGAAAAAAAGTGTGGTATCGCAGCACAGTGCGGAGAAAAGCAGCAGCTGCGCGTGGAGCCTGAGCACTATCCTCAGCAATTGGCGTCCAACAAACCATTATGGGGAAGGCTGACAAACAGCAGCCAAAACTTTCATTTGAATCCCGCCGCTCGAACCGCCCGGTGGGGACGCACTCGGACACTGAACTGGAGCAGACCCAATCGCATAACTCCACGTTAGAGGCCACACTGCAGGTTATGCAACAAAGTTTACAGGCCATAGATGGCAATATTGACAACTTATCCCTCAGGATGGACAAAATGGCGGCTACATTAGACAAGCAGGGAGAAAGACTTAGGACAGCGGAGCACCGCATCTCGGCCGTTGAGGATGAGTCGCACTCCACGACGGGCAAGTGCCAAGAAATGGAGAAACTGCTTGAGGTCATCAGGGCTAAAAATGAAGACCTGGAGGCGTGCTCTCGCCGGAGTAATCTGCGAATAACGGGTGTTCCTGAGAGCACGAACACAGGCCGGTTGGAAGATTACGTCGAGGGAATGCTGAAGGACCTATTCGGAGCGGAGCTTCTCTCACAGGTACTGATTGTGAAACGTGCGCATCGTTCGTTGGCACATAAACCACCTCCGGGGGCGCCGCCGCGCCCCATAGTAGAAAAGATCTTAAGCTACAGAGATCGGGACACGGTTCTTCGACTGGCGAGGGGAAAGCAAAACACGTGCTACCAAGGAAATATGGTGTCTTCTTTCCCGGATTTCACTATGGCGGTGCAGATGGCCCGTAGGGAATACGCAGAGGTGAAAAAGAAATTGCGTGCACTGGAGATCCCGTATGCAATGTTATATCCCGCCAGGCTGAGGATCACAGTGGAGGGTAAAGTGAAGATTTTTCAGTCTCCCAAAGCAGCGCAGGATTTTCTGAAACAAATTCAGGCTAGAAGGAAAGCAGCGAGGAGCAACGCGTCGCCTATGCACTCGGAGAGATCGGACACAGAGGAATAAAAGCTGTATGTTGTCCAGGCATATCTCTACATGGACTCTTGTAAGGGTTAAGGTAATCCCTCGCACATGTAGCCTTCATGTGCTCAGGGGATACAAGATGGTGGTTATAGAGGGCGAGAAGGTTTCTCACATTCGCAAACTGGAAGACCCGCCGGACTGTAAGTGCTTTTGGACACGTCATCTGTTTTGTAGGTGGGAAGGTGGATAGTGGCCGATGGAGAAAGGGGGATGCGTATCCTATACAGTATCATGATCAAGACATTATAGCTACTTAGTTGGGGGCCACCGGCATCGGTTGGGAGGCATGGTGTGTGGGCGGGAACCACACCAAAAGTTTATCGCCTACATCATCGTATTGTGTTTGCAGACTGTGGGCTTGCTTCAGAGATTTATATTGGAATATAACAATGGCTGGGGGTGGGGAATCCTATAGTCTGAGTTTGGAATTGCTTCTAAGGTGATGTCATGTGGTAGCCGGCAGGTCCTAGGAAAAGTATGCCCGGCCACACCTGCACCGCAGGTGGGACACGGGTACCTGGTCGCCCCCCATGTGGGTATTCCCCGACATGGTTGCTATGTTCAGTGCAAAGTTGTTTGGGATCTGTCTTTGGCATGATTGGGATGCTGAAGTGGGTTGGGGGGTTTTGTTATGTATTTTGAGTGGTGTGACACAACAGGTACAGCAGGATAATATGGAAAAGCAGACCATTGAGTTCTTGGTAGCGGACGCGCGACAGTTTCAATCCACAGTGACAATAGACTAATGGAGGGTGACATTAGACTGATGACATGGAATGTGAGGGGATTAAATAACCCCAAGAAGATCAGACAGGTGTTTGCATACCTCGACAGACATCGGGTGCAACTGGCACTTTTACAGGAGACGCATCTGACGCGGGTTCGGTGAGGGCAGGGTTGGTGTTTGTTGGGCAATGGTGAAAGCAGCCGCCTCGTATTCCAACTATGCTAGAGGGGTAATGATTCTTGTAAAAAGGGAGACACCATTTAAGTTGATTTCAACAGAATCAGATCATCTAGGGCGCTTCACACTGGTACAGGGGAATTTGGCGGGGACAGTACTCACGATTATCAACACCTCTGGCCCCAATGTTGATGATCCCGACTTCTATCAAAGCCTTAAAAATAAGATATTTCAGTTGCAGCCAGAGCTGGTGATATGGGGGGGAGACATGATCACATATCTGGATCCAGAGATGGATAGAAGCGCCACTACATCATGGCAGGGGAAGCGATCAGCACAAGTGATTCACGATGTCATCCTTACATATAACATGAGGGACAGACACCCGAGCATAAGAGTGGGCACCTTCATGTCGGCAGTCCATAAGTCATGGTCCAGGCTGGATTACTGGCTTCTTTCGGAGTCAATGGCTCTGTGGGTTAATGGGGTCAGGCATATGCCACGAACGCTCTCGGATCACTCTCCGGTAGTGTTGGACATCAATATCCCGACTAGACATTATCAACCGTTTCAGTGGCGATTGCAGCCGTCTTCCCTCTTAGATCCTGTTTTCAGGGAAGGAGTACATCAGGCTATCGAACTTTTTTTTAATCAGAACGTAGGCACAGTAGCGGAAGCGGGCACTCTTTGGGAAGCTTTTAAGGCTACCATCAGAGGAACTTGCATAGGGCTTCAGGCAGGGGTGCTAAAAGCATTGCGATCACATATGAAACACATTGAGAATGAACTAGCGCGTCACGACAAGGAGTACGCAAGCACATTGAATATAAACGAGCTGGCAGAGATCAGGAACTTAGTGACGGAATATAATGAAATGGCAGATCAGGAACTAAAACATATGTCCAGGCGCTGGAAGGCTAGGGAATATGGAGAGGGTGGCCGGCCGGGTCGCACATTGGCAGCTAAAATAAAAGGGGTGAGGACTCAGGACTATGTCACGGAAATAGAGGGACCGGACGGAGCCAAGTACCATAATACACCCGATATAGTAGAATGCTTTAGGGACTACTACGCCACCCTATATGGCCCTGGGGAAGACGCCGAAAGTGAGGAGATCAGGGACTTTTTTGAGGAAATTGCGCTAGCGTGGCTCTCAAATGGTCAAAGGGAGTACCTGATGCAACCCCTCACGATAGAGGATGTGAAGGAGGCCATACGAACGTTATCGTCCAGTAAGGCAGCGGGCATAGACGGGCTGCCGGGGGAATTTTATAAGGAGTTTGCGGATTTGCTGGCTCCGCATTTGGTGAATATGTATAGCGAAGCTTACGATAAAGGTATGCTCCCTCCCTCGCTTAGGGAAGCGTTAATTGTCACATTGCTAAAGCCAAGGAAGCGCACAGATAGTTGTGAGTCGTACCGCCCGCTTTCATTGTTAAATATCGACACGAAAATAATTGCCAAAATTATAGCTAATAAACTGCGACCGCTATTACCTGCTTTGGTCCTCCCGGACCAATCGGGCTTTGTGCCATCCCTATCTACGTATCATAACTTGCGCACTCTGTTTGCGGTTTTACACCAACTGGACCCGGATCATAAAGCTGCCGTGGTGCTACTAGATGCGGCTAAGGCTTTTGAGTCTGTCAGATGGAGGTATATGTTCGATACGTTAAGAAGGATGGGACTGCCGCTCCCATTCATACAATGAATAGAGATCCTTTATACAGCCCTGGTGGCGTGGGTGCGAATAAATAATTGTCACTCTAAGCCTTTTAAAATACATAAAGGGACCAGACAGGGGTGACCGGTTTCTCCTATTTTATTTGCTATTGTGATGGAGCCATTGGCCTGTGTTGTGCGACAGAGATACACGAGTGCGGCGCTACAGTTCAGTCAGCGCCCACCCATAATTTCCATGTATGCGGATGACATGGTTTTATATATACGAAACCCAGAGGAGAATCTGCATTTGTTAATTCGGGAGTATATCAAATATGAACGCTTATTGGGGCTCAGAATTAATTGGGGAAAGTCAGCTGTCTTTCCGCTAACTACTAGTACGACGCAATTTCAACTGGAATACCCGCTCGAATGGACGGCGGAACCTGTCAAATATCTGGGGGTGTGGGTGCATCATGACCCCGAGATAGTGTTGAAAGAAAACTTTGGAAGAGCACTGTCCTCCACGGAGGAACAGGTGAACAGATGGATTGGTCTGCCTCTGTCCCTGACTGATAGAATAGCAGTAATAACAAGCATTGGCATAGCCAATAGGTCTCGCCTTTGGGGCCTTATAAGTGTTTAGCCAGAGCAATTGACTTTGCCAATGTCTTCAAGCTGTGCTGTAGAGAAGTGTGGCTGCTGTGCGGCATGCAGAAAAGTTATAATAAAAAAGTGTCAGAAGCATTTTTGTTACTTTATATATGACCAAGAAGGCATTATGTAAAACTGAACGACCATATTAAAAAAGTATTTACAATAAAAAATTTCCTCAGTTTTCTTTTGTTCTTGCAATGCTGGCAACTTGTTTCTGCCTATTGCAATGGTTGTTTGTTAAAGCTTTTTTTTTGAGGGGGCATAAACAATCGGAGGGTGAAGGTTGGGAACTAGTACCTGTATTATAACACTAGCAGCGGCCAGACGCTAGGGGAGAATCAACAGATGCCAGATTCCGAGAGCAGGCTGAGGTGGTGCTGAGTGATGCTGAGGTGGTAGTGGTGGTGGTGGTGACTGTTGCGGAGACGATGCTGAGGTGATGCTGAATGATACTCAGGTGTTGCTGAGTGATACTGCTGTGGTGCTGAGTGATACTGTGGTGGTGCTGAGTGATATTGTCTTGGCGCTGAGTGATGCTGTGGTGGTGCTGAGTGATATTGTCTTGGCGCTGAGTGATGCTGTCGCGGCGCTGAGTGATGCTGTTGCGGCGCTGAGTGATGCTGTTGCGGCGCTGAGTGATGCTGTTGCGGCGCTGAGTGATGCTGTGGTGGCGCTGAGTGATGCTGTGGCGGCGCTGAGTGATGCTGTGGCGGCGCTGAGTGATGCTGTTGCGGCGCTGAGTGATGCTGTGGCGGCGCTGAGTGATGCTGTGGCGGCGCAAAGTGATGCTGTGGCGGCGCTGAGTGATGCTGTGGCGGCGCTGAGTGATGCTGTGGTGGTGGTGAGCGATGCTGTGCGATGCAGTGGCGGTGCTGAGCGATGCTGTGGTGGCGCTGAGCGATGCTGTGGTGACGCTGAGCGATGCTGTGGTGGTGCTGAGCGATGCTGTGGTGGCGCTGAGCGATGCTGTGGTGGCGCTGAGTGATGCTGTGGTTGTGCTGAGTGATGCTGTGGTGGCGCTGAGTGATGCTGTGGTGGCGCTGAGCGATGCTGTGGTGGCGCTGAGCGATGCTGTGGTGGCGCTGAGCGATGCTGTGGTGGCGCTGAGCGATGCTGTGGTGGTGCTGAGTCATCCTGTGGGGGTGCTGAGTCATCCTGTGGTGGTGCTGAGTCATCCTGTGGTGGTGCTGAGTGATGCAGTGTTGGCCCTGAGTGATGATGTGGTGTCGCTGAGTAAAGCTATGGTGGTGCTGAGTGATGTTGTGGTGGCGCGTAAAGCTATGGTGGTGCTGAGTGATGTTGTGGTGGCGCTGAGTGATGCTGTTGTGGCGCTAAGTGATGCTGTTGTGGCGCTGAGTGATGCTGTGGTTGCACTGAGTGATGCTGTGGTTGCACTGAGTGATGCTGTGGTTGCACTGAGTGATGCTGTGGTTGCACTGAGTGATGCTGTGGTGGCGTTGAGTGATGCTGTGATGGCGTTGAGAGATGTTGTGTAAGGTGCTGAGTGATGCTGTGCTGGCTCTGATTGATGCTGTGCTGGCTCTGATTGATGCTGTGGTTCCGCTGAGTGATGCTGTTGTGGCGCTGAGTGATGCTGTGGTGGCGCTGAGTGATGCTGTGGTGGCGCTGAGTGATGCTGTGGTGGCGCTGAGCGATGCTGTGGTGGCGCTGAGCGATGCTGTGGTGGCGCTGAGCGATGCTGTGGTGGCGCTGAGCGATGCTGTGGTGGCGCTGAGCGATCCTGTGGTGGTGCTGAGTCATCCTGTGGTGATGCTGAGTGATGCAGTGTTGGCCCTGAGTGATGATGTGGTGTCGCTGAGTGATGCTGTGGCGGCGCTGAGTGATGCTGTTGCGGCGCTGAGTGATGCTGTTGCGGCGCTGAGTGATGCTGTGGCGGCGCTGAGTGATGCTGTGGCGGCACTGAGTGATGCTGTGGTGACGCTGAGTGATGCTGTGGCGGCGCTGAGTGATGCTGTGGCGGTGCTGAGTGATGCTGTGGCGGTGCTGAGTGATGCTGTGGCGGCGCTGAGTGATGCTGAGGCGGCGCTGAGTGATGCTGTGGCGGCGCTGAGTGATGCTGTGGCGGCGCTGAGTGATGCTGTGGTGGTGATGAGCGATGCTGTGCGATGCAGTGGCGGTGCTGAGCGATGCTGTGGTGGCGCTGAGCGATGCTGTGGTGACGCTGAGCGATGCTGTGGTGGCGCTGAGCGATGCTGTGGTGGCGCTGAGCGATGCTGTGGTGGCGCTGAGTGATGCTGTGGTTGTGCTGAGTGATGCTGTGGTGGCGCTGAGTGATGCTGTGGTGGCACTGAGCGATGCTGTGGTGGCGCTGAGCGATGCTGTGGTGGCGCTGAGTCATCCTGTGGGGGTGCTGAGTCATCCTGTGGTGGTGCTGAGTCATCCTGTGGTGGTGCTGAGTGATGCAGTGTTGGCCCTGAGTGATGATGTGGTGTCGCTGAGTAAAGCTATGGTGGTGCTGAGTGATGTTGTGGTGGCGCGTAAAGCTATGGTGGTGCTGAGTGATGTTGTGGTGGCGCGGAGTGATGTTGTGGTGGCGCTGAGTGATGCTGTTGTGGCGCTAAGTGATGCTGTTGTGGCGCTGAGTGATGCTGTGGTTGCACTGAGTGATGCTGTGGTTGCACTGAGTGATGCTGTGGTTGCACTGAGTGATGCTGTGCTGGCTCTGATTGATGCTGTGCTGGCTCTGATTGATGCTGTGGTTGCGCTGAGTGATGCTGTTGTGGCGCTGAGTGATGCTGTGGTGGCGCTGAGTGATGCTGTGGTGGCGCTGAGTGATGCTGTGGTGGCGCTGAGTGATGCTGTGGTGGCGCTGAGTGATGCTGTGGTGGCGCTGAGTGATGCTGTGGTGGCGCTGAGCGATCCTTTGGTGGTGCTGAGTCATCCTGTGGTGATGCTGAGTGATGCAGTGTTGGCCCTGAGTGATGATGTGGTGTCGCTGAGTAAAGCTATGGTGGTGCTGAGTGATGTTGTGGTGGCGCTGAGTGATGTTGTGGTGGCGCTGAGTGATGCTGTGGTGGCGCTGAGTGATGCTGTGGTGGCGCTGAGTGATGTTGTGGTGGCGTTGAGTGATGCTGTTGTGGCGCTAAGTGATGCTGTTGGTGGCGCTAAGTGATGCTGTTGTGGCGCTAAGTGATGCTGTGGTTGTGCTGAGTAATGCTGTGGTTGTGCTGAGTGATGCTGTGGTTGCACTGAGTGATGCTGTGGTTGCACTGAGTGATGCTGTGGTTGCACTGAGTGATGCTGTGGTTGCACTGAGTGATGCTGTGATGGCGTTGAGTGATGCTGTGATGGCGTTGAGAGATGTGTGTGGTGCTGAGTGATGCTGTGCTGGCTCTGATTGATGCTGTGCTGGCTCTGATTGATGCTGTGGTGGC
Source organism: Calotriton arnoldi (assembly GCA_963921515.1). Classification (NCBI taxonomy): domain Eukaryota; kingdom Metazoa; phylum Chordata; class Amphibia; order Caudata; family Salamandridae; genus Calotriton; species Calotriton arnoldi. Next base: position 2,036,234 of record CAWUFW010002730.1, read on the forward strand.
GCTGAGTGATGCTGTGGTGGCGCTGAGTGATGCTGTGGTGGCGCTGAGCGATGCTGTGGTGGCGCTGAGCGATGCTGTGGTGGCGCTGAGCGATGCTGTGGTGGTGCTGAGTCATCCTGTGGTGGTGCTGAGTCATCCTGTGGTGGTGCTGAGTCATCCTGTGGTGGTGCTGAGTCATCCTGTGGTGGTGCTGAGTCATCCTGTGGTGGTGCTGAGTGATGCAGTGTTGGCCCTGAGTGATGCAGTGTTGGCCCTGAGTGATGATGTGGTGTCGCTGAGTAAAGCTGTGGTGTTGCCGAGTGAGAGATAGAGTGAAGATATAATGCCCAATTAGAGAGGGTGGTGAGAGAGAAAGAGAGAGAAAGGGTGTACATAGAATAAAGAGTGGAACGGGATAGAGAGAGAGAAAGAAGGGGAGAGAGAGCGAATGAAGGAGTTTGAAAGAGAAAAAGATAAAGGGGTGAGAGAGAATGAAAGGCTAAAAAAGATAGAGAGGGGAGAGTTAATTAAGTAGAGAGAGAATTAGAGAGGGGAGAGAGAGAGAAGGAGAGAGACAATAAGAGTGGGGGTGTGGAGTTTAAATAGAGTGAAGAAGTGACGCGGAAAAAGTAACCTTAAATATAGCTTTGTGCTTTGCGCGAATAAATATTTTTAAAAAAACAGTGAGAGACAAAAATACTGGTAATTAGGCTGTGACTACCAATATAAAACAAATAGCGATATAAGGTGAAATCAACCCACCGAAGCAATATTTCTAACTAGACAAAAAAAAAAGCTTGCATTTCAATGCTAATCGCTGTTGTTTTTCATGTGACTGTAGTCCAGGGCCCTCAGTTGGTAATGTGAGCTGTTGCTGCGATTGAAACATCAGAGTCCAGAGAGTTAATGAGCCTTGACGAGGAAATGAGGAAGAGATAGGAAACAACAGATGGCAGCTACGCGTGCACGCCATCGTGAACTCAAGCTGGTCGCCAGCCGAAAGCCAGTGTTTGCACTTCCAAAACCCGCTTACTAAAACTCTCGGCCAGACCAGCGCAAGCGCTGGTGCAGGCCGAGACCTAAAAATGGTTATTCTCCCCAGATTCCTGTATCTCTTCACTAATGTTCCTATCAAATTAACGAGGGTCTTTTTTGATCTGCTGCGCTCGATACTAATACATTTGGTCTGGGCAGGTAGGAAATCCAGGTGTAGCTGGAGCACTCTCACAAGGCCGTATTCGCAGGGGGCGTTCGCAGCGCCGGATATGTGCATGTATTATTTATGTGCCCAGCCTCAATTTGCTCACTACTGGTTCTTTCCCCCGCCTTTTCTTCCCCACGTAGTGGTGGAGGCGGATGACATGACTCCTGATCACCTAGTGGCGTTGCTTTCTAAGGCACGTACAAACTACCCGCTTAAGGACATGTGTCCTGCGGACTGCACGGCACAGGCATCGCGCGCTATGGCGAAACGTGCAGGTAGACATCCTGTATATGCCCCGGCCCTCCCATTGGCACATCATCCTAACATTTCGGTGACGCAAGACAAATGGGCGTTGGAAACACTGGCGGCTATGGGTGTAGTTACAATGGGCGACGCTTACCCGGACGGTACCTTTGTTTTGATGGCGGCGATACGGGACCGTCATCCCTGTCCACCAATGGCGATATTTACATATTATAGGCTACGTGAGGCTCTTAAAGCCTTTAATGACAGGCACCCCGCAGAACCAGCGACCCTGAGCCTGCTCCAAACTTTATTGGTTAGCCCATCGCGGGGTAAATTAGTCACCCGACTGTACAACGCTATGCAATCAGACACTGCACCTCTTTCTAGTAATGCACGGGGGCGGTGGGAAATGGCACTGGGCAACATACTTAACGATGAGGAATGGGAGTTTAGCTGCTCTGTGACCAGATGACTGACGGCTAATTGCAATCTACGCATAATTCATTTTAAATACGTACAACAGTTATACTATACTCCTCTACAGCTACACAGGTATGGCTTGAGAGAGACGGCCAGATGCAAAAGGTGCGGGGCACAGGAAGCAGATTTCATCCATCTCGCATGGTGGTGTGACAGGGTTTACGGCTTCTCGGTGTTGGTAACACAAGCATTAACCGCCATGATGTTGGAGGAGGTAGGTTGCACACCACAGATTTGTTTGCTGGGGTTGGTGAAGTGCTTGAAGCCAGAGAACAGACGTCTGGTGCTGATCGCATTATTACTGGCTAAGAGAAAAGTGGCGCAGACATGGGACAGTAAAAATGCACCTAACTTTAAAAACTGGTTGCAAGACGTGGTGTTTTGCAGAGATCAACTGTCATGTTATGCTGAAGAACTTCCAGCACCGTCTAGACCTAAGGACGTTTGGTCTCCTCTTACGGCTTATTTGCTGACTAGGCCCCAGGATGTCACAGTTGACACAGGATCGACCTAGAGGCTATTGTCCTACAGTGTATAATGGAGTTAGATTATCGCAATACATATGTATGTGCAATGGTATACTGCAAAAATCAATGTATTCTGCTGTCACACGGGGGTTTTGTTGTTGCGTGCAATACGCATCTGTTGTATGTTTCTGGAAATGCATAAAATAAAAAAAAGAAAAGAAAAAAAAAAAGACGGCGGCACCAGCCTCAGCAAGCTTTTTTTTTTTTTGGGAGGAGAGGGTTAGGGATCGGGGTGGGGTTCAAAAGTGCCTCATAAATTTTTCTCGCCACGAGGTCCCGCCCCATTCTACGCCCCATCCCGTCCTCACATGGTGAGATTGTTCTTCAAGATGGCAGGTATGAATGCATGCACAACCTTTTGAAGGCAGAGGCAGAACTAGCCTTTGCTCAGAGAGCGTCATGGGCGAAACCAGATTAGGCTCCGCCTCCTATTCGTTCTCCTTAACTGTGTTGAAGAAAATGGGAGGGTAGCGGGAAGGTGAGGAGGGCAAGAGAAAGGAGAGTCATGAGAAGAAAAGCAGCCATAATGCGGGTGGGGGGTGAGCTTTAGATTTCCAGATGATCACGCTAGAATATAATGTTAAAATATATTATACGACAAGCAGGGCTCATGAGAGAGGCTTAAAGGGCAGCGGAAAGGGAGAGGAAGGCAGACTAAGTGAGACAAACACAATATTATGTAAAAAAAAATGTTTTAGGGCATTCAAAACAGGAGATGAGTGTGTGTGTTTTTGCCAGTGTGTGCATGCAAAATCCCAGGTGAGATCTGACAGACACCTCACCAGACCCGACTGAAAGCTCCTATACCCAACTATTCATAGGAAAATACATTTATTTGGGGGGTATAACGCCTCAAACACCCCCCCTGAAGCTACGCCCCCGCATAATGCAGATAAGTGCCCCAGCAGCATCCAGAAACCGAGTTTAAACGCACTTTTCTTTGGAACTACGGTGGAAGAAAATTGCTGCAGGCAGCTCCTGCCCCCTTTGAAGTGCTGTGCACTAGGGCCCAGCTCGCGCATGCTAAAGGCCGGCCCTGGGTGGATAGATGCACCCAGTCAATGGCATTAGGTGAAAGATAAATACTCCTCTGGGCTGAGCCAAAATGTGATTGGCAAAGTCTCAAGCCTATGGCTGAAAGAGGCAGGTTTACAAAAGCCAGTGGTTAAAAGGGGCATACCAATGACCCATTGTATTTATTGGAAGAAAAAGTTATTTTTAGACAGCTGCACTGTCAAACTCGGACCTAAAACTTTGAATGGACTAGTCTTTACACAGCCCTCTCCTGTATCAAAGATACTGGAACTTTTTGTGCAGGTTAGCATTTACAAAGCAGACATTCTTGAATTCACCACACAAGCATATTTAAACCCTGTTGTTTCTTTGCAGGTCGAAGCTGGTGGGTCCCCCTCTAGAAGCACTGTGCGGTCATCTTCTACTTCAAAGGATCAGTCTCCATCCTGGGCAACTGGCCAGCCCCTCTTAAGGACTACTGACCAGACTCCCTCCAGAACCCCACACCGATCACTATCCCGATCCTCAGACCAGTCTACATTCAGGGTGTCTGAACAGTCCCTCACAAGGTCATCTGACCGCTCCCCTTCTAGAGTGAGTGACCAGTCTCTGTCCTGGGCCTCTAGCCGATCTGCCTCCAGAACCTCTGCCCAGCCTCCCTCTCAGACGACTGGACGGTCAACCTCCAGGACTGCTGACTCGCCTACCCCTGTGACCACTAGCAAGTCAGGTTCCAGGACTTCTGACCGCCCTCCCTCCAGAGTATCTGACCGGAAGCCCATGAGAACCTCAGATCAACCTCTGTCCAAGATAATTGGTCAGTCTCTTTCAAAGGTATCTGACCGTTCCCCCACCAAGGCATCGGACAGGTTGCCCGCCAGGACATCAGACTGGTCACCCTCAAGGATTTCTGACCGCCCCCCTTCCAAGACATCAGACCGGACACCCTCCAGGACATCAGATAGGTACCCCTCCAGAGTGTCTGACCGGTCTCCTGCAAGGACCCCTGAGCAGCCACTTTTCAGAACAACTGGCCGATCTCTCTCTAGGACTGCAGATCAGTCAACCTCGAGGGTGTCTGATCGATCCCCCTCCAGGGTGTCTGATCGGTCCCCCTCCAGGGTGTCTGATCGGTCCCCCACCAGAGTGTCTGACCGGTCTCCTGCAAGGACCCCTGAGCAGCCACTTTTCAGAACAACTGGCCGATCTCTCTCTAGGACTGCAGATCAGTCAACCTCGAGGGTGTCTGATCGGTCCCCCTCCAGGGTGTCTGATCGGTCCCCCTCCAGGATGTCTGATCGGTCCCCCTCCAGGGTGTCTGATCGGTCCCCCACCAGAGTGTCTGACCGGTCTCTTGCAAGGACCCCTGAGCAGCCACTTTTCAGAACAACTGGCCGATCTCTCTCTAGGACTGCAGATCAGTCAACCTCCAGGGTGTCTGATCGGTCCCCCTCCAAGGTGTCTGATCGGTCCCCCTCCAGGGTGTCTGACCGGTCTCCCTCCAGGGTGTCTGACCGGTCCCCCTCCAGGGTGTCTGACCGGTCCCCCTCCAGGGTGCCCGACCGATCTCTTTCCAGGACCCCTGAGCAGCCACTTTTCAGGACAACTAGCCGGTCTCTCTCTAGGACCGCGGATCAGTCAACCTCGAGGGTGTCTGATCGATCCCCCTCCAGGACGTCTGACAGGTCCCTCTCCAGGACGTCTGACCGATCTCTTTCCAGGACCCCGGAGCAGCCACTTTTCACAACAACTAGCCGGTCTCTCTCTAGGACCGTGGATCAGTCAACCTCGAGGGTGTCTGATCGATCCCCCTCCAGAGCATCTGACCGGTCTCCCACAAGAGCATCTGACCGATCCCCCTCCAGAGCATCTGACCGGTCTCCCTCCAGAGCATCTGACCGGTCTCCCTCCAGAGCATCTGACCGGTCTCCCTCCAGAGCATCTGACCGGTCTCCCTCCAGAGCGTCTGACCGGTCCCCTTCCAGGGTGTCTGACCATTCACCCTCAAGGACCTCTGAGCAGCCACTTTTAAGAACTGGCCGTTCACTCTCACGGACCTCAGGCCGGTCCCCCTCGTGGGTATCTGACCGATCTCCCTCCAGAGTGACTGATAGGTCACCATCGAGGACCTCTGAGGAACCACTCTTGAGAACTGGCGGGTCACTCTCCAGGACATCAGACCAATCCCCTTCCAGAGTGTCAGATAATTCCTCTTCTAGGATGTCTGACAGATCTCCCTCCAGGGTGTCTGACCAGTCCTCCTCCAGGATGTCTGACCATTCCCCCTCCAGGACATCTAATCAGTCCCCAACAAGGATATTTGACCAGACCCCTTCAAGGACCTGTGAGCAACCGCTCCTCAGGCGAATTGGTCGCTCTCTTTCTAGGGGTACTCATCAGTCAACCTCTAGCGTGTCTGACCAGTCCCCCTCCAGGACATCTCACCACTCCCTGTCCACAGAGCCTAACCTTCCGCCCTCTAGGGCACCTGCCCAGCCTCTCTCTAGAGCATTCAGTGCTACTCCCTTACGACAACCTGACAGGCGCCCTTCTGACCACTCAGTTATGCCCCCACCTGGACAGTCTAAGAGCTTCTTGGCAGAGCAATCCCAGTGGCACCATGGCGACGATGAAGAGAGACTCCTCTCCCAGCAGACCGCAAGGCGAGACTCTCAGCCATCAGATGGAGTACTCTATGAGCAGACAAGGGGAGGGCTATCACAATCACTGGAGAGACCTCCATCACGACAATCAGAACACAAGAAGGCGGCTCAGTCTCAAATGAGCATGGAGAAGATTGGCAAGGTATTTTTCTACATAGAAGTGTAAAAAGCATTGCTTAATAAGTATTTCTCTCCATGGTCGCAGCCTGTTCCTTCCTCAACATCTCTACACAGTCCAAGCCTGTCCCTCCCAGAACTCTTGAACATATCTCCACAGCCAGAACCTGTCACTGCCTGAACATCTCTCCATAGCCTGCCACTCTATGAATATCTCTCCACACTCTGAGTATGCCACTCAATCTGTTCAGCCTGCCACTCCATAAAAGTAATTGCTTTTAAAAGCACATCTCTCTGTAGACAGTGCTTTAAGTGGACTGTAAAATGTGAGGGGTATCAAATGGGAGTAAGATGCATAATTAGGAAATGTTTGAGAGACTTGGCCTCTCTACTTAAGAGCTTGTTTAATACATGTGTCCTAGCACCCCTGATTGTCCTCACTGTCCTTGGTCCTTATCCACCTACTCCTGGTATGCCTGTTCCTCCTGTTCATCAAGTCCTCATGGTCCTGGTATTTCTGTTATCCTCCTCGTTCATGTCTCTATCCTCCCCAAGTATCCCAGAGTCTCCTAGTGGTCCAGTCCTAGTTCTCCTGGTAGCCCTAGTCCTCGTGATCATAGTTCTCCTAGTCTTCCTTCCCCTGGTCCTACTTGTCCTTCTGGTCAAAGTCCTCCTGGTCCAAGTCTTCCTTGTCTTGGTCCTCCTGGTCGCGATCCTGCGGGTGCTCTCGGTTGTGATGTCCTGATTTTTCTTCTAGTCCTGGTCCTCCTACTTCTCCTGTTCTTCTTAGTCCTTGTCCTGGCCCCTCTATTCGTCCTCCTGGTCTTTGTGGTGGCTCCTTTTCCTCCTGTATTTCCTTCTGGTTCCCCTTCCCAATGCCCTCCTCATACTGGTTCTCTTGGTGGTAATGGTCGTCCTAGTGGCCCTCTCTCTTGGTCCTCTTTCTTCTGATCATGCCTGAACATCTTGTCTTGGCCCTATTGGTTTTCTTATCCTGGTCCATCTAGTTCTGGTTCTCCTGGTCCTGATCCTGCTGGTGGTTCTGTTCCTGATGGTTCTTTTGCTTCTGGTGGTCCTGGTCTTCCTGGTGGTCTTGGCTCTCCTGCTGGTCCTTGTCATCGGTTTTCTGGTCATCTTGGGGCTTTTCATCCTACTGGTGTTTCTGGCCCCCCTGATGGCCATGGTCCTCTTAGTGATCTTGGTCTTAGTTTTCTTAATGGCCCTGGACATTTTGCGCTCTGTTTTCTTGTTGTCTTACTGGTTCTGGTTCTCCTTGGCAGCTTGGTCCTCTTGATTTTGGTTCTTCTGGTTCTGGTCAACTCGTTTTTTGTCTGCTTGGTACTCCTGGTGACCCGGTGTATATCATTTGGTATTGTTAGTCCTTCTGGTGGTCCTACTGCCCCTACCTCCTCCTCCTGGCTCTCCTCCACCTGTTCTTCTCGTCTTACTCCTGGTCTTTCTCCTATTCTTTATCTTCTTGGTCCTGCACCTCTGAGCCATCTGGTCCTGGTCCCCCAATCCTGCTCCTACATGTGGTCCTGGTCTTTGTTCTCCTGGTGTTCCTGGTCCACCACCTGGTTTTGTCCCTTCCTGGCCTTGGCCCTTCTCACTGCCCTGGTCCTCATTGTCTTGGTAGATATCCTCCTTGTCGGCCTGCTGTTTCTCATCCTTCTGGAGCCTCATCTTCCACCCCCTCCTTCCCTCCCTGTTTCCTCCTTCTGGTTCTCCTTCTTCACTCTTTCATCCCCTTAGCCCTCATCCTCCTGGCCATGTGGTCCTGATGGTCCTAGTCCATGCCTTCCTGGTGGCACTGGTCTTCCACCTCCTCATGGTCATAGTCCACATAGTCTTGGCTTTCCTGTCTTTCCCCTGGTCCATCTAGTCCTGGCTTTACTGGTCCTATGATCTGGATAATCCGTGTCGTCCTGCTGTTGGTACTAATGGTGATCCCAGTCCTCCTGGTGGGCCTGATCTTCCTCCACCCTGGCTTGGTCTTCATCTTCCACGTCAAACCAGTTGCCCTCATCCTGTTGGGCTTGGTCCTCCTGGCCCTGGTTCGCCTAGGCACGGTCCTATATTCCTGATCTTCTTGGTGGTGCTGCTATTGGTCTGCCTGGTGTTCCTAGTGTTCATGGTCCTCCTGGTGGTTCTGGTTCCCCTCCTATTCTTCATTCTCCTACTCGCCCTTGACTTCATCCTCCTGAACCTCTTCCTCATCGTTTTTGTCCTACTTCTCATGGTGGACCTGTCCCACCCCACAAGACCCTCGCAACAACTGAAGTCTGCTCGGTACGACCTCTGAGCAGATGCCTCAGCCACTGGTGCGATGCAACCACGACATTGCAAACATGATGCTGAGGGAGACTCGTAAGGGGCTCGCCCAGCCCTTCACGAGGGAAGGCAAAAATACTGTATTGCTATGAGGTTAGTGCCTCAGTAACCAAGCCCATCACCAGTTATCATGAGGAAGGCACTGCTGAATGTCACTGACTAGCATAATAGAGGCACAGCCTGCTGAACCTTTCTGGTACTGAAAGTAGGGCTCAGTTTACCTGCGTGATGATCTCACAGAAATGTTTCAAATGATCCAGCTAGTGATGCATGGTACTTGGCAGAGCTGCATTAGCTGTGAAGAGGTACTTGGTGAGAGGCCAGCGTTTGTCCCGAAGATGGTTGGTATGCAGGGGCTTTAGTACACAAAGGGTCAGATGTACTAACAATTGGTTTGCAAAAAACTGTAGCAAATTGCACACCAACTTTTGCAAATCGATTCTGATTTTGAAAATCTATTCCGACTTTGTGAATGAAACTATGTACTAATAGGTCAGTTCTCACAATTCCTATTCGAAGTGGGTTGCAATCCAACCAACCTCATGAATATTAATGAGGTAGGTCACAAATTGTAAGTCACTCTAAAGAGACCATCACAGGGATGGTGGCGTGGTAGGGTCAGCATACCACAATGTCTGTGATCGCATTTAAATAAACTTTTCTTAATGCAGTCCATTTTCCTAAAAGGAAAAGGGCTGCGTTTAAAAAGAAAAATGTACTTAAGTTTCGTATGAGAGTTTGCAGTGGTTCTGTGGACCACTGCTTACTCCCCAGCAAACTTTTTTTGACATTCACAAAGGGGACGGGGTCTCAAAAAGGCCCCTTTTTTAATGAATGGTTTACCACTTCCTTTGAGATGACGGTAACTTTTCAGTGGTTTGCAACCGGCAATACTGTCGCAAGCCAGTAATCCATCTGGTACCGAATCGCAATTAGGAAGGGATGCCCTAAACATGTTGCTTCCAAATTACAATTCAGTATCCATTTCTAAACCCATTTTGTGATTGACTAAGCCTTAACCAAATCGCAAAATGGGATTAGTTAATACCAAAAAGCCCTTTTACGGTTGCAAGCCCTCTAAATTTGCAAACCGCAGGGTGTGCGACTGCAAAATGGCCTAGTACATCTGGCTCATAGTGTGTTGGTAAAGGCTGCTTTGGAAACACGATTACAACTGTAGAGAAACCAATTAGGAAGAATGTGAATAACTGCAGTGATGCGGCCATAAACCAGCTGCAGGAAGGCATCTTTCAGACTGTGTTTAATGGCCATACTACCTCTAAGCCAATAACGAAATTTTTTATTTTTTACGTTTCTGGATTTTTATTCTGAGCGGGAGGCCATCAAAAGAGAGCTGAGTAGGAATCCATTCCAGCCCCAGTTTTGTTGTTTTGCCAGTTATCAGCGCCGACAGGACCCAGTCGACCTGAAGCCAGGGTTGGCTGTAGCCCCCGCCTGTCCCTTTCTGTAGAATAAATTCCCTTTGTAATAATATTTCTTCACAATACTGTGTGATTACTGCAATTCAAGATTTAAGAAAACTAAAATGAAGAAGCGAGAATGACAAAAGTTAACTATGCAGAAAAAGCATTATGAAAATAAACACAAACATTGTAGGAGCAATAACAGGACACAATCAGGTACAGACAATTGATGAATGAGAAATAATGGAAAAACAAGAACTGAAAATCCATATAGAAGGAAACCAAATCATAGAAAAACTATTTTAGGGAAAGACAATCTTAAGGAAATACAAGAAACTCGAAAAATAAAGGTAACATTGTAAAGGAAAGATAATTTTGTGGAAAAATAGAAAATTACATTAAAATTGGGTGGAGTTTAGAGGTAGTGAGGATTTTTTGGGTTGTGTGATGAATTATGTTTAGCGGTGATGGGGTTTTTTTTTTCTATGGCTCAGGGATGGGCGAGTTCTGGCTTAGAACGTTTTTTTTGTTGTTTTTTTTAGAGTTTCGGGACAGGTGGAGTTCAGAGGTTGTGGGGGGTTTTAGGGATCAGGAATGGCTGGAGTTTAGGAATGGTGATAGTATTTTAGGGTACACAGATGGTTGGAATCAGGATTGGGTCTATAGTAGCAGTGTTAAGAGGTTTTTAGGGTTCACAGTTGAGCAGAGTTTAGGGCTGGGAGGGGTTTTTAAGGGTCAGTAATGGGTAGGGTTTTGGGGTGCTAAATGGTTTTTAGGGTTCAGAATGGGTGGCGGTTAGGGTGGTAAGGGATTTTAAAGGGTCATGGATGATGGTGTTTAGGGGTAGTGAGGAGATTTTAGCAATCTGGGATGGGTGTTTAGGGTTGTGAGGGGATTTTAGGGATCAGGGATGGATGGTATTAAGTGGTGCTGAGGGTAATGTTTAGGGTTCAGAGATATGGGAGTTTGGGAGTGGTGAGGGAATTTAGGGGTTCAGGGATGGGTGGAAGTAGGGGCAGTGAGGAATTTATAAGGTTTAGGAATGGGTGGAGGGTAGGGGTAGGGAGGGATTTATATGGCTCAGGGATGGGTGTAGTTTAGCTTGGCGAGGTGTTTAAGAGTCAGGGATGTTTGGTGTTCAGGCAGCCGCGGCCCGTGCAGATAAGAGCGGTGGGGCCTGGTGTGGGGATTTCAACAGACGACGAGGAAAATTAGACGACGATGGAAAATTAACAATTTATTTAATTTTCCCTCGTCAGCGTCTGTCAAAATCTACCCTCCTCCCCGGCCCCACCACCCCTCCGCTCTTACCTGCACGGGCCGCAGCTATGTTCAGGGGTTGTGTCTGGGATGGATGGTATTTAGGAGTGGGTGTGGGCTCAATGAATTAAAAGCATCCAAAGTAACTACTTGACAATGTAAATGATATAAAAGCAAAATACCGTCCCCTAAAGTAAAGCACTGAAATAAGTACCGCCAACAAAAATGTTTCTGAAAGTAAGACCTGCAATCATTACATTTACACCTTTAAAAAAATCATGCATAATCCAATTTCGAGAAAAATAGGCATTCTGTTAATTGGTTTCTATGAAATGGTAAATGTTATTCATCCTGCAAATTTCCATTAAACAGTTTAGGTGACATGATTTCTCAGTAATAGTATTCCATGAAATAGTTTTTGTAAGTTATCACATACAGCCAGTGGCAAAGATCACCCGAAGGGACCGCGCCAACCAGACCGGAGGAGGCATCGCCATCGTCCACAAGAACACCATCCGCATCACGACCAACTCCGACGACACCTTCACAGCCGGCGAACACCTGCACTTCCAGATACACACCGACCCCAAGACCACCCTCAGAGGCACCCTCATCTACATACCCCCAGGACCACGCACACAATTCAGCGAAGACATCGCCGACCTCATCAGCCCGCACGCCCTCCCTCGGCTGACTACATCCTCCTTGGGGACCTCAACTTCCACCTAGAGAACAACAACGATCGCAACACCACCACCCTGCTGGACAACCTCGCCAACCTCGGACTCAAGCAACTGGTGACCACCCCCACACACCACGCCGGCCACACGCTTGACCCCGTCTTCTCCTCCAGCAAGGACATCTCCTTCAGCCACACCACCGGACTCCACTGGACAGACCACAGCTGCGTCCACTTCAGCTTCAGCAGGATCACCACGCACCACCACCCGCAACAGTTTCCGCGCAGAAGCTGGAACAAGATCACCACCGACCAACTCACCACATCCCTGAGCCAGAACCCTCCCGCCAGCTCAACGAACCCCAACCAAGCCGCCAGCAACCTCACAAGATGGATCACCAACTGCGCAGACGACCTCGCCCCATTGAAGACCCCCAGTCAGACCCGGCAACAAGAAAGCATCCTGGTTCACCGACGAACTCAAGAAATCCAAGAAGAACTGCCGGGCCCTCGAGAAAGCATGGCGCAGAGACCCGACTGCAGACAACATGACCACCCTCAAGCACGCCACCCGAAAACACCACCAGCTGATCCACACCACCAAGAAAACCGCATTCAAGGAACGACTGGACAACAACGCCCACAACAGCAAGGAACTCTTCATCATCGTCAAAGAACTCTCGAACCCCAGCGCCGGAAACAACGACATCACTCCCTTGCAAGACCTCTGCAACTCGCTCGCCTCGTTCTTCCACAGCAAGATCGCAGACATACACAACAGTTTCAGCACACAGCCGACGTACCCTACGACCGTTCCAACGTCCCCCACCTCCACCCTCCGAGCCTGGACCCCGATCAACACCGAAGACACTATCCGCACGATGAACTCCATCCACTCCGGATCACCAACCGACCCCTGCCCTCACCACGTCTTCAACAAGGCCGACGCCGTCATCGCACCCCACCTCCGGGACATCATCAACACCTCCCTCGACACCGCCACCTTCCCAGAGAGCTGGAAGCACGCCGAACTCAGCGCCCTACTGAAGAAACCGTCAGCGGATCCCACCGACCTCAAAAACTACCGCCCCATCTCGCTCCTTCCTTTTCCTGCCAAAGTCATCGAGAAGACCGTCAACAGACAACTGGCCGCCTTCCTCGAGACGAATGGATCCCTCGACCACTCGCAGTCCGGCTTCCGGGCCAACCACAGCACCGAGACCGCCCTCATCGCAGCCACCGACGACATCCGAGCCCTGCTCGACAATGGGGAAACAGCGGCCCTCATCCTCCTGGACCTCTCCCGCAGCGTTCGACACAGTCTGCCACCGCACCCTAGTGCAACGCCTGAACAACGTCGGAATCCAAGAGAAGGCACTGGAGTGGATCATCTCCTTCCTCGCCGGAAGAACCCAGAGAGTCCGCCTCCCCCGTTCAGTTCCGAGGCCACCGAAGTCATCTGCGGCGTACCACAAGGATCATCACTCAGCCCCACCCTCTTCAACGTCTACATGAGCCCCCTCGCAGCCATCGCACGCCAACACAACCTCAACATCATCTCCTACGCCGACGACACCCAGCTGATCCTCTCCCTCACCAACGACCCCACAACCGCCAGAACCAACCTACATGAAGGGATGAAGGACGTAGCCGAGTGGATGAGGAACAGCCGCCTGAAACTGAACTCAGATAAGACGGAAGTCCTCATCCTAGGATCATCACCCTCCGCCTGGGATGACTCCTGGTGGCCCCCTGCCCTGGGCAACGCACCCAAACCAACGGACCACGCACGCAACCTGGGCTTCATCCTGGACTCCTCCCTCTCAATGACCCGACAAGTCAACGCCGTCTCCTCGTCTTGCTTCAACATCCTACGCATGCTGCGCAAGATCTTCCGGTGGATCCCCACCGAAACCAGGAAGACGGTCACCCAGGCCCTCGTCACCAGCCGACTGGACTACGGCAACTCCCTCTACGCCGGAACCACAGCCAAACTTCAAAAAGACTCCAACGCATCCAGAACGCCTCAGCTCGACTCATCCTGGACATCCCCCGACACAGCCACATCGCCGGACACCTGAGAGACCTGCACTGGCTCCCCGTCAGCAAGAGAATCACGTTCCGACTCCTCACCCACGCACACAAAGCTCTCCACAACCAAGGCCCCAGATACCTCAACGACCGTCTGACCTTCTACACTCCCACCCGCCAGCTACGATCGACCAACCACGCCCTCGCCGCCGTCCCCCGCATCCGAAGAGCCACAACGGGAGGAAGATCCTTCTCCTACCTGGCTGCCAAGACGTGGAACTCCCTACCCATCCACCTCCGCCTTACCCAAGACCACCTCTCCTTCAGGAAGCAACTCAAGACCTGGCTGTTCGAACAGTAGCGGACCCCCCCCCCCCCCAAGCGCCTTGAGACCCTCCGGGTGAGTAGCGCGCTATACAAATGCTTGATTGATTGATAGGTAACAATGGTGGACACCTGCACCATATCTTAGAAACAACTTGCATCTGGCTTGCTAGAAGTCACATTTCCATTAGAGGACGGGCTGAGAAAAGCCTGTCCCTTTTATATTTTGAGAAGTAGATACAGAAAAACGACTATAAAAATACAGCCTCAACTGGCAAAAAGAAATGCTCTCTGTTGTTATAGAAAGGCAGAATGAGCAGGATATGAAAAAAAGAAGAGACGAGGTGAGGAACGGTACAATAGTTTTTTACCTGTTTTAAAGAAGAGGAACGTGTGTCCAAATGCTGTACCCTTTATTGTAGGGTTCATTGGAGATGAATCTTTATAGTGGCTTTTCCCTTGATTGTTGTCACTTAGCGCTTCTCTCTACCACCATGGCATGTTTCGAGCTGCAGAAGTAAGTCTTGCTTGAAGAAAATCTCACCATCACCCCAGTATGTTCCTCCCTGCCACACTAATTCTTGTTCTAACATCTCTCCCAGCCCATCCCTTTCTGTAGAAGCAATTGCCATTACAAGCTCATCACACTACAGTCCTAGCCTGTCCCTCTACATCCGTTGCAGTCTAGAATATCAAGTAGGGAATATTGAGTTACTAGAATATCGCAGCCAAAATATCCAGGACTAAAATATTGAGGAGGTAAGTATATAAATAGCTACATTTAGATCTACTATTCTTAGCTTCACATATGGAGTTAAGATATTCCCTACTCGATATTCCCTGCCTCCACCCTCTACACTGAAGATGTCAGACCGTTCTCCAGATCCAGGTAAGAAGCAGATCAAATAATGGGCTCAAGGGTTCAATGTGAAACTTTTCTGAGTAATTAACAGTTTGCCAGGAATTTAGGGTGATACATTTCAGTGACTAATTCATAAGCTTTTTCTTCCATTTTTTAGACGAATTAATTTCTGGAAATCCAGTGCCTAGCTCTGATTTTCTCTCTTCCTTTTAAAACAAGTCGTACCCCACCTCACATTACTACTGTGACAATCCAAACCTAAACCTCTCATTTTCCTTTTAGGTTCCCTTTACCTAACTGTAAACTTAACACTTTCCATAATTCAAACCTTAACCTTAACTTAACATTTTGGTTATCTCTAAATATATTCCCTATTCTTAGCCAAGGCCCCACAGCCTAATTGATGTTCGGACCCTTGCAGAGGATCAAAACTTAGATCAGCGCCCAGAGCTTCAGAGGAGAGCAGCCATCTTGCCCACCTCCAGGCTCCCCTCTCCATTTTTTTTTATTAAGCCACTTGGCCAATTCAGTCCTACTGTAGATTCGACTGGAAGCACTGCTGTTTTTAACCAATTTTATTCAACTAAAGACAACTGAAGCCTTTAATAGGCTTTACACACTCAGGACCCGATTCCTATGAGGGCAGGAAGGGCTCCGACCGTCGGTCGGAGCCCTCCTGCCCGCATCGTACTCTGCTGTTCGGATTCCCTTCCGACCGAGCCATTTCGATGGGCTCGGTCGGAAGGGAATCTGATTCAGTTTACCAAATGGCTTCCAACGGGCTTGGAGAGCCCGTCCGCCATCCGGAAACCCTGCAGTGATCCCCGGCCGGCTCTTTCCGGCTGAGGGATTACGATGGCAGTTTCCAACTGCCTTTTTGTGCCGGCCTTTCCGGCACAGAAAAGCATTGGGAAACAGCTTTGGGGGCCCCCAGCAGGTCCCCCATGGGTGCAAGGCCACCAAATGGCTGCCTAGGGGGCACCTATTGGGCCCCCCTGTTGATCCCTGCACCCGGTGGCAGGCACCTTGAGGTGCCTGCCACGGGGTGCAGGGATGAACTGCACCTCTGCTCTTTTCAGTGGGAGCATGCATTACTTTCGGAATGCATGCTCCCATTGAAAAGAATAGGCATGCGACCGAACAGGGTTCGGACGCATCCTACTTCCAGGGCTGGAACCGATGACAGGAGGTCGTTCGGTTCCAATTCCTGACCGATGTCGGACGGACTCCGGTCCGTCCAACATCGGAATCGGGCCCTCAGTGTGAAACTGACATTGCAACTTTAAGAATTCCAGAGGCTGCCAGCCTTCCCATCATGCTGTGCAGGTAGCTGAGTAAAGGATGTAGACTTGCTTTAAAATGGCCGTTCAGCTTTGTGAACAGCTCAAGAGGATGCTTCAGAATGTACACCCTCCGGTCATAGAGAGTCCGGGGGCACAAGTGTCATGTGTGATTTCAAATGGGGCAACAGCCTTGTGTTGCCACATTGAGGAGGCAGATAAATGGGATGTTTTGGGGGCACACATGATATGATACAGACTTTATTGAATGATTACTTAAACCCATTACAAGGGTATCAAAATGACAAGCTATAATACGCATGGGAAAAAAAAGAAAATATAAAAAGTTCATCCATTTACAGTTCTGTTTGAATTCATAAAACCAATGAGTTAAAAAATGTACATGAAAACATCTGGTGTATAAGTGCATTGCTTATTACTCAATGCGCTGCTCCCTGGTGGAGGGGGGGGGGACAATGTCCAGCCTTTGGGGAGTTGTTTCCAGCAGGCTTTCCTTTAACAGTGACCCAGCAAGTGTATACATTTGTCACATTTTGCCATATCTGACACTATTTCCAAAGAGAATAAGGGATTTGGCGCCTCTGTGACAGTACGTATGCCGTGATGTAAAAAACGTTGGCCTCAGAAGCATACGACAGGCGTTGTCTAAACCTTAGCAGGCGAACCAGCAACTCCTTTTCGTAGTCATACAGTCTGCAACCTGTGATATTTGTGAGCGATTTCCGGCCGACATTCAGCTCTCTTATTGAAAAGGGCATCAGCCTGGCCCATAATATTCATTTTAGGCAGCGTTGGCCCAGTGCTTGATGCAGATAATGTTAACTAGTCTGGGTTGAGTATGGAGTTATTATTGGGGCATATGTGCCTTTTTCCAACAAGGCCTTGAAATTGTTTTCTCGTGACAGCTGATTCCGTTTTTTATGGCAATTTTGATAGCAGAGTAAGATATGATGTTTTGAGCCCAGTGTTCTAAGGGTAGTTGTAGCTTTTCCGCCGCTGTATTCATATAATTATGCCATGGGTTGCTCCCAGTTGTAAAAATCGTTTTTAAAATCGCCTTCATAGTATTTTCAGGAGCTGCTGTTCTCTGAAAGAAATATTTTGCCAGAACGGCCATACATTCGAGTTTTTGGATTACAAGCCAAACTCGAGTCTTGTTAGAGTATTTCGCATGCAGGAAGGTAGTTGAAAGACACGCTTGTAGCCCATGCATTGTAATTTGTGTACAGAAACGTAAGGCCAAGAACAGCATTATCATTTTTAAAGGACTGCGGGACGTAAGAGTGGCCTTCAGCACTGTAAGCCAACACTTGGTGAATACAAGCGCCTCCAAAGCTCTCTGGGACAAGTCTCAGGACGGAGGGGCAGGGCTTTAAGTGGGCCGGATCTCTCCGGTGCTGAGCACCGGCAGTTTTTAGGTCTCGCTGAGCCAGCGCATGCGCTGCTCTGCGAGAAATTTAGTGAGTGGCTTTTGAAAGTGCTACCACAGGCTTTTCCTGGCCTCAAGCTTGCGTTCACGCGAGCGTGCACGCGCGCAGCCGCCATGTGGGTTTCTGTCAAGGCTCATTAAGCCTTGCGTGCCTCTCTCCGCCTTGCTTGCTTGCGCTTCAACTCCCTCCCCTCCCCCACCACAGATCGCGTCACTCTGTTGGCCTCCACTCCCCTCCCCCCGCCTCTCTATGCTGCAGCAGGCCGTAGCGTGCTTTTTAAAAAAAAATTCCTTTAGCGCGCGCGCACGCGCGCACAACTCCCGGGCTTGTTGAGCTGGGCATGAAGTTGATCATAGGGATTGAGGAAGAAAACGTACGCATGGCTGAGAAGAGTGAGTGAGGACTCGAGCTGCTCATCTGAGGATTGTATCCCCTCTCCCCCCTCCTTCTCATCTATACTATCTCTTGTTTCTTTGAAGACATTGCTACCCTTATTTCCTTACCTGCTCACACTCGCCTTCCTCCGCCTCGGTATTCCTTGATGAGATAAAAGCTGAAGCGGAACATTTGAGCTGTCTGGTTAGTGGAGCGTTTAGGGCAGTGGGATGGAATATGTGCTCTGAACGCCTCTCTCCAGGCTTCATTTCATCTTAGTTTTCGATTGCTACTAACTGGAGACTGCAGGTATGGTCTGTCGGTTTTTCTTTATGTCAGTTTTTGTTTTTATTCTCTATCTTTATATCTTCAACTCTCTTGCGCTCGTGTTTTTATTTTATTGGACATATATACCCTTATATTGCTTTCTTAAGTATTTCTGCCCGCATATCTCTCTGCTTATTTCTTTATAGCTTCTTTATTAATCTGCATTTCTTCACTTTCTCTTTTTCCCTTTCTCCCTCTCTCATTCCCTAACTCTATAATCTATATCCTTATCCCTCGATAGTCCATCTCTGTACGCATCCCTCACTCGCTCTTCTATTAATAGCTGTGCATTTATTGGATTATGAGCCCTGCACGTTAATATTTGTACGGCTCTCTCCTTAAGTGCTCTTTTAAACATGTAGTTAATACTATTTACAACTATTGTCTGTGCTGGTCCAGCACAACTTAGTGAAGTATCTAGTGCGTGGAGTTATGGGAAATTCCAAATCACATCTATTTCATTTGGTAACTAAAGGGGAGAAATGATCCTCTCTTTTGAACCCATAACTTGCAAATGCTGGGCGAGAGAGAGCAATGTGATACCATTAATAAATGTGAATGTCACTCATTTACCAGAACTCGGACGTGAGGTTTCACACAAAGAGCCTCATTTAATGCAAATTTCTTTGTGGTTGACATTTCTTGGACTTTGATTATTTATTCATGGCGTTAATGTAGTGAGGCCCAAGCCTGAGTTTTCAAGGTGCGTTACAAGAAACCATAAAACAAGAGTGAAATGCTGAAAATTCATTTAGTAAATATCTACAAAAGCGACCAAGGAGAGATACTTTTTTAATGATAAAGCACCAATTTCTAATTGATAATTGTTGACAATTCTCAGCATTGCACACTTTTGAGATATAGACCCTAACATGTAAATATTCCTTCGTTACAACCCTCCATGGAGTAACCTTTTCTTTTGTTCTATCACTATTTTCTTGCCTTTTCTTATTCCCTTATGGACTGAGTGGATACGGTGCATTCAGTAAGTAAGGAAAGGGAAGAAATGGTGAAAGAAAAATATCTTTTATGTGAATCAAAATATGCGATTTTATGCGTATGACCATTCTTTGACCAAAAATGCAAATAGAAATAACTGGGTATTGTAACTTTCCGTTGCATTGAGACTGGTGACTATGTAAGACTTGTAGGTAGTGATTATCTGCCCATTTGTACTAGTGGGTGATGCTGAGATATTTGTAGCTTTGTACTGCTGGTAACCCTGCACATCCCCAGATCATGAAGAAAACGTGGAAAGCGAGGTCACAAAAGATGTCAGTATTTTTTTTTTTAACAAACAACCACAGTTTGTTATTTTTAAAACAGCTTTACCCCAGTATAGTGTTCCAGAAAATCTTAAACAAGCATTAAAAATGCAATAGGTCTCGCCTTTCATTAAATTAAAGCCATTTGCTTTGCTATACAATACCATTAGCAAAGCAAATGGCTTTAACTTAATCAAAGGCGAGACCTATTGCATTTTCAATGCTTGTTTAAAGGGAGCCTCGAAACTGGTCTCTATCAAGCTCTGTTTTGTGCCCTGTCACAGGCGGTCCGTTTCTTTCCGGACTGCAGTGACAGCAGGCACATCGATGTGCGCGTGCTCACACTGCTCACTTCTCACTAGTCTAGAAGTTACGGCATGACGTCATGCCACATGAGCGTTGTAGGGAAGGGAAATCCTTTAAAGAGAGTCATTTTCTCTCTGGATATCCCTTCTCTTTTAGAAATTCAGGAGCAGCAACATCGTCGTGGTGTCACCAGGACTTTAAGTGGAAGCTTTTTCAATATTTTATACAAGCCATAGTTGCTGCTTATTTATCTTATGCAACTAACAACCATTGACAAAGCCAATACTCCTGACTTGTTGTAGATATGATGTTACTTTTTGTATCATATATCTGGATGCAGTGACAGAAACAGCAAAATACCAGTCGGGCGGCACACTATGCTAAGTAAGCACAGATTATTAGCTTACGTGGTTTTAAGCCACGCCCTTAATTACATTGGCCACGCCCCTTTGAGTTTTTTCATCCCACTTAAAGCCCTGCGGAGGGGGCTGCCATGGAATGCTTCCATTCAGTTTTATTTAGGAATAAAGTGATGTTCTGGTGTACAGTTATACTTCAGAATATTGGTAACAAAAATATTGTCTGGCATAAATATGGTGGCCTAACATCATGTACAAAAATATCGCTTCATTGGGTGTAGACTTTATTTTATTAACTCTTATTGAGTGACATTTTTGTAAACGATATTTACGACCTTACATTTTCGTCAGACAATATTAGGGTCACAATATTCTGGTACCATACTATGGTCTAGTAAGTGATCCATCCTGTTAGGCGAGGTAACTGTAGGAAAGTAGGATCTGCTTCTTATGGTTTCCCCCACTTTTTGCTTGATGTCTCACTGTTTTTGACTAGTCTGACTGGGATCCTGCTAATCAGGACCCCAGTCTATCTGCTTTCTCCCTTAAATTGACATACATGTACTTTGGTACTCTCCATATTGGATACTCGGGTACCCTTATAAGTCCCTAGTATATGGTACCCATGTACCCAGGGCATAGGTACCCCAGAGGCCTCCCATGGGCTGAAGCATGTATTATGCCACCCATGAGAGGCCATGCAAAATGGAACTCCAGGTCTGCTACAGCAACCTGTGTAAGATGGTGCTTGCACCACTTACTTTAGATATCGGTTCACTATATCTATAGGTCACTACACTTAAAACTTATAAGTCACCCCTATAGCAGGCCTTATCAATCCTGAAGGCAGGGTGCTGGGTTTTTAGTGAGAGGGTGCCCCTGCATGAGCAGAGCCCCTCTGCAGCCTTCGGAGACCATTCTCCCGGGTTGTCTGTGACTCAGCCGGACATATAGGTAGAGGTGAATTATAACCTAGCGGTAAATGCTATCTCGAAAACGGCTGCATAGAAACATATCGTGTTTGGTATCAAACACCTTGGAATCATACCTCCACACCAGTAACTGGTGTGGGAGGTATGATTCCACCCTTCAGAAGCGAGCTTTGTGGGGTCACTGATCTAACCGGTGCCAGCCTTCTCGACCCGGACAGCACAAAATGGATGCTGCCGACCAGAGACACATTTCTGCCCTCCTGCTGCTGAGCCAAGCTCGAGCAGAGGAAGGCAGCACAATAGGCATCATGTCACAGGGAGGTGTGACCACCTCCCAGACAGGGTTTAGTGTATTGGGGCTGGGTGGGTGCACTCTGAGAGTGCCTGAAAGTCTGCATCTGGGGCACATTTGGTGTCCCTGTGCATAGTCCAGTTCAAACCAGTTCTGGGAGCCAGTGGCTCCTACTCTGGTGCGAAACTGGACAAAGGACATGGATGTAACCACCCCTCTGTCCTGACCCTCCCCTAGGAGGGTCACCTGAATCTGTCCAACCCTCTCCCGTGGGTACAAAAGGGCTTACCTGGCTGTAAGACTTTATATTTTACGTGGACAAGATTCTGCAAGAAGAAACCACTGACCTTCGACCATCTGGACACTCTGGACTTCGCTGGACTTCGACTGGGCCCGACTTCGTCTCCCTCTCCATCCAAAGCTTTGTCTGTGCCCGTGCTCCATACAGGCTCCATGCAGGACCTGTGGTGCTCCCAAAGACAACTGAAGAATCTCCCTTGGGGCGAAGGAGTCACTCCCCTGCTTCACAGGCACCTAAGCGCAACTGACCGGTCTGCTGCTCCTGAGCTCCTGCGGACTCCGAAGATTTCAGCAACACAGGAGATGGGTTTCCAAAGGTCCCTCAGGTCGAGCTGCCCTCTCACCGAGTTTGAGGCCAGTATTCCTCGTGGGGACTGCGTGACCCGAACCCCTGTGCACCGCGTCCATTTGCAAGTGCATATGCTTGTTGGCGATTCCCGAGCTTGTGCATTGGACTCCGTGTAGTCCTGACCCTGAGCAGTAATTGCACCAAAGAACTCCGGCCTCCTCGCACCGAGTGCTCCGTGGGCTGGTACTTTGCAATCTTGCTCAAGGTGCCCTCGCGACTCCTGGTCATTCGGCCTGTGGGTCCTCCTGAGGGTCATCTTGATTTCTGTTGGGCTTTCCTGGTTGCTCCAGATGTGCCCTGACTCCCCATTGCTTGGTGAGTCCCCTGGACCTTGCTGGTCCACACCGTAACCTGCTTGACCTTCCTGCATGGGTTGCTTTTGCCAAGGCTTGTTGGTGTTCCAGCCGGACACCGACCCCTCAGCACTCGACATCCTTTGTGGGGCAGCTCACCTCCGGCTCCTGGTCATCCTCGACGTCTCCTGGTCCACGTGGCTGCAGAGTCAAGCATCCCTTCTTCGCACGTGAAGCCCCCGACATCGGTGGGCATTCGTCTCCCGAGCCCCTGGTCACTCTGAAGTGACCCAGACTCTGTCCCCTCTGCTTTCAGGTTCCATCTTCCTCGAATCCAGGCTTAGATTCCACCGGACCCTTTTCACCTTCACGGCAGCAGTACTTCTTTGCAGCTCTCCATTGAAAACGACGGCAGTTTCCGACACCACTTCAGACCTATGCACCCGGCTCCTCTGGGATAGGTAACTCGGGTACTACAGTATCCACTGGTGGGGTGGCTCTTCAAACTCTTAAGTTCCAACTGGTTTGCTCGAAGTCCTCCTAGAAGGGTCCTTAAACTTTAAAAGTGTAACCGCGACCTCCCCATAGAATTGTACGGAGCCCGCGGTCGTGTTCCCACACTGCGCCCGGCCTCCGTGGGGTCCCTGTCTACTCACCTTGGGTGGTTCCTTGGGGTCCCAGCGATTCTACGTGCTCCAGACTTGTCTTGATCTCCGTCGTGACTGTTATACCACTATTTTAGTATATGGTTTGGTCTCCCCCTGGAGCCCGCTGTGTATTGTGCTGCTTACAACTGTTCTATTGATCTAGTATTTTGTGCTTTGTGTTCTATCCTCGTGTAGAGGATAGTAGAGAGTGTTATATTAATAAATACATATTTTTATATAACTACTGTGTGGTTCTCCTTTCATTTAGTCATTCAGGAGGTGATGTTCTGGTAAAACAAGCTGCTTTACATTCCTTCAAGATTAAGCCTGAAGGCTGCTCTCCACAGCTACCACTAGGATAGCTTTCTAAAGGTTATCTTTGACCTTTGACATCATAAGGGTCGTTTGGACTGGTGCAAGGTGCCCACTTTAATTAGTGATACAAAAGGGGATGATGGACGGAACGTTTGAGCCAATCAAACACTCACCCCAGTCAACTGATCTGGGTTTAATCCATCATCATTCTTTAGCTCACTCCACCACCCCAGTTCAGACATGGCCATATGCAAATCAGTCTGACCCTGTGCCTCATGGGAACAGTCCAGCCCGAACTGCCAAGCCATGTCTTCCCTGGACCGGAAACAGCATCCTAGGACCGGTTTCTGGCATTTCAGCCGCCATCAGCCAGGCTTGCTTGAATCCAGTGGCAAAGTGAGCAAGGGACCCACGCCTGGGCATACCCCGCCAACTTAGGGTGACCAAAGCGATACAAAAGGGGATGATGGACGGAACGTTTGGTCGCCCCTAAGTTGGCGGGGGTATGCCCAGATGTGGGTCCCTTGCTCACTTTGCCACTGGATTCAAGCAAGCCTGGCTGATGACGGCTGAAATGCCAGAAACCGGTCCTAGGATGCTTGTTTCCGAGTCCAGGGAAGACATGGCTTGGCAGTTCGGGCTGGACTGTTCCCATGAGGCACAGGGTCAGACTGATTTGCATATGGCCATGTCTGAACTGGGGTGGTGGAGTGAGCTAAAGAATGATGATGGATTAAACCCAGATCAGTTGACTGGGGTGAGTGTTTGATTGGCTCAAGCGTTCCGTCCATCATCCCCTTTTGTATCGCTTGGTCGCCCTAAGTTGGCGGGGTATGCCCAGACGTGGGTCCCTTGCTCACTTTGCCACTGGATTCAAGCAAGCCTGGCTGATGACGGCTGAAATGCCAGAAACCGGTCCTAGGATGCTTGTTTCCGGTCTAGGGAAGACATGGCTTGGCAGTTCGGGCTGGACTGTTCCCATGTGGCACAGGGTCAGACTGATTTGCATATGGCCATGTCTGAACTGGGGTGGTGGAGTGAGCTAAAGAATGATGATGGATTAAACCCAGATCAGTTGACTGGGGGTGAGTGTTTGATTGGCTCAAGCGTGCCCGTCCATCATCCCCTTTGTATCGCTTTGGTCGCCCTAAGTTGGCGGGGGTATGCCCAGACGTGGGTCCCTTGCTCACTTTGCCACTGGATTCAAGCAAGCCTGGCTGATGACGGCTGAAATGCCAGAAACCGGTCCTAGGATGCTTGTTTTCCGGTCCAGGAAGACATGGCTTGGCAGTTCGGGCTGGACTGTTCCCATGAGGCACAGGGTCAGACTGATTTGCATATGGCCATGTCTGAACTGGGGTGGTGGAGTGAGCTAAAGAATGATGATGGATTAAACCCAGATCAGTTGACTGGGGGTGAGTGTTTGATTGGCTCAAGCGTTCCGTCCATCATCCCCTTTTGTATCACTTTAATTAGTGGACAGCATATACCAGGCCAACTTCTCACAGTAACTACCTCCACCCACTTTTACAGCGGGAGATGGCTGCTTCCTAGGGCTTTGTTACCCAAAGGCAGTCTGTGTCGATGCGCTGCTGGACACTAACGGTGTTGTGATCGGTCAGCCAGATTTCCAGAGGTAACTTAAAACTGACACCTGCAATGGCAAATATCCTGCAAGGAAGACAGACAACCAGGAGGTTCCCACTATGAGTGTGTGTGCCAATTAATAGGGAGCTCTGCGAAGATTTTTTAGTAGACAAAGTTATACGGAACAACATTTAACAAGGACTCTCTCCTTTGCCTGCAGACACAACAAATGAACCCAGCATCTAGGGTGCTGCGGAGCAGGCCCTGACTCACTCGAACGTGGCACCCACACTAGAAATGATTTGGACAGCATTAGAACCAGGACTTTGTCTTCTCTGGAATACCAATTTAAATATGAAAAAACACAAATATGGAAATTACTGGTGGATGAACGTGGGCCTCACTGTCAAATGAATCTGAACACCACTACAATTAACAAATAGGTCTCAAGCAAAAAGCAGCAGTGACAAAGGTGCAGGTATTTTCAGTGCTCCAACAAATGAGTATTTTAACAGCTGGTCTGTTCCCCAACATGGAAACAGATCCATTTCTGGCCTATCTCCTGTAATTTTGGTGCAACCCCCAAGTGGTGCCCTAGGACTTGTTCCTTACCTTGCCTTATGGAAGTGGCATCTGTGATACAGACGTCTAGCTAATCTGACTGTGAGAGATGTTCCGAGGAGACGCCTCGAAGGTCTGTTGTAGTTCATGGGAGCTGACACCACTTTCTGTGGATCTCACCTATGGGATAATGTTTACGCCACCTTTGTGGTTTGGGCTTCCCTTATTCACGCTCGCAGCAGGAATTTTGGATTACTGCAATAAACACAATGAGTGTTTCATTCGCCAACCAAGGGTACCTTTTGACAGCCTTACAAGTCTCCAAGGTAATGGGCACCTTTTTACACCTAACAAGCACTTGGGTGGCTATCTGCCAACTTCTCCAAGTATGAGCTCTGACCGCAACTGCTTTGTGGGGTTTAACTGTATTGGCTGGGTATCTTTCAGATTATCAGACTGCAATGGCATCTTTTGACCTGGGTGATAAGCTCCAGCAAGGCATCTTGCAGAGTTCCTAAAAACGTGTTGTGCTTGCAGGCCAGGCTGTACATGGGAACATTTGGGATCCAGCCTATTTTACTAGGTCCCATATCTGGTCTGCAAAGCGAAATAGGTTTTTCCGTAAAGTAACCTTGGCTCCCATTTTGTAACATGGCTTGAGCGGCAAGATTATACTCTCTGACAAAGTGGGGGTGCTGTGTGCCACATTTTACAAAGCAGTACAGTTAAAGATATAAAGAATGCCAAGGCCCAACCCAAGTGTAGATAAAAAAAAAAAGGAAAATGTTTTATGAAGATTATTATTATCAAAATTCGACCAGAGGATCAAAGTTATACACCCAACAGAAGCTTACTTAAGAAGATAAAGGATGCAGATAGTCAAATGTTTACAACAGAAGAAAAGATAACTAGAGAAAGACATTGTATTGTAATTGCATTTATATAGGGCTTACTACCCTTGATGAGGCGTCGAAGTGCGTTTTCGGCGGGTAGCACGCTACTCCGGAACCCATAAAGGATTAGTGTTGAATTAGTATAGTGAAATATGAAAGTGATTTAAGTGGTGGATAGGTTAGTCAATTATTTGGATTCAGAAGGATAGCGGAGGGATAGAAGAGGGAAAAAGGTTTGCATTTATATAGCGCTTGTTACCCCTGATGGGGTGTTGAAGCACTTTTTTCGGCGAGTAGCACGCTACCCTGGAATCCATAAAGGATTAGTGGTGAATTAGTATAGTGAAATATGAAAGTAATTTGAGTGGTGGATATTAGTTATTTGGATTGAGAAGGATAGCAGAGGGATAGAAGAGGGAAAAAAGGTTTGCATTTATATAGCGCTTGTTACCCCTAATGGGATGTTGAAGCCTTTTTGGCGAGTAGCACGCTACTCCGGAACCCATTAAAGGATGAGTGTTGAATTAGTATAGTGAAATATGAAAGTAATTTGAGTGGTGGATATGTTAGTCAGTTATTTGGATTGAGAAGGGTAGCAGAGGGATATAAGAGGGAAAAAGGTTTGCATTTATATAGCGCTTGTTACCCCTGATGGGGTGTTGAAGCACTTTTTTCGGCGAGTAGCACGCTACCCTGGAATCCATAAAGGATTAGTGGTGAATTAGTATAGTGAAATATGAAAGTAATTTGAGTGGTGGATATGTTAGTCAGTTATTTGGATTGAGAAGGGTAGCAGAGGGATATAAGAGGGACAGAGATTTGCATATATATATATAGCGCTTGTTATCCCTGATGGGGTGTTGAAGCGCTTTTTCGATGAGTAGCACGCTACTCCTGAACCCATAAAGGATTAGTGGTGAATTAGTATAGTGAAATATGAAAGTAATTTGAGTGGTGGATATTAGTCAGTTATTTGGATTGAGAAGGATAGCGGAGGGATAGAAGAGGGAAAAAAGGTTTGCATTTATATAGTACTTGCTACCCCTAATGAGGTGTTGAAGCGCTTTTTCCGGCGAGTAGCACGCTACTCTGGAACTCATAAAGGATTAGTGGTGAATTAGTATAATGAAATATGAAATTTGAGAAGTGGACATGTTAGTCTGTTATTTTGATTGAAAAGGATAGTGGCGGAATAGAAGAGTGAAGGATTTAGACTTTTTTTTGGGGAGGTCGTAGCAGTAGTGGGAGGCTTGGGATGAGTAAAAAGGGATGTGGACGGGAAGAGTCAGTGGGAAGAGTTTAGAAAGGCTTGTTTTGGGGGATAAGTAGTGTAAAAGAGGTGTCAGATGGTGCAAGGAGGGGTAGAGTAGGGGAGAATCTAGAAAGGGCTATTTTGGGAATCATAGTAGTGGTATGGGGTTTGAGGTGAATGAGAGAGTGGATGTAGAGGATATATTGATAGAGGTATAGGGTGAGAAATAGGGTGGTGCATTGGAAAGAGTAGTAGAAAGAGGTTTGAGATGAGTCAGAGAGTTGAGGTAGAAGATATATTGAGAGAGGTATGGGGTGAGAAATAGGGTAGTGCATTGTATATGGTGAATTAAAAGAAAGTAATAAATATATAGATCCATAAGTACATGGAACGTTTATAGATGCATAAAGGAAGTAAGTATATGTAGATTAAGGATATTGATAGAAGTAGAGGGTGAGAAATAGGGTAGTGCATTGAATATGCTTTTTTTTTTGGGAGGAAAGTAATAAATATATAGATCCAATATATAGATGCATAAAGGAAGTAAGTATAATTAGATTAAAGATGCATTCGATAAACTCTGGTTTGCAAGTGTTGTACTTAAAAATTTAGTTTAAAAAAAAAACATAATTACTCTACATGTTTATACAAAGCAATACACATATATAGGTACATATCTATAGTACAAATAAATGCTTATATACAGAGGGATATGCTGTATATTTCTGTTTGCGTATGGTTCTTATGTGGGAAAGAGCCAAATCTTTTAGTAGTTTTCTGAAGATAAGGTGGTTGTCGGTGGATCTTATATTGGGGGGTAAAGAGTTCCATATTTTGGCTGCTTGTACAGAGAAGGATGTGCTGATCCAGAGGCTTACTAACAACAGATACTCCACTACCATATACTCACCTGGGCCCATACAACTCGCTTCCGCTAGCGCTAAGTAAACCACTGGAACTTTAGTTTTTTTTATAATCTTCATACCTCAAGATCTAGTTATTACTTCTTTAACTAAAACCTTTACTGATCAAACAGTTCTTTCCTCTAGTCAATGGCCCAGTTAGGTGGAACTAGTTGATGGCAATAATTAACATAACTTATTATACATTACTTAATAAAATGAATAAAATGATGACAGACTCGGTAAGCTTTAAACTCTTTATCTAAATTAAGGGGTTTTGAACCATCTCAAAGCGTTTCAGTACAAACACCCTCATTCATGAGTGTGCCAATTCAATTATTTCAATAAACATTTAAACAATTCAGATCCACACAATAACTATGCTCAGAAAGAAGAGGATAAAGAGAGAAGAGCATTTATCAAAACGATGAATTTCATAGTTACCAAAGTATGGTGTGAAGACCAACCCCTGGCCAAAGGGCTGGTAAGGGTCCCCAGGACAGATCAGGAGACAAAGACTTCAGGACAGGAATCAGGACAGGATATTCACCTCTCTAGATACCGACGACTACGTTGCACCCCTCTCTGACACTCTCTTCCTCCTCGTGGTTCTTCCGCGATCTTCTTTCTAACCCACCCAAATAAAGTAGATGGTTCTGCATTCGAATTCTTCTTCAGCGTCTCACTGCATCAGCACCACCCCCAGCATCGTCAGCATCCCGCTTCTTCTCCCGTGTCAATGCTCGGCTCGGCTTTGCTTGGCTTGGCTTACTAAACTAACTAAACTACTTCAATTATACCTTTTTCTTACCATGTACCACCCATTAATGTTTCAATTTTACAAAATACTAACTTCTGATTGGACAGGCAAGGGGGGGATGATCATCACACCATGCTTATACCTCATTTTATTTCTTTAAACCATTGTTTCCAAACTCCTCCCCTCAAACTTTTATTCCGCCCTTCCTTTCCCATACATCTTTAAACTTTATTAATACAAATGTAACAGTTTTCTCGAATAAGTTCCTTCATATGAACTCTTCACCCTCATGTTCCCAGGGCACATCTCCGCCGACCTTGGACGCGTGACAAGTCTTTAGTAATCCTTTCAAGCTTCAACACCAGGGTGCATGCGTTGCACCACGTCAGTCTGCTCGACTCAGACAACTTTAACAGGCCCAAATACGCACTAATAATAAAGTCGAAAGGAGAAACGTTATTCTCAAAAATAAATGATTTCACGGTATACCACCAACCTCTACTCTAGCCCATACCATTTATTATTTCTCTTTCTGCATTTGTGTTAATGTAAACTCAATTTCTAATTTTCAGCAAGCAGGTGCCATGCATGTGAGCTTTCAAGCGGCCATTTTAGAGCTATTTGCGCAAGCGCCAGAATTCCCTCCAAGCGTTTGTTTTGTCATACTACGTAGATGCAGTAGACGCATGCGCAGTAAAGATTCCGTGTTAGAATGCATTCTAGTCCTATGTCCGTGTAATTACAGTTAGTAAACACATAGGCAAGCTTCATTCTTTTCCCGTGTATGATGGAAATGCGTATTATTAATCACAAAACACGTTGTTAGTAATTCGCTAGTAAGTTAAAACGAGAGGATTGCTTCCGAGCAAGTCTCATGTCCGAAACCTTGCTCCCATCAGTGCCACCCATGTTTTTTTTCTTGTATCTTGGGATTTTGAGGCGAGGTGCCACTCTAGAGCGGAGGTTCCTATGATGAATGTGTTTGGTGATTTTTTTCCTGATGAAGAGACATGAAGTCAGCTTGAGTCGCTGTCAAACTCTGTTCGATTTGGTAGCTGGAATTAGTAAGGTGTGATTTTAAAAAAATGTTGTTGATCGCAAAAGTTACATGCACAAAACAAATGAATATGCTCATATATTCTAGTTTTTTTCCACTGTTAAAATTCTTTAACATTGTGCACCTTCCAGTTGTCAATATTGCCAACAGTAAACAAACAGTATTTCGGTGCATCTACACGGTTCAACAGATGCCATATCAATGCCCCTCTCCAATGTCTGTCCCAGCTGCGAAGAAACCTCCCTTAATTTTACAAATCTTTGCCCCCAGTATAGTCACCAACATCACATGAAAAATTCTGGTACGTCAGTTATGAATCGAACAGGAACAGGGGGAGCAAGGTATGCTTAGCCAGGTTCTTAAGATCCAATCTCTGGTGATCCGGAAGTGAGGTGTCATAATGAACATCTGCAAGTCCCTTTATACAACACGGTCTGCTCGGCTCTCTTCAACTCCCTCGGATCTACAGAAAAGGAGCACAAACAAAAGAGGAGGGACTGGGGCTATATAAGGTTCAGCACAAGCACCCCTAGATCAGCTAGAAACATAAGGAGTGTGCAGTTCCTGTGTAGGGCTCTAGTTCTGCCAGTTGGATAAGTCAAAGTGAGTGCTCCTTTTAGGAGCAAGGGCCCTCACACACCCCGAAGGGTGTCATGCTTCATCATTGGGCAGCTCCTCGTTGAGCCCGCGCTGCAATGCCCAACGGGCCCCTCGAAGGGGCACTTTGCCAGAGTTCTTTTCTTTTTGCCGGTGTGAAGAGTGAGGGTGGATGACTAGGTGTGAGTAGAATAGGAAGGATATGTGTGTTAAAAATGACTAGAGGGATCCAGAGGCCATTTTAATCGTTGGGTCCCTTTGTCATGGTTAAAAAACGTAGGTTGAGCAAGAGGTCTACTCCGGCTACAGTTAGTGTGAGTCAAGGGTCAACATGTTTCATGCCTGTTACTGTCCAAAGGGATCATGGCATTTTGTCAGGACGAGTGAACCTTTATCTACTTACACAGGGATGCACATTTCGAGTGTATACAAACCATTCCCTGTATACATTGCACGGGTATGTAGTATACCTTCCGAGGACAGACCAGAGCTCCGTGGACTGATGGCCCCAATCGAACTGGTCAGGTTGGACGCTTAATAGGCGTTCCGATGATCAGTGGTCAGTGCTCGATTCAGGCTGCCAAACTACCCCTCGCGCTGCCGGTGCAATTCTGGCCATTGATCCGCAGAGCTCTGGTCTGTCCCCAGAAGGAATGCTAGATCCCTTTGGACAGTAACAGGCATGAAACATGTGCACCATAACACCGGAAAAGATGGTCTCTGGGCTATCGCAATCGAATGTGGGAGGTGGAAGGTCTCCCTGGGTCAGCGTGTAAGAGGTTATATAAAATGTAAATACAAATTCGGACCCGAAATGTAGAGCTCTTGGGCCAAAGTCCAGTAAGTGTTACCAGCACAAAAAGACTAATTTTGAGAAATAACTACGTCAAACTTTGGCAGAAATGGCTACAGTATGACTTCACACCTTACAACACTAACACTTTGTGGAGATGTATCTTACAAAATACACCAAACGTCGTTCATTTCATGTATGTAGGTTTATTGGCCACAGAACGAACAGCTTCCAGACTCCAACTGAGAACTCTTGCCAAGCTCACTCTTCAGCCTGCATTCCACATTCTGCATTCCATGCCACACAATGTGGAATGAAGAATGAAGAGTACTTCACCACACACTTGTTTGCAGACCAGGCTACATGCCTGTGAAAGCTTAACTTAAAATGCTCCAGTCGTAAGTATTTTTCTACCGTTCACTGCCAGCCGAATGACCTGCCAAAATGTACGGGCCATTCACCTGTTACAAGGGCTGTGCTGAAAGGCAGTGGTGGTGTTTTACGCACTGTGCACGTATCTCTTGGGTTTGTTTAACGCACCATAGTGATAGGAGTCTGAACACACAGCAAACATGCAGAGTCCAGGTGTCCACTAAAAGATAAACACTACAGGAGACACAAAGCAGAAGAGATTTCTCATGGGTCCTTACGATGAACTCAATCTGACCTTGTGTAATATAACCTGGTGCAAATGTAAAGCTCTCTGATGCCTTTGGGCCAAGCTCACGCTATATAAAACTGCAAATAAAACCAACGAAAGACTTTTACCAACAAGGGATCACGATCACTGGTTCCTGGGCTTGATCATGCCACACACAATGTTTCCAGTATAGTCGGTAAAACAGTTGCCATCCATTCTGTTGAATTCAGGAGCTCACATATTTTGAATTAGTCTTCGATATGGTTTTGAATAGGAGCTACCTTGGGCTCCAGTGGCCTGAATTTCGCGAAAGTCGAACTTTCTCTAAGAAAGTAGGCTGAAAATTGGATTTTGGGATTTCCTTTCCCCAGGAATTTACACATATACCTTTGGCACAAACCTGTCACAGTTCCAAAATTGGATGAACATCAAATCTCAAAGTGGCTGGAGTCTTCCTCTGAATGGGATATGGTCCTTGAAATCTGGATTACACCGTAGAGCTTAGACAAACATTCTATAGATAAAAAGAGACATGCAGATTAAATCACTGTAGACTTATAGTGTTGCTAGCCTGGAGAGTTCTTCATCTCTTTAAATGATTATACCACGGATGTGATTGTTGATCCACAAATGGGCAGATGTGCAAGGAGCCTGTAGGAACTGTGCTGAAGCTAGCATTGTGCCTGTCACATAGCACTGTGCACATATTCAATTGATAGGAATAATAATGATTTTGTTTTTTAATACTGGGCCAGGTATGCTGAGTGTGTTGGTCACTATACTAGTTTATTTGTTCTGTATGGCCATCGCTCTGGGATGATTACTTGTCAAAAATGTAAACTGGTGTTTAACTGGCCATAAAAAAAAAACAGTTCATATATAATCCACAAATCCTGTATAACAACAGAAGGCGACGAAGGCCATCAAATATTCCATTGAAGCCCTGTATAGCAACAATATTATAGCAGTCTGAAAGGAAATAAATTGGATCTTAATAGTTAATATGTCCGCTAGCAGCCAGTTTGTTAGAAAGCCCACAAACGTAGATTATTATAAGAGTAGATTTATTGAAATTGTTTGCAATGAGAAAGTGGAAGATGTAATCCCTGCAGGTGCTTGATGACTGGATTTACCTTTGTAGCAGATGTCAAAAAAAGCATGAATACCTTCTTCCACATCTACGTTTATTCTTCTACACCAGTTCCAGGGTTCTCACCACTTCTAGACTTCCAGGCATTGGCTGGTCATGGCACCAGTGAAGGGGCAACTGCTGCTGGGGTGCATCAGAGTTTCAAAGTATGCCTCAGTGAAACTGCAATCCTTCACGTTTGGTTATGCAGTGGTTGGGCCTTTCAGAACTTATTTAGATAATATTCAGCCTTGGTACTGGTAAAAGTCACTGGTGTCCCTGGATGTATTATCAGAAGATGACAGATATTTCCTTCATCGTAATAATGGTGCATTCAGGGAAGAGAATTTATTCCGTCATTCCGAGAACCAAGCTTGAAACAACCGTCTTGGATTTATGTGATGCATCGACACAGCTCGTACACCTTTCTATGGCTGTAAGTCCAACATGGTGGTGATCTGGAGTCTTTGCATGTCTCTTGGAAAGCAATCCAATCGCCATCTACGAGTAAAGCATCTTGCAGAAAGACTGGAAGCAGAACAAAATGGGCACCTGGGTACAGTCTGAGAGCCAATGTCCTGGGAATACCTTTCTAGCTAAAGAGCCTGTGCTTCGTTTTGCAAGATGTAGAAACCTGGCCCTTTCCAAACTACACTTGCTCTGGGGTGGACTTTCAGATGCTTGTTCCAGCAACAAGCAACAAACTAAAAATCTCAACCTCCTACTCGGCAGAGCCTATTGTGCATAGCTGCCAAGGTTTCAGATTGCCATGTGTGACATTTTCATAATTTTAGTGTAATTATGAGTGACATTTCAACGACTATGAGTGACACTTTCTCATGAGCAAAATCAAGCAATGAAGACGAGGGAAACACATATATATATATATATATATATATATATATATATATATATTCTACTGGCGGTCGCCAGTAGATAGTTATAGTTACAACCTAGTTATCCATAGGAAATCCGTGACATTCTATTTGAAATAACTCTCTTGCTGGTTGACGTATCTTCGTGAAATTTTCAAAACTTTGTGGCCCGCTCCGGTCCGCTCCTACCCTGAAAGTCTCGGGGGATTCGTCAAGCGGGAGCCGAGAAAAAGGGGGGTCCCAAAACGCGTTTTCCCCATGCACTTTTCCATAGGAAACTTTAGACACGGCTACAGCCCGAACTGCTGAACGGAATTACACCAAATTTGGCAAAGAGGTAGTTCTTGGTTCAGAAAGAACCCTTTTTGTTAAATGGTGTAAATCCGTTCAGTAGTTGCTGAGAAAATGAAAAGTAAAAAGTTAGTGATATCTATGGCCGAGTAGGGTCCGCGTACCCTCAGCGCACCCTGCGCGCACCGTCCCGATCACGAGCTGCATGTTAATTGGCTGTCAGCTGGCTGTCAACATTCCGATTCAGGAAATGTTGGCAGCCATTTTATCCCTCGGTAGAACCGAGGGACAGAAACTAAGTGCGCAAAGCGCACAAAGGGGCAGGGTAGAAACACCCTGACCCCTAGGTTTGCTCAGGGGTCCCACAAGGACCCCCTGGGCAAAAAAAAAAATAATTTTTAAATCGGCAGGATGCGCTCAGGGTGCGCGAATCCTGCCGAAAAAAAATCGAGCGCGGTCTCCCGCGCTTCGATGTTGGGTGGCCCAAGTCCGGGGGCATGGTGGGGGGATAATTTAATGTGTGGGGGCCTCAAAGGGCCCCCAAGCCCCAGGGACCGCCACCCCCGGGGCTTTTTGAAAAATGGTGCGGGAGGGCTCTGAGCCTCCCGCAGCCCGGGACCACCACCTCCCGGGGCTTTTTTAATTAAAAATAAAACCAGTGTGGGGGCTCCTGCCCCCACACGCCCGAGACCGCCACCTCCCGGGGCACTAAACATTTTAATATGGGGGTCCGTTACGGACCCAGAGACCCAGGGACCACCACCTCCCGGGGCTGTGTACTGAATGGGAGGGGGCCGCGCGGCCCCCCTCCTGGAGCCCTTGATGGCCCTGGGGACCACCACCCCCAGGGCCGGCTCCTGCAGTGTCCCGGGGTGCCTACCCCGGGACACTGTAGTTTGCTATGGCAGGACGGAGCCTCGCGGCTCCGTCCTGCCATAGCAAACTGCTTTGGATATTGGAAGAGAGAGCAGGAAACCTGCTCTCTCTTCCAATATCCAAAGCGATTGCTTTCCACATGGGGAGCAGCATGTCAGCTGCTCCCCATGTGGAACAGCAATGCCGGCTCCCAAGGGACGTGGGGAGCCGGCGGGACTGTGGGGGATTGGGGACCCCCACAGTCCCCAACGGAGAAGGGCCAGCCCGGGGGATGGGGTCCCCGGGGCAAGTAGTGGCCCGGGAGGGGGCCACGCGGCCGCCCTCTCCAAAAAAATTTGAAAAAAAAATGGAAAGGCCGGCCCCGGGGATGGGGTCCCCGGGGCCTTAAAATGGCCAGAGGAGGGGGCCACGCTGCCCCCTCAAAATAATAAATATAGAGGCCATGCCCCGGGGATGGGGTCCCGGGGCCAATACAGGCCCAGGGAAGGGGGCCACGCGGCCCCCTTCCCGTTTTTTTTGGTAATTTAAAAAAGGGGTAAGGCCCTGGGGGATTGGGTCCCCAGGGCCCAAAAGAGAAAAAGGAAGGGGGCCACACAGCCCCCTTCAGGAGACAAAAAACAACAACAAAAAACGATCGGGCCAGCAGGCCCGCCCTCTTCCTTCACCACTCTGCAAACGCGCCCCTGGCGCGTTTGCAGAGAGGAACAAATTCCCCTTGAATACTGGGGGTCCCTGGGGCCAACTAGCCCACCAGGAACCTCCAGTATGCGCCAGGGGCTGCCTTGCAGAGACGTGTAGAGAGGCCACACCCCTTTACACCTCTCTGCAACGCAGCTCTGTGGCGCTTTTTGGAGGTATATGGTGGGCTAGTTGGACTCCGGGGACCCTCAGGATTCAAGGGACTTAATCCCCCAACTTAAAACGCGCCACGGGCGCGTTTGCACAGTGGTGAAGGGAGGGGCGGGGCTTCAGGTGACATGTGTGCAAACAGGCCCCGTGGCGCGTTTTAAGATGGGGAATTAAATCCCCTTCAATCCTGAGGGTCCCTGAGGGCCAACTAGCCCAACAGGTACATCCAGAAAGCGCCACAGAGCTGCGTTGCAGAGAGGTGTAAAAGGGGTGTGGCCTCTCTACACGTCTCTGCAACGCAGCCCCTAGCGCATATTGGAGGTTCCTGGTGGGCTAGTTGGCCCCTAGGGACCCTCAGGATTCAAGGGGACTTAATCCCCCAACTTAAACGCGCCACGGGGCGCGTTTGCACAGATGTCACCTCAGGCCCCACCCCTCCCTTCACCATTGTGCAAATATTCCTCTAAAATCAGCCGAAATACGAATTCCGATTTACTCACCTGTTATAAGGAGAGACCTCAGTGCTGTATCTTTCAGCCCAGTACTGGTCCTGAAAAGTAATTTTAACCGTATTTACCAGTAACTTGAATTTCCTTCCATAGGCTAACATTGACTGGTTTCAATTGGAAATTCTTCTAAGTGTGGAGTTTTGGAACTTTAAAATATTCCTGTAAAATCAGCCGAAATACGAATTCCGATTTACTCACCTGTTATCAGGAGAGACCTCAGTGATGCATCTTTCAGCCCAGTACTGGTCCTGAAAAGTAATTTTAACCGTACTTACCGGTAACTTGAATTTCCTTCATAGGCTAACATTGACTGGTTTCACTTGGAAATTCTTCTAAGTGTGGAGTTTTGGAACTTTAAAATATTCCTCTAAAATCAGCCGAAATACAAATTCCGATTTACTCACCTGTTATCAGGAGAGACCTCAGTGCTGCATCTTTCAGCCCAGTACTGATCCTGAAAAGTAATTTTAACCGTACTTACCGGTAACTTGAATTTCCTTCATAGGCTAACATTGACTGGTTTCACTTGGAAATTCTTCTAAGTGTGGAGTTTTGGAACTTTAAAATATTCCTCTAAAATCAGCCGAAATACGAATTCCGATTTACTCACCTGTTATCAGGAGAGACCTCAGTGCTGCATCTTTCAGCCCAGTACTGATCCTGAAAAGTAATTTTAACCGTACTTACCGGTAACTTGAATTTCCTTCATAGGCTAACATTGACTGGTTTCACTTTTAAATTCTTCTAAGTGTTGATTTTTGAAACATACAAATGTTCCTCTAAAATCAGCCGAAATCCGAATTCTGATTTACTCACCTGTTATCAGGAGAGACCTCAGTGCTGCATCTTTCAGCCCAGTACTGGTCCTGAAAAGTAATTTTAACCGTACTTACCAGTAACTTGAATTTCCTTCCATAGGCTAACATTGACTGGTTTCACTTGGAAATTCTTCTAAGTGTGGAGTTTTGGAACTTTAAAATATTCCTCTAAAATCAACCGAAATACGAATTCCGATTTACTCACCTGTTATCAGGAGAGACCTCAGTGCTGCATGTTTCAGCCCAGTACTGATCCTCAAAAGTAATTTTAACCGTACTCACCGGTAACTTGAATTTCCTTCCACAGGATATCATTGCCTGCTTTTTGCTGAAAAAGTTTCTAAGTGTTGATTTTTGGAACTTTAAAATATTCCTCTAAAATCAGCCGAAATCCGAATTCTGATTTACTCACCTGTTATCAGGAGAGACCTCAGTGCTGCATCTTTCAGCCCAGTACTGATCCTCAAAATTAATTTTAACCGTACTTACCGGTAACTTGAATTTCCTTCATAGGCTAACATTGACTGGTTTCACTTGGAAATTCTTCTAAGTGTGGAGTTTTGGAACTTTATAATATTCCTCTAAAATCAACCAAAGTACGAATTCCAATTTACTCACCTGTTATCAGGAGAGAACCCAGTGCTGCATCTTTTAGCCCAGCACTGACCCTGAAAAGTAATTTTAACCGTACTTACCAGTAACTTATATTTTCTTCCACAGGAATCCTTTGTCTGGTTTTCAGCAGAAAAGTTTCAAAGTGTCGATTTTCACAAACTACAAATATTCCTTAAAAATCGCCTGTATGACTTAAACGCATTCTTTCAACTGTTTACAGGAGATGCACCAGTGCTGGATCCAGGATCCAACACTGAGTAACAAAAAGTAACGATAACAGTTTTTACCTCCTAAGTGAATTTCCTTCCATAGGATAACATTGGTCATTCTATGAGAAAAAGTTACTAAGTGTCAACTTTTAAAGTACAATAATATTCCTTAAAAATCACGACTGTAACCAAAACGCTTTTACTCAACTGTTTACAGGAGATGTCCCAGGACTGAATCTAGGATCCAGTCCTGTGGTTAGAAAAGTAATCCATAAAGTAACTAATTGCATTTAACTAGAAATTCACATTGAGCTGAATGTTGCATTGTGTTTGAAAATGTGTTGCCCATTGCAACAACTGTAACTACTGTACTTAAAAGTCTATTGCCTATGTGCAAAGTATTTAAACTAAAGTAATTCATTCTGAGAAAGTATTTTTTGTAATGTATAATATAATTACAATGTAATTTAAAAAATTAAATATGTAAAAAAATGTTTTCTAAAAAATTTCGAAATCAGTATGAAAAAATGTATATAACAATTAATACATTTAAAAATTGTCATTTACAAAACCTTTGAAATTCACTGAAAAACCGTAGGTTTCAGACATGTTATAGTTACAAATTAGCATTTAAAAAACCTTTGAAATTCACTGAAAAAACCATAGGTTTTAGGGACGTTATAGTTACAAATTATCATTTAAAAAACCTTTGAAATTCACTGAAAAAACCATAGGTTTTAGGGACAGTTATAGTTAGTTGGACATTGCACTCGTACAAAACCCGTGAAATTCCCCGTTATAGTTAGTTCAGCTAACTATAACTCGCGCCCGCAATGCACTGCTGATGACGTCACATATTACATCACTCATGACATGGTCAGTGACATCACTGATGACATCACTGATGACATCTCAAATGACATCACTGATGACATCATCCACGTGATAATCTGATGCAGCTCTTCACACCCTAATATAACCTTTGATACACCCAATCGAAATTACAGACTGCCATTCGCAAAACCATAGACACTCCAACACCAATAACTACATACCCACTCACTGATTCTTAGGTCTACACACACACATCCACTCACTCACCCGTACAGTCACTCATACTTATGGTCACTCAATACAGTACTATCATATGCACTCTTACTCCTATATAGACACTCAAACACCGCCACTCATCCATAGAGGTACTCACACACCTAGTCAGTCATGCAAATAATTAAACACACTGCCATTTACTCACCTATACAGTTATACACACACCAGCTCACTTAATCATACAAATACTAGCACATTGTTACACTCTTATACAATCACTGATACAAGCACACACTCATCCATACAGCCACTATCACAATCACTCACTCTCGCTTATAGCTATTTATATACTCCAACACACATATATACTGCCTTTCACATATGTAGTTACTCACACATGTACCACTGGGACATACATTCACTCACTAACACACTCTTACACACACTTACCCACCCATACAGTCTATCACAGATGCACTCTTGAAACCATCCACCCAGTGAATCACCCACTCACACATCTATGCACAGTCGCACACACCCCATCCACACAAACACTCAGGCACCCATACAGATACTCAGACAACAAATCAATAACTCTTATAGACACTCATGTAGCTATTCACAAACCCATGCAGCCACTTACACAGCAACAGACAGATACAGACATTCACCCAGTTTAGTCACTAACCCATGCATTCAGTAAGATACGTTTAATCACTCACTTATAGAATTAGTCACGCACCTACTAAATCATCCATACAGACACTTATACACCCACTCATTCTTCAATACGCCTTTCCCTATATATATAAAAAATATTTAAACTTTACAGAAACACACAGTCACTGGATGATGTCATCAGTGATGTCATTTGAGATGTCATCAGTGATGTCATCAGTGATGTCACTGACCATGTCATGAGTGATGTAATATGTGACGTCATCAGCAGTGCATTGCGGGCGCGAGTTATAATTAGCTGAACTAACTATAACGGGGGAATTTCACGGGTTTTGTACGAGTGCAATGTCCAACTAACTATAACTGTCCCTAAAACCTATGGTTTTTCAGTGAATATATATATATATATACACACACATATATATAT
>CAWUFW010002731.1:1800000-2076952 GCA_963921515.1 Calotriton arnoldi
CAGCAGAGTATCGATATCCGTTGGCATGACTGATGGGAGTGTTAGACAGGTGTCTAGCACGCATTCTTCACCGCAAAACAGGCAGCGTAGAATAGGTAAGATGCAATCTTACCAGATTGGTCTGAATGACAGGAACCACGTTGTATTTAGTTCCCGTAGACGAGGCATGCCCAAAAGCTGTACTATTCGCTCACGGCATTTCCGTTCAAGGAGGGCTCTATCCACATCGCTCGGAGTGATGTTGGCGAAGAGGCTTGCCATAGCGTAGTAGGAGGAATAGAAACAGAATTCCTGCAACAAGTGCTAGAATTAACGGCACACCACCAAACACCGAATGTGCGAAGTTTGGGATGATTGCGAGGACAGCCTGGAAAGGTGCTAATAGTCCGGAAAAGATGGTCTTAATACATGTACAATTCCGCTTGTATCTGACATGTTAAAGATACGTCCTATCATTTCTATGAAATGTATAGGGCAGTTTGTACTAATTAAAGCTTGTATCTCAGCCGAAGTCCTTGCAACTTGTAGATCATAGGTTTCTTTGGCCGAGGTCAAAGGCACTGATTGTTGTATAAGCATGGCTTTCATTCTGCTTAAAGTATCAAATCGTATAAAAGAGACATTCAACGAAGGCCATAATGGCGACTCCCTGACTGTGTCAATTGGGGCAAACAATACTTGCATACAGCAAGTGACCCTGGACTTGACCGTTACTAGATATGGGATGCCTGGCAACATGCCACAGCAACTCTGATCATTCAACATGAGGTAACTCCCATTAGAAAGTTGTCCAAACGTTGGATTAATCATAGCAGCTGGTGTACCCTGCTGGTGGCAGGACAAGTTTGCCACAGAACCATTACAAGCCCTGTGTAAAGAAATGTCCTG
This sequence comes from Calotriton arnoldi, assembly GCA_963921515.1. Classification (NCBI taxonomy): domain Eukaryota; kingdom Metazoa; phylum Chordata; class Amphibia; order Caudata; family Salamandridae; genus Calotriton; species Calotriton arnoldi. The sequence continues at coordinate 1,800,889 of CAWUFW010002731.1, forward strand.
ACAAATTAGTGAACCGCTTAGTGCACTTTCACAGTGTGTACCGCTTAGAAACACTTCACGATCCCCAATCCAACATCTATAGGTGTAAGGTAAATTCCAGGATGTCTTAATGTATTCTTTACCCAACCTTTCATATTTGCCTGCTTGCATCTGTTTAAGGCAATACTGAAACTGAAAAGTAGTCACAGGTAGACTAATTTTGCCATGAATAAGCCATTCTGTAGCTGGTTTTTCTGCCACTGTGAATGGTAATTTTTCAAGTTTTTCAATGCTCAGTACTATATACTTTGCTCCCCTTTGTGCCAGTTCGATCTCTTTATCAGTTAGATTGTATTCTGCAAACAGAGCCGTCGTGTTGATAAAACGCCAAGGCACATAGCCCGCACGCAAAGATTGCAGCGTCCAGCTTAATAACATAATAGAACGTAACTGAGACTGGCCTTGCTGTAACATGGCTAAATCTTGTTCCAGTATGTCGATAGCAGAGGATACAATACTGTCCAATGAATAAATTCTGGAGGACAAAGTTGTTAACCCATTGTCGACTACAGAGAGAGTTTTCTCTAAATTAATACGATCAAGTTCACGTATTCGTTCTGCAGCCTCCATCTGTGACACCTTCCATGCTTCATTATAAGCAGCATAAATGCCGGCATATATGAAACGTTTTTGACACGGTTTTCTTGGTCCAAGCAAGAATTCCCTACGGTCTGCATCTTCTTTAAGTAAAGATAAGTGTTGTTTCACATCCTTTAGTGTAGATTTTTGCAGCCAATCGAGGCATAATTTTCCTGCACTGTATGTTGTTACTACCCCCGGATGTTGTCTTTGGACGTATCTTGGGTCTGGCCTGTGAATAGAAAACCCCTGTGTTTTATTCAGGAATCTGTCTTGACAGTTGTTTGTGTCTGTGGGCCAGATCAACCATTTTCTCCAATCAGTATTTGTTCTGTTGATTTGTAGTATGGTGTCAACTGTAACCGCTGCCTGTGTATTGTTATCACTTGCAGGTGTTGGTACAGAAGGATTTTTCATGTCTTTAATCTTGGCTAACCCAAGGCAAGACGTTTGTTGGAAAGTGTCATTCAAAAACATTATTTGTTGAGGGATGATACAGGCTCTAAATAAAGCTTCTATCCCCTGCACTTGCCAATCTTTAGTACCCCAGACAGATTTTGTGTCTATTGTGTCTTTCCATAAGTCGAAACCCTGTCTAGACAGTTGGGCAATAAATGCTGCAGAGTAAATCTGTTTTGTATTAGTTAACATAATTTTCAGTCCTGTTTTGTTTACATTTTATAGTAAAATGTTTCTGGATCAGATGTATTGTATCCTGAAAAATATGGAAACTTTTTAGCAAATGTTTTTGAACTACGTTTTGGTGGTGTAGGACAATGCTCCCATTGGTTAAACATAAACACATTTCTAGGTGTTGCAGATTTATGCAAAAAATGATGACCATAGTGGTTATAGCAATATAGCTGTTCATAGTCTGATGAACCCTCTAAATATTCATTATTAGAAAATGCAGCAGATTTTTCTAGGTCAAACATTATATTATTTACAGTTTCAAAGTCCCAATCATCAGAAAAGGTACTGGATGAAACAAAATCACTTAGTGAAATCTTAAATAAATGTGGAATGTTCAAATGTTCCGTCGGGCCAAAGATATCAAAATCAGTTTTGTCCCACACTATACCATCCTGTATAGGAACGGCTGTGATGTTCACTGCAGACAAGTCTCTTGTTTCACGATGGGATGATTTGTGAGGTGTCAAAAGTAAGTTCACTTCTTTTCTTTCAATGTCCAAATGGATGTATCTCCCATTTATAAGCACGCTCATAGTCATAACCAAAGCTAGCCAAAGCAGGAAGAAAAATATTCCAGAAATAACCCAAAGTTCAATCCATGGTGAAACTAGATAAGTCTTTTTCAAAAAATGCAAAAAGTCTTGTACTTGCTGTTTAAAAGTTTTTGTTGCTGGCGACGTCTCGGGCTCACTCGGATCCTCAGAAAACGTATCAAAGTCAATGAAGTAGCCAGAAGCAGTTCTGTCAATTGTTGGAATTGCATCAGGATTTGTTGAAATCGCTGGAACCAGTTGATCACTTGTTACATTGGTGTAGACAGGTGTATTTGGACGAACTGTTACTTGTGTTTCAAGAGGGATGAGTTCCATAGCATTGTTGCTCAGTCCTTCATCTGTTACTGCTGAATTCTCGATGGTTATCAGTCTTTCAGTCTGAACCTCTTGGATAGTAGCGAGAGGAGTGTGTCTGCTACTAGGTCGGAGTCCACGAGGCCTACTATTTAGTATCGGCCACATACTGTGGTTTGATGAGGTCGATGGACACAAATCTTTTCTCCTTTTTTCCAGCAAGGGGCGGCAGAAGTACTGTTCTTGTTCTGTGTACGGCCAGGACAGGTACTGGTTGTCTGTATGAAGGTCCAAATTCCTTCTTGTCCGCAATTTTCTCTCTGACTAGATCCCCAACTTTTGAAATCCAGACAGGCCTTGCTGGGACCGCCGGTTTTTCCCCAGTGGTGGTTGGCTGCAGGAATAAGTTTCTTTGTTTCGTTCTTAGTTCTTTTAAGTCCTGTAAAACAGCCAAACGATCTTTGATATCAAAGGGTTTATTTTCCACCACTGTGCCACTGCTTTCCAGATCTGGCACCCACATTCTTGTCCCAAATAGGACCTCATATGGAGTGGCCCCCCCTAGAGAACTTCTTGGCAAGTTGTTTAATGAGCTTTGGACACCATAAAGATGTCTGACCCACCCATCACCCGAACCTAATACCCTAGCTGTTATAGACTGCTTTATGTCCCGGTTTTTCCTTTCCACAACAGAATTTCCCTCAGGATGAAATGGAGAGGAGTACCACAATGCAACGCCCAGACTGGCCATGGCGTCTTTGTAAGCCCGAGAGCTAAACACAGGGCCCTGGTCAGAATGTAGCGTGCCTATTGCGTATGTGCCGATAAAGACTCGCAAATCTTTTATAACAGTTCGAGCGTCAGCTGAGCGCTGAAGCCATATCCATAGGAACCTAGAGCAAGAATCCACTGCGACCATGATATATTTATAGTTACCGTCCCTTTGCAAGGGACCGCAGTGGTCCAGGTAAACACAAGCTAATGGTTTGTCTGAAATTAACAGGGGTGTCTGCGCAGGACGTTTCACTGTGGAGACTTTCATCTGTTGGCAAATTTCACATTCCAGAACATAGTTCTTGGTCTGCTTCCTAATGCCTGGCCACCAGTATCTTTGTGTCAGTAAAGATATTGTTGCGGAAATGCCTGCATGGGCAGAGGCTATCCCTTGGTGTGCTGCTAGGATTAGTCCTAATCTGCGTTCCTTGTTTGGAATTACCCTATCCCCCACTCCAGGGATTCGAGCAAAAGGAACGTTGTTCGCATCAATTACATATGAGTACTTGAGTGGAAACTTTTTAGGTAACGCTGCACCACTGCCTTTGCTCGTAGCATTGACAGCCAACATTATCTCACTGTCTATTTTCGTTTTTGAACGAGTGATCGCAGCTACGGAAGCCGTCTGAACAGTCCCCTTTGCGGCTTCGTCAGCCAATGAATTCCCTGCAACGTGAACGCCATCACGTTGATGACTCAGTGTATGGATCACGTGAGCCTTTGGTAGTTCGCTTTTTAACTGAACCACTTGTTCCCAAAGCGTTTTATACTTTATTGTGCCAACTTTTGCATCTTTGAACCCGTTTTCAAGCCAAGTTTGTATATTTTCATTATACGACTGCACACAGTAGAAAGAATCACACACTATGAGTGTGGGGAATTCTCGATCTGTACTTTCAAGTGCCAGTTTGAATGCTTGTAGTTCAGCTCGCTGAGCTGTGCAATTTCCTAGAGACTGGGTTTTTGTGACCATAGGTCTGAAGTTGCCATCGCGCATGCGACCTTTAAAGATTGCGCACGCTGCACTGTAAGCTTGCTTACTCCCTGTTGCAAGTTGTGCGGATCCGTCAGTGTAAATTATGAATTCGTACTGATCGAGAGGCAGAATCTCAGTGGGCAGAGGACATTCATGTTCATATTGCAGGAACGCTTGTGTTTTTAGACCGGGATCAAAAACATATTCAACATCTGTTGCAGCAAGAGAAATAACCCATTGTATCCATCTAGGATGTAAAGCTTTAGCATTTGGAATGCTCGCTTTTGTTACCGCCTCTAAGGCCGGAACTGGGGTTACGACAATAATGCGTTTCCCTTGGGCTAGAGCTCTTTCTTTTGCTACAGCGGTTTGAACTGCTGTCAGAATTTTTTCTGTTGAAGTGAAGCGCATTTCTGCCTGTGTATACAAGTGTGATTTGTATGCAATTGGTACTTTTTCACCCTCGTTAAATGTTAAATAGGTGAATCCGCATTGACCCGAAATTAGTCGGATCACTAAGTTGCGTTGACTTACGCGTGTTTGTAAGTGATTTGTTGCTAACATGTTAGCCTGGAGTGAACGCAAGATTTCTGTGTGTTCTTGTGTCCAATTTTTGATTGAAAAATCAGATTTGATTAATGCGTAGAGAGGTTTAACCCTTTCTGCGTAATTTAGAATGTAAGTTCTTCCAAAATTTAGAAAACCCAGGATGGTTTGTAAATTTTTCAGCGTCTTTGGAGGTTGGAGCAGCGCACACCTTTCTAAAAAGTTGGCTGCCAAGCTCTTGCCTTCACTTGAAAGCTCATATCCTAGAAACAGGACATTGAGATGGGCAATTCTGGACTTTTTGAAGTTGAATTTGTAGCCCTCAGAGGCGAAGCCCAGTATAATGGTGCTCACCCTGTTCAAGTGTTTGTCCAGGTCATCGTCTGTCAGATAGATATCATCGACATATGACAATGCCTCATTATCATAAATTTGTAGTAACTCCGTTACTCTCGCTGAGAATAACCCCTGGCTGTTCTTGAACCCTTGTGGGAGTCGACAAAATTGACGCTGGGTCCCCATTATTGAGAAAGCTGTTAAGTACCTGCTTCCAGGTGCTATGTTTTGACAAAAGAAACCATTTGAGATGTCCAATGTGGTTTTATATTTTTTACGCACAATGTTATTCATTAATGCTGTACTATGTGCATTTTGCACTGCAAATGTTTTTGAACAAGTGTTTAGGTGTCTGTAATCCAAAACTAGACGATATGTATTGTCTGGTTTGGAGACAGGAAACAAAGGATTGTTCATTGAAGAGGTGCATGTTTCAATCATCCCCTGGTATTCAAGTTGATCTAAGATCTCCCTGACCTGTTTTTTAGCTTCTTGCTTTATTGGGTACTGCCTTTGTGCAGTAGATTCATTTTTCAGATGTATTTTATGGTGAGGTGAATCCTCATCCCATCCTACATGATTTTTGTATAATGCTGGGGCCTGGGCAACTGCCCATTTCCTGGCATAAGTATATTTTAGGTGAATTGGAATATGGTTAGAGAAGGCAGGCATAATAATGTCCTCGCCATGTGGGCACTCCCTGACAAATTGTGGTGGCCAGTCTTTTTCTGCTAGAAGTATGTCATAGCCCCTTGAAAGTTTTTCCCAAAAAAGTGCTTTCACCTGTCTAGGTATGTCTCCCTCCATCCGGAGTGTTATTTCATATAACTTTTGTGGAGTACTAACCCTGGTGTCTACAGTCTCAACTGTAATGTACTCATTCAAGTCCACTATCTCCAGAAGTTCCTTCAGGTTCTGGCGAGCTATTGTGACTTCTGCTGCACTGTCCAGCATTGTCTGAGCCCATTCTCCATTCCTGAGTTGTGTTCTCAGTATCCTCGGCATGTCTGACCTTCAGACCTGCTACCTTCTTCTTTGAGAATTGAGGTTTTGATTTGTTTTTCGGAACGTGTTTGTCGTCTTTCGATTTCACGCGTTTTTCTCTGTGTTCTGACCGTCCTCTTCTTTTCGATGTCTGTGACGAGATCTGAAAGGTACGAGAGGAACGTGTATCAGTATCTTGATACCTGTCAGGCTTTTTCAAATTATCCCTATTCCTGAGGTTATACCTCCTTTCAGAGGGCTCCTTTTGAGGAGACCTACCTCGGGATTGAGAACGTTTCTCATTTGAATTTTGTTTATTAGTCTCCCACTTCTTTTTAGAAGATGTAGGAGTTTGTTTAATAGAGACCTTCTCAGGACTTTCAGATAGTTTTGGCTTCACTGGTCTTCCACCCAAACTATCTCTGCCTAATTCTGCATATGATTGTTCTATTATTCTGGGTAGCTCAGTTTGATGTTCTGTAACATCGAATTCCCTTAATCGTTGGTGGATCGCCACTGCTGCTGCCTCCCCTTTAATATTAGATAATATTATTGTTGAGACCTGGTCGAAATTTCTCAGTAATTTCATACCTAAATTTAGAGCAGGCTCTGCCCCGTATTCGTTTAGAATTTGTTTCAGGACATCTGGTATTACCGCAATAGATGGAATACCATGTGTTTTAGTATAGATGGCAGCAAAGACTGAGCCCCAAGTGGTACAGTCTTCCAGTTGTGGTGTGATCCCCATCGGTAAACAGATTGTTAGGATTCTGTGTTTCTCATACGGGCTAGAATTTGGAAATACTGCTTCTATTTGAGTAATTTTTTGAGCTATCCAAAATGGAATTTGCTCACGCTTTGCGGGCATTTTTCCCATGACTGCGTATAGAGTCTGTGGTGTAATTTTTAGTGTATTCCCCGGTTGAGGAGTTTGATTTGGAAGTGTCAATGGTGGTTGGACTGTGAAAGTCCGCATGACATATTGGACTAGTTGTCTGTAGATTTTTATTAACTCTGTAAGTTGAGTAAGTAATTCCTCATCCGTCATTATATCCAGTTCAGGATGAGGAGTGTAGCCGGCTAGAATCGGCCATGTTGCTCCTGGTCTACCTAGTGGACCGAGCCTGGTTATGTTTCTGTGATGTTTTAGGGCGCCTTTAAACCAGAGCTGATGCTCCTGGTATGTTAGTGGAATTTCAATATCCTCGAAAGGAATGTATTCCTCTGGTGGATCATCTTCTTTGTAGAAGTGAAACAGTCTTGTTACTGAATTTGATTCAGGAAATATGACCCATGAATAGAATACCTCTGTCTGAAAAGATTTGTGTGCCTCTATCACGAAAACTGCTCTACCTCCTCTTGGTGGTAGGCCGTGTTTTATAAGTTTTAGAGTGATGGCTCTTCTTAAGTTTGGATTGATGTCTATGACACCTTCCTCAGGTTCATTTAAACCTGTAAAGTTAAAAACTGGTATGGCTGGGTCAGCCACAGCTCCACTGTTTCCGGTGTTATTGTCCCCGTTTATGGACATTTTTGTTTTTTGAAAAATGTAGAACAAGTTTCAAGGAAACAAAAAGATAAGGTGCACAATATTTTGGAACACTGTATCCTTCAACGTTGAACAAACCAAACAACTAATATATAGGGTGCTTCCCTATTTAGTTATGGCGGATATTTAACCCTACCCACTCCAGACGTCTTATGGAGTATGTGAGTAGGGGTCTCTGAGAAAAGCACGAATGAGTTACTCAGTATCTAGCGTTAAATTACTGCCTTACCAAACCGTTGGGCGCCATGTAGTGTAGTTCCTATTTCCCTAATAGGCTCTGCGCATTGGAATAATATAACCTATAGGTTTGACATAGGACTAAGGTCGGTATGTCCCTATCGATTATATTAAACTTAATTACCTGTGCCAGCTAGCTCAGAGGCCACTAGAAACTCCTTGAGAACAAGAAGGGAGTAGTTTCTGGCAACCGAAAAACATGACAACTTTGTTTCCCTTTAGAAGCGGAACATGTCTCAGAATCGTGGAAACAATAGATAACAGTTTCACTCATTCAATCGTGCATGCTTAGTCTCTGCAGAGTTACACAGAAAGGAAAGACGGGCGTTTCAATAAAAGGGTTTTATTGAACAGTCTTGTTTCTCGTGTAAGAGATATGTGCTGTTATGATCACAAGACAGTATGCAAGATAAATAATGTACAGCGTACGAAGTAGAAATAAATAATACTGCGCTAGCATTATCTTTTAGCATATATTCACGTACATAAATAACATGAGCTAAGAATGCGGGTACTCATTCGATGCGTCTCTATGCTAGTTCTACCCCAGTGTACCTAACCTAGTCTAGGTGTAGGAAAAGTTAGAAGTAGGTGGAGTATTCTCTAGTATGGTAGACTAAGAGTATGTTAAGTCTAGTATGCCAAGAGTCCCTCTAGGATCTAGTCAGCTCCATACCTTGAGAATGAGAGAGGTGGGAATCTCCTGCCGGATCTTGGAACTCTAACACCCCGCGAAGGGAGTCAGAACACTGGAAGCTGGATTCGTCTGCATGCAGGAATGACAGCGTCTTCGCAGTGCGTCATGCCGGGATACGGGCTCCTCTGAAGTCGAGTCTCCTCTAACTTGCTTGGGCAAGGGAAGGTATATTTATACCTGGTAGGTGTCGAGGAATGTTAGCATTGATGTGAAATCGGACATAGGAAGACGTCAGGAATGAACCCTTAAGGTATAACGGTTCATACATAATAGATGAGTTCTTGGAGAAATCAATAGTCCTGTGCTAGGGGAAATCCCGAAGCCTAAGGGTCTGGTTTCTAAGAACTCGTTGTGACGTTAGGGTGGACGGATGTCGGTGACCATGCCTGTATTTGGAGTGCACGGTTAATGCCTAAATAAGGACAGGGATGCTATGCCTATATAAGGGCAAGGCGAATTGTGCCTATATAAGGACATGATTCAGGAAAACCTATATACGGACCCCTAAAGCGGAATACAACAGGTTGGCAGGGAGAATAGTTGGTCAATGTAAGACCTGCTTGCTTACACCACCATCCCCCTGGGTGAAGGGGACCAGAAGCTGCAGCAAGAGCATTCTGACTCGGCCAAACAGCCAGATACCGGTCCTGATAGCGATGGGTAGAATGTAAGCAGGCTGCACGATGGTGTGTCAAAGAGATAAAAGCAAGGCCAGTCTTAGTGGTCCAGCACGTTCCAAGGCAATGTTGGTGGAGGTATTTAGTAGTCCAGAGACTGAGTAGCAAGAAGGTGTAGAGGTCAGGTGGGATTTGCAGAGGTCACTCAATTGCTTTCAAACTCCAGGGGCTATAGTGGGTAATTAAGTCTATGCAGAGTGCCAGAGGATAGCTAGTAGCAGGTGTCAGAACTCCAATTCAGTTTGCACCTCGGGGCCCTCAGGCCCACTTATCACCAGTAGAGACACCAGTGATTACAGCACAAGCAGACTGGTCCCGCGAGTGGATGTCTCCTTGCTTTATGTAGAGGAGAAGGATCATTGCCACAAGACTCCCCTTGGCCTGATCTCTCAAGGGTGTTTAAATGTACGAGCCATCCTGGCGTTGTACACGCACAATTTAGTTTGGGCTGTCAGTGGGTGGGTACTCAGTCACCCAGGCTGCTTCATATGACTGCTTGAGGCACCGTCTAGCCTCAGGGGACTGTATGTGTGTTCTGGGGCTAGAAGAGAGACACACCAACTTGCCCTTACCTTCTTCCCTGCCAATGTCTGCTATCTGGGAGTGGTAGGCCATACTAGGATTTCAAAGGTTGCCCCTTTGGAGGAAGCCTCTCTGGGTGACTCCTAATGCCACACCGCTCGGAACTCAGGCTATTGATGAGACCTTTCTGAGGGACACAGGTCACCTGTTTGAGGTTCCAGCAATGACCTCCGGAATGCCACAAAGGGCGTGTCCTCATTACCCGCTCCAGCATGTGGTGCAGCCAACATGTTGCCCAGGCCCGAGGCGCAGGCCAGAGGCGACTCACACCTGCCCACCAGAGGCAGCTCCGGAGTCTCATTGGCCCAGCAGCAGACCACCTCGTGGAGTACTCCCGCCACTCTGCACTGCCTTGGGAGTAAGGAAGGCAGCAGATGAAGAGGGGATAGGTGGATTACGAGTGTCTTGGCCAGGAGTTTCTTAGAGTGCAACCGTCATCTAGGCACTGTCAGTTGCACCCCCGCTCCTCATAAACTATATATATATATCACACATTGGCAGTCGCCACAGTGTAGTTACAGTTAGGTCAGAATTCCCAAAGGAAAGGCATTTTTTGTTTCTTTAATGACTCTGGCACTGTTTGATGAATCTGCACAAAACCTTCCAAAAAAATGACACATTTTGGCTCCTTCATGGAAAGTTTCGCACTGATCCATCAAATTGGGGCTAAGAAAAATGGGGCTCCCAAAAGAGTTTTACCATGTTAATTCCCATAAAGAAACTTTGGTCTCTGATACAGAAAGAAAAAACAATGGAATTGAATTTCACAGAATTTGACAAAAAGGTTTACTCAGAAAACATGCTTTTTTGTTATTTGCTGTAAATGTGGTTTTTCAAGAACTTAGCATTTAAAGAGGAGCGCGGGTTGGACATGAAGGGGTTAACCCTCAGAAAATGTGAGCGTTATCTGGACAGTAGATGTCCACATATTCTCTGATTGGTCATTTGAAGTGATTCGCTGGATCCTGACTGGTTAGCAACAGCATGAAGAATATGTTGTGGTCAGTCATTATAGGAGATTGCCCGAGTTCTGAAATAAGAAGTAAAAGAAATGAGCTCCTGAGAGCTGAGGAGCTCCTTTTATTTTTATTTCCTGGGGGGGCCACCTCCTCCCGGGGGGAAGAATGAGTGCTGTTGTGCTCTTTTTAGTATCCTCTGGGGCTCCCACCAGGATACTGTGAGTGCTACAGTGCTCAGAAAATTGCTCCTGGGAAGTGTCCCCAGAGAACAGTCAGCCACCTCCTGCACCACATGTGTGGTTCTCCAGACCTTTGCCTGGCGGGGAGCTGGCAGGGACCAGGGAGCTGTGTTGCAGTATCCCCTACTTGTAGCATCTTGGGTGCCTGATTTGGACCAGAGACTTGACTGAAAAATATATCAAAAATTATCAAATGAATTACGGTGCAAAAGTGCAATTTATAAACCAAAAAACGCCCAAAGGTGAGGCGCACCCCAGAAAGCACTGGGGCAGTCAAATTTGCATATTTTATTTCTTGAGTCTAAATTGCTATGGCTTATTGTCAACACCTGTAATGGTAGGAAAATTACTGATGCACAGGGTATTTGGAATATGAAAGATTTGAATAATACTGCTAAAGATAATAGTGATTCATTGCTTTTAATAGATAATATTTTATGAAAATTATGATATTTCTACACAGTTGAATTCATTGACTGCTAATTACATATTTCTACTTTTATGTGAATTGTGATGAAGGCCTGACAAAGCTAGTAGGCTTGAATGTAATATGTGTGCCACATTATACAGCTTCCAACACGTTTGAGGGGCATTGCAATACGCCCAACTACAATAGTCTTATCACCATTGTTGTTATGCTATATTGATTTGTATAGCACACTAAACACCTGAGAGGGTATTCAGGTGCTTAGGCAGGTGTGTAGGTTTGTGGTCCCCAATGTGTTTATACAAAGAGCCAGGTCTTCAGCTTCTTGTGGAACTCAAGGAGTGAGGAGGAGGCTCTGATGTGTTGGGGGAGATCGTTCCATATCTTGGGTGCGATGTAGGAGAATGAGCGACCTCCAGTTTTGCTTTTGTGGATGTGGGGAGTGTGAGTGAGAGTGAGGCAGAGCGTAAGTGTCTGGTGGGTTGGTGAAAGTGTATGTGGCTGTTCAAGTATTCTGGTACTGTATTGTGTAGGCTTTGTTTGTGTGGGTGAGAAGTTTGAATTTGCTGCATGTGTGAATGGGAAGCCAGTGAAGCTTCCTGAGGTGCTATGTGATGTGGGTGCGGCATGGGAGGTCGAGTATGAGTCTTGCATCGGTGTTCTGGATGTTTTGGAGTCCGGAGTCTGTGTATAAATTGTGTGGCGATTCCAGCAAAGAGAGTGTTGCAGTAGTCCAGCCTGCTGGAGTCGAGTGCTTGCTTGATGGTCCGTCTGGTGTTATGAGGCAACCATTTGAAGATTTTTTGCAGCATGCATAGAATGTGTAAGCAGGAGGTGCACACTGCATTGATTTGAGCCGTCATGTTGAGCTTGTTGTCTAGGATGATTACTAGATTTCTTGTGTAATCTGTGGGTGTGGGTGTTGGTCCTAGCTCCGATGGCCACCAGATAGAGTCCCACAGGGAGGTCTTGTTGCAGAAGACCAGTACTTCCGTCTCGTCAGAGTTGAGCTGCAGGCACTTGGTTCACATCCAGTCTGCTGCCACGGTTATGCAGTTGGTGAAGTTGGTTCTTGGGGTTGTAGTTTTGTCCACCAGGGAGAGGATGAGTTGAGTGTCATCGGTGTAGGAGATGAGGGTGATGTCTTGTGATCAGATGATGTTGGCGAGTGGTGTCATGTATATGTGGAAAAGGGTGGGGCTGAGAGACAATCCCTGTGGGACTCTGCATATCAATTTTTTTGGTATCTGATGTGAAGCGCAGCAGCCTGACCCTTTGGGTTCTTCCCGTGAGAAAGGAACAGATCCCTTTGAGAGCAGATCCTTGCATGCCAAACTCGTTGAGTCTTTTGTTGAGAGTGTTACAGTAGACAGTGTTGAAGGCCAAAGAGAGGTCGAGCAGGATTAGGGCTGCTTTTTCTCCTTGGTCCAGGATGATTCGAATGTTATCTGTGGCAGCTGTTTTGGTGCTGTGGTTCTTTCTGAATCCTGATTGAGTGTTATCTAGAAAATGGTGAAGTTCGAGGTGGGTTGTGAGTTGCTTGTTGATGGCCTTCCCAATCACTTCCATTGGATAGGGAAACAGGGAGATGGGTTGGAAGTTGCTCAGTTGATTCTGATCAACTGTGGACTTCTTGAGGAGGGCTTTGATTTCTGCAAGTTTCCATTCATCCAGGAAAGTGGCGGACGTGATGGATGTGTTGATGATGTGGGTCAGGGTGGTGCTGATTGGTGATGTTCCCAGGTTGCAGATGTGGTGGGCCAGGGGTCTGTTGGAGCCCCTGAGTGAATGGTCTGTCTGGTTTGGGTTGTCCATCTGGTCAGGTGGCTGTCATGGTTGCTGGTGGGTGTGTTAGCAATGAGTTTACTGGGGTTGTGTTGGTGTGCAAAGTTGCTGTAGATATTTGCGATTTTACTGTGAAAGCAGTTGGATAGGTTGTTGCAGAGTTGCTGGGAGGCAGTGATGTTGGTGACAGTGGCTGAGGGCGAGGTGAAATCTTTAACGATCTAGAAGACCTTCTTGCAGCTGATGGAGCTTCCTTCGATGCAATCCTCTAGTGCTTTTTTCTTGGTGACTCTTATTTGCTGATGATAGCGTCTGAGTGCAGCCTTGTAGGAAGTTCTGTCGGTGGTGTCATGGCTGGCTTTCCATTTTCTTTCTAGCTGTTTACCATTGGTATTTGCACCAGCCAACCGCTACATGTTTCTCAATTATTGCATTATATTAAGTAGTGCGTGAGCAATAAAGTACTTTTCCTTTTTATAAACAAAAGTAGTGGCAGGTCAATGATTATTGACTGCTGTTTGTTATGTGGCTAAGAACTGTGATATAAATCTACGACAGCCAGTCCTTGCAGCTGACCCCTGCTGTGTTTAACAAAATTTCATTCACATTGTAGGTTAGGTTGAGACGGTTGGATGAGCTCAGGGCCTGGCCAACCTCATGGTTTCAATTTACACATTTCCCGGAGTGGCTTTGAATCGCAAAGTGGAATTTCAATTTTTAACACCCCCTACCATCCTAATTGGGCCAATGTTTTTTCCCATGTTTGCAGGGTAATCTGCATGACGTTCGGGAAGTTCATTGTGCGCCATTTCCCATAGACAACCATTGGGTCCCCCCTAAACCCCATCCAGTGTCAGTGATGTCTAAGTGATGGTTCATCCTGTTGAGCATTTGCCCAGCCATTCACAACTAGTAGATGGGTAGCCCAACTCCTTACATCTGGGAGGGTGATGCCTCCATTATAGAACCCCTTACCAATTTAGATAAAGCTATTCTCGGGGCACACTTATTCCATGGAAGCTGTTGTAACTCTTTATTAGGGCTCCTGGTTTTATGGTATTTATTTTTTAAACATTTCCTTCTGTATTTATCCATATTTATTTTGTGGCCATTTTAGCTGTATTTATCCATTTTTATTTTGTGTTTTGCGTGTAAATGAAGTTGTAAAACTGTACATTTCCATATTTATTGAACTGAAGGATGCGCACTCATAGTTCAATGTCTGTCATGTTTTAGCTATTTAAGCTGTCAAATATTACATAACAATACATTCACTGGTAAATACTAGCATTACATCATAAATGCATGTTGACATTTGACGTTATTTAGTTATTTAAAGAAATGTCATCCTGTTTTCTAATTTCCCATGCTATTCATCTGCTCAGCTTCTGGCCTATAATTCATGAAAGACAGCACGCAGAGTCACTTAAAAGAAGCACAATTTTCTGTATTTATCCACTTTTAAAAATAAATGCAGACAGAAAACACATTGTTTTCTGTCTGTATTTCTGTAAAAATCCGTAAAAACAGAAAACAGGGAGCCTTACTTTTTATAAATACTCAGAATGAAATCCTCTGGTACAAAATAAGCCCTGATTTGCAGAGTATAGATACATTTGGGGAGCACCAACATTTTAAACATAGCTGCCCTGCCCAGCATTGACATCCTCAAAGACCTCCAAGAACTTGAATCCTGTCTAAATTGATCAAGGATAGTGTGCATATTCTTACTCAGGAATTCATCTGAGTGCTGAGTCACATACATGCCCAGATACCTGAATCTCGGCTGATTCACCTGCAACTGTCCTCTGATCAGGGCCTTAGGGGTCCACTTCAATGAGGCAGAGATCACTGATTTTACCCAATTTATACGGAATCCACTGTACCGCCCAAAGATCTGCACCACCTGCATTATTCTATTAAAGTACACTTCAGGTTCTGTTATGCAGAGCATCATTGGCCTGAAGTGAAAGTCTATCTTCCCAGCTCATATCCAATGAATCCCTTGACTAATGTTGGAGAGGAAATTACATATAAACTTTAGTGACATTAGAAAACCAGATTATGACACTTTCTGTGAGAAAACTAAAAACGTGTACCAATTACACGTTCAAGAAAACATGACAAAAAAGATAGTTTTAGTTACTGCATCGTAAAAGCATACAGAAAAAGGTATAGTCTAGACGATATAATTTGTGTAAATAATATAGATTGTGATTTTCTAAAATAAAATAACTATATTCAATTAACATATTCTAGAAAATGTGTAAATGGTGAACTCTCGCGTTATGGAGTTTATCTTTAATCATACTCTATTATTGTGTATGTGTGAGTATAACTAATGGGAATTAGTTAATCATTAAGATTAATCCTGAATATGATGACAAATTCAAAATAAATTTATCTTTTATGTGTAAACTTGTGCACCAAAATGACAAAAGAAAAGAATGTGCCACACATTCCTAATTAATGATGCCTTCATGAAACTTTCATAGATTGTATTTCATATATGTGCTAATGGCATACACCTAGAACGAATCAAATACATTAGGATTTCAAATGTATTTACACATTGGTACATTCGAAAAAATAGAAATCTGTCATACTGATATGTATTATTTTGAACCATACTACATGATTTCAAGTACATCAGAGTTATACTAGAATTATAATGTTTTACATTACATTACATTTATGAATGTATGTTTATTAATTACATATGTTTTACGTTATTTTAGCTCAAATTTAATGTAGGCCTGATGGCATATGTGAGGTCCCTTGACTTGCTGTATCTACTGTTCGTGAGAGAATTCCTCAGTATAACAAATAACGTGAAACAGTGTTTTCTTTCCTGAGTTCTCCTGTACTGTACAAGATGCTATGCTACATTTTTCTGATACAATCCTGAACGGCTCCCTGAGAAAGTGTCCTCTTGAACTTGCTTATGTGCTCTTGCTGAAGTAGCATTGTTCTAACGATTCACACACTGGATTACTTAAGGACTGCGTAATTGTCCCACCTTTTTCTCTACAATTTGTGTCTTCATTACGTCGCCTGACACCCATCTTATACGAATTGACCAATGGAATGAGTGGCCTGACCAGATGGGGTGATTCCAGGAGGTGTCAACCCCGGAACTTCAAGAATATAATATTGCTCGAATTAACTGACGTAGAGATCTTGCCTGGTTGGAGTGGGTGAAGGATGAGCTGCTGTCTGTTTCTTACTTATGAATTTCTGTGCTGAACTTTCCTTGGCAAATCTTGATTCGCCCAATGCAGACTCACCTGGCTTCTTTTACGAACTGACGACGCATACGCTGTGTGCGTTGAGTGGTCTCTTCCTTCCTGGGAGACTGCTTGAACTGGCATTTTTCACGTCCCTTCCTGTACTCTTGAGCTTTGGTATCTCATTCCAAATGCCCTTATTAGAATTTGACTAAATTGTCTTTAACCTGATTTATTGATGCATTTATGTCACCTGACACCCATACTATACGAACTGACCAATGGAATGAGTGGTCTGACCAGATGAGGTGATTCCAAGAGGAGTCACCCCCAGAACTTCAAGAATATAATATGATTTATTGATGCATTTGCTTGCCTTAAATTCTTAAATGACCTTACACTAAACTAAATCACCATAACGACTCAGCTATCTTGATTGTTTCTCTTTAATTGAGTGTGCATTCCTAATTTGTGACTAATGACCAGAGGAGATCATATTAGAGAGGTCTCAGAACATCAAATACTAAAGCTGTTATTCTGTGTAGCTTTAACAGAGCTCCTAGTGTGTATGATTTGGCTTGCCGACATTTCTTCAGGAGAGTTGGGCTTGCTGTGATAATCTTTTATCTTTATAGTATTTTATTGAGAGCGATCTATATGAGTTTGATTTCTAGTTTGTAGTTCAGTCATTCAATTCCTGGTCCTCATTGGATGACTGTTGGAATGCTTTATATCCAACCCCTGTCGGCACTAAACAAGATCCATCAGAGGACCAAGAGAGAGCGGTATTAGACTCTGACAAGGAAAAGGAAAAAGTTACCACTTATAAACTTTTCATGGGTCTAGTAACGCTACAGCACTAATGCATACTTTCTCACCCAACAAGTGAAAAGTTCCATCATCAGTTCGATGATCATGGGTGATAGAGAGCATCTACATCTGGTATCCCGGAAGAGGTGACATGCTCTTGAGTATGCGCCATTCACTCTGACGCACTCCATTGCCATGTTATATAACAGTTTTACCCATTTTATGAAGTCTAGCCCAAAGTTCATATGCTCTAATACCTAAAATACACAAGGCCACTCCAGAGAGTCAAAATCATTTGAGGCATTCAGCAATACCCCCAGCTCTGGTTTCGTCAGAGTTTCTGTGTGCGCCATACAACAATGAAGCTGCCTTAGGTTAAATCTTGCACTTCTACCCGTTATGAAGCTTGGCTAGTCCAGATTTACTAACAGTGATACAATCCATGCTAACCTGGTGACCAAGATCTTGGTCTCAAAATTCAAAAAATACACAGGCCTATAGGTTGAGCAAGACCCAGGAGGCTGTTTAATGAATAATTGTAATGATAGTCATTCTCTTGCCATAAGTCCCTCCTCTCTCGCTGCATTAATCATAGGTACGAGATGAGGTAACAGCCCACTATCCAGGCTTTTGTATATTTTGGCTGTAAGCCATTCAGTCATGGTGCTTCCAGGACTGTTTGGATTTGCTTGCCTCCTCTACTTCAGCCTCCATTACCCCTGCTTCCAGACTTGCCTTGTCAGTGTCTGTCATACACGGCAAGAGTATGTCTGCCAAAAACTCCTGTACTTCCCCTTCTGTATCTCTGGTGACTGAAGTATAGAGGCATCGGTAGTGGTCCACTATCCATTCATTTCCATTGATCAAAAAGTAATTAGCAAGTCTTTTGTTGAAAGGGATAATAACCTTCTGACTTCATATAGGACATCCCTGTGTTGGCAAGTGTACAGTTTACTAGCACATGGAGACCAATTCTCTCCCCCCAACAACCTGGTATTCCTTGCCAGCATCTGTGTCTACCATTACAGCCTCTGGATCTTCTCTGGATCTTCATGAAACATGGCATCACTGCCTCCTTAGCTTCTCAGTTTTGACCCTATGACCCACAGGTCCTATTAGGCAAGCTTTTCTTGCTACATAATCTCCTCAACTTTCGCTGTCAGTGTATCCCCTCCTGGCTCGTTTATTGGCATGGACCTTCTCCTCTCAGGTAGCTCTCCACTGTCCGGGACTGTAGTACTAGAGGTCATGAATACCATACAAACTTCAAGAACTCCTACAAGATGAACTGATTGATGTTTGTAAGTTGCTCAGCCGAGCACTCGAGGACCACTATTTGTGTGGTAATCTTTAAGGATACTTGCCAGACTGGCTGGAATGGCTTAGCGGAGTGTTGCTCTCGCCCATGGTGTGTATAACCTCTCCTTTGTTAGGAGATATTACTGGGGAACCAACACTGAAGGTTGGGGTATTCAGTGAGGGAGTAGAAAGGATGGGAAAAGTTTTCACTTCTGTTTTTCTTTTAAGTCTTGAAAGATGCAGTCACCTAACTTACACCATGCACGACACTCACCCAGCCCGGGTTCCCTGGGCAACTGCTATCCTTCTCACTACCACAACATGATGGGCACAGCTTACAAACATTTGACATTACTGTCCTGGAACATAAGAGGCATCAATAATCCACATAAAGGATAAATGGTGTTGTTCTACATGGACCACCATGGTGCAGATATTGCTTATGTCCAGGAAACACACCTGCTGCCTGGGAAGACACACATATTTGCTGCCAAGTGGGGCACTCACAGGTTTTACTCCTCCTCCAGTGCTTACTCTAGGGGGTCTGTATGCTCATACATAAATAAGTAGGTTTTGTGCTCTACTGAGCTCATACCTACAAAGAATGGAGATTTATTGTGCTGGAGGGTATACTTGAGGGCCATAAAGTCATACTTCTTCATATCTATGCCTCAAATTCAGATACACCTGGATTCTTACAGTCAGTCAATTTAGCCTTACAGCTCATGGGCACTGGTACAGTTTTCTGGGACAGGGACCTCAACTTGGTCCTCGACCCTGGTCAGGACTGCACTGGTACTAGGAGCACAGCAAAAACACACTCTATCAAAGCATTGGAGGAAAGTCTGAATAATAATGACCTGGTAGACGCATGGTGACTACAACATACTCATGCCCGGGAGTACATGTTTTATTCAGCCCCCATGGGTCCTAATCTTGTATATATTACTGGCTCCTCACCAGACATGTCACAACATGGACTGCTGGCATTAAACATCTTCTACCCACCTTATCGGACCACTCTCCTGTAAAATTGACTCTAGGGTACTTAAGGAAGCAGAATTGCAATGCGCAGATATCGAGAAGGAGCTATTAGCTTGTACATGGGCCGTAGAGAAGTTTCGTCCTTATGTTGGGGGCAGACGGTTCATTTTACAGACTGATCACAAACCCCTGGTCAGTATTCTAGGCGGTGGCATGAGCAAGTGTTGCACCCCCAGAATTTCGAGAATGGTCTCCAAACTTCTCCAATACCATTTTGATGTATCTCATATTTCTGGAGGTAAAAATGGAAGGGCGGGCTTCCTTTCTCGTTTTCCTCTGGGTGGTGATGGATGTGATGGCATTCGGTTAGGCGATTTTCTTGAGGAAGAATGTGAGGACTGTTTGGTCGCCACGTTGGAGATTCAGAGCTTAAGATGTGCTCTGAAACTGAGTGGGTGATTGCTTTCAATGAGGATCAGATTTTACAGCATGTGTGTGACTTGGTTAAGACTGGGTGGCCTCATGAAAGGGTTTTATCACCCTTACTCCAACCGTATTGTAAAGTTGAAGATGAGATTTCTTTAGAAGATGGTTTGTTTTTATGTTCTGATAAAAAGGCTCATGGCTGTCATCTAGGAGCGACCTTGATGAAATGACATGTTTGTGAGTAGTTTTGGTGGACAAGTATGGACAGCGGAATCGATGAAGTAGTAGGCAATTGGGTTGTGTGTGGTGTGGCTGACAAAGGTTTTAAGGCTGTGGCACCTCCCCTTACTCCCATTGAATGTCCTGCAGGACAATGGGTTAAAGTAGGCACTGATGTTATGTGGTCTTATTGCCTGGTGGTTGCAAATACGTTTTGGTGCTCATAGATTATGCTTCCAAATGGCCTGAGATAAAAATGGTAAAAGAACCCATTGCTGAATGTGTGGTAAAACGTCTAAGGGAGATATTCTTGAGGGAGCGATTTCCTGAAGCCCTGGTGTGGGATAATGGAACTCAAAAAACAAAGGGTTTGCTTGCCAAAAAAAGGGGTGCCAAGTTGGTTCCCTTTACCATTGGGGACATGGTTAAAATTAAATCTCCTGTGCATGTCAAGAAGGGGAGAAGTAAATTTGGCGAGCCAGTCAGAGTGTTAAAGATGAAAGGTAATACTGTGCTGGTTGATGGTAGTCATTGGTGGAATCTTGAAAGGATTTCTAAAGCAAGGCCAAGCACGAAGTTTGCTGGGCCTGAGATGATGAGTGGTCCTGGGGTGAGTGATGAGTCTTTGGTATCTCCTCAACAGGGTGGTGCAAGGAGAAGTTCCAGAGTCAGAGTTAATCCCAGTCATTTTCGCACATAGAGTTTTATATGTTATTGTATTTATTCCTATTTTTTTACTTTATCTTTTGTTTTTCGTTGTGTTGTTTCCTTTGGTGAAGGAGGGACGATATGTGGTGTTGACAACTTATGTTCTATGATGCTGCATTATGTCGTTTGATTCTGTATTAGAATGTTTTACTATTCTTGTGATGTGGGATGTTGGAATGTGATGGTTTGAATACAGGACTGTTGTTGAAGCTTCGCTGTAGGAGCAGCCTTGCTCCTGAACCGTGTAGTCACAAGGAATAAACTACAAGACAGAAACCACTTACCATCTCTGCATAGTTACAACACCCCCCCAACTTCATCACACTCATCAGACCTCTTTATGTCGAACCAGTTGCTCGCATCTTGATCAACGGCATACATACAGACTCCATACAGATATATAGAGGCACAAGTCAGGGATGCCCGCTCTCACCCGTGTTATTCGTGTTAGCCATGGATCCCCGTGCAAGCCTTTTGCAGGAGCGCCATTCACATAGAGGTCTGGCGTTCCATGCACAACGCCTTCTCTTATCCATGCATGCTGTTGAAATTTTGCATTTTGGAAGAGACTCAGCAACTAATCTCGCAGCCATTATTTGCGACATAATAAGCTTCAGACACCACTCCGACCTAGTCATTAATTGGTTAAATAGGATATCCTCCACCGACACAGCTAGCCTTCCCAATTGGCTGGGTCACCGACTCAGTAGGATACCTAGGCATAATCCTTAGCCGAAAGAAGGATACTATATTTCAACTAAACTATGGCCCAGTAATTGAATGTTCCAGGAGAGACAGGTGGAGAGCTGGATTAAGCTCCCCTATCCCTTGCGGGCAGAGTAGCCATTATTAAGATGGTTGTCCTCTCCCGTTTTTTATACCTCTTTATGACTATCCCCATTCTACTCTCCAAGACCTTCTTTAACACGCTATGCAGCGCCCTTATTAAACTAATCTAGGTTGGAAAGCAACCCCCATATCAGCTGGAATACACTTGTGGGAGCAAGCCTTTTCAGAGGCCCACTGGTGCAGGGGTTCGCCCTTCTTTGTCCTTAAAGTCTTTAGACTAACAAAATAGAAATTGGCACAGAAGCTGTAATATCAAAGAAAATAGATTTATTAACCTCACATGAGGGAGATTACGTCAATACAGTACCCTCAGGCCACTGTATGAGGTAGTCCAAGGAGTACAGAAACCAGGGGCCTTATAAATACATTTGTTGCATAGTCAGCATGGAGACTCAAAGGGGAGGTACTGGCACATACAAGAATAGTTATTGACTAACATGGGTATACAAAAATTGCTTGCTCAACAAAGTGGGAGGGGAGACATTTCTGTTTACATCAGTTAAAACAGCCTGACAGTTCTATTCTAAAACAGGTGTATTCTAGCAGCTACAGGCCTTTCTGATCATACATTGCTCTGGCTCAGTGCTGAAGGAGTTAACTGTAACTGATGACTCAAGCAGAATAGAAAAGCAGGCAACAGTAAAGAGACAAGAAGCACATGGCCAGCACATGGCTAACTAAAATGGCTGCCATAACCAAAATGGCTTCAGCTCATGCTAACAGCGATTTCTGCTAGTTTCCACAGATGACCCTTTTAGCATTAGCTGAAGACATCTCTATGATCTAGAAGGAATATAGAAAATATCCTACACATCTATTCTCAACATATTGCTAACTTCTTGGTCTAATACATATTGGGCGTTCACATTCTTAATGTTGCGCTTGGTAGGTATACAAGTAGAGACACAAAGGGAACAAAGCATCGGGCCACATGGTATGCATAGACAGCATGACAGTAGGATCGCAAAGAATATACATAGAATTGTCAACAGTTTCCAGCCCCAAGTAACAAACAATGTCCCTAACCTAACCAGCCAATTAAAGTCTAAGTTCCTATATCGGGATGAATTTCAGTGGTTGTTTTAGGCCAATTGGAAATAGCCAACAGCACATGTTGGATGCAATGTCTACATAAAAACATTTTTAATAAACCTTCCAGTGTTCTTCTTTATGAGGGCTAGGGTACCAATGATATGTTCGGGGGGAGCGGAGTAGTATTTATCAAAGACTGCACAAAACGTTTCTCTTGCAGAATGAACATCACTCCAAATACTAGTATTAAAGAGAGTATACAGATTATCACGAAAACAATTTTCACTTCAGGGGACCAGGAGGACCAAACGGGGCCATGGGAATTAGGACGAGAAGCCGCAAAGGGCTGCTCCTCCTCAAAAATGGGACGACCAAAGGGGTACATTGCTAAAAGTACTTGAAGAATAGAAGCCGCTGTACAACCAGCCAGAGGGGAGTCTTCTCCCTGTGTCCGTCTGAGCCTCACAGGCAGGCTCTTATTGTTCATCAGGTGTTCACTTCTCCCACGGTGGAGCTGCACAACTTGCAACTCAAGAAAACAATCACGGCCCAGTTTTAAAGGAAAAGTTTCTTCTTTCAGGATAGGGCAATCACCTTCCAGGGCAAACACCCTCAACGATCCTGTCCAGTGTCTCAGGCAGTGCACCACTATTCTTCACTTTAATCTAACAGGCACCAGAGGCACAGCACCTGTACCCTGAACTTAAGTCCTTCCCTAACTCCTGTGTTGCTCCGCTGGCGCACTGCTCTTTTGTCGGGGCCACAGATTGTACCTAGTATGCCCAGGCACCTCTTGATCAACAAACAGAGGTGCAGACTTGAATTCACTTGAGGACCAGGACTCAGAGGCCTGATGCTAGAGTATGTGAAGCAACTCTTGTTTCAGAGGGGGTCACCTCAAGCAAAGCCTCTTTGCCGTCCTTGTCGGTCTGTGACTCTCTCAGCTGGGCATCAAAAAACTGGACCAACGCAAAGAATTCTCCGTCCTGATTTGTGACCCCATCTTTCGTCCAAGACAGTGGCAGGGGTACACACTTCACGTCGCTTTCATGGACCCAGTGCTTCCGGCCTTCTACCTTCACTGTGGTCCTAGTTGCCAGCAATGCCTGTGCTGGTTCCCTTTACCTCGACTCCAAGCTGGATCGGCGCGGACTCCCCAGGCTGGATCTGATGTCCGGGCCCCTCTGGCAATGGTTGTAGGGCAGCAGATATCTATTGGTGGTCAGAACAAAAGATCTTTAGACAAGGCATACAAATAATCTATCAACAGAGAGGATACTCTATTTCAGAAAACTTCTTTAGTCTCTGGGCGCCCCATACATTAGCAGGGCATCTATCTGAAATTTAAAAACTTCATCTATCTGAAATTTAAAAAAAACACCCTGGACCTATTAGCGAGTATAAAAGGAACTTTTGGTGAACTGACAAGAGTAAAATGTTACACGATTTGATTTGTTTCTCCCAATCCCAAGCAGCCAAGGAAGTCTGTGTTTATTTTCTAAATTCTGAGGGAAAAAGAAAAACAATACGGACATACTCTGAATCCTTATATTTGTGTATTCCTATATTATTCATCTGAAGAACCTAAAAAAAAAGGGAATTTTCAGAACTATTCTTTTGTGCTTCTTGTCTTAGCAAGCTTGTGTTTCATAAGTCATATAGTTCACTACACTTCTACTTATGAACCTTCCACTACTTGTACAGGACTGCAGACACTTCTAAAATAATTTTTCTTATGTAAAAACACCTACATTTTACACTTAGGACCATGCTCTCATGTTATAGGCGCGCCGGGAAAATCTAAAAACTGCTAATTTAACAGGGATCCTTACTACATAAATAACTAACAAAACCTCAACATAGTGGGTACATGAATTTCTCCAGCAGAACTTGTTGTGGCAAACAAACTCCTATAAAGCAATATTTTCCTTCAAAATGTTTGCTAAGGATCACACGGGCGCCTTTCCTAAGATTGTGAACCCTGTACATTCTACTTTTCACGATCTGGACTATGTAACATCATTTTCAAAGAAAAAAAAACCTATTCACCAGCTCTAATAAGGGCTGTCAGCTCAATTAAAGCGAGCCCAACCAATTATCTCATGGCCGTTCCTAGACAGCTTAAATAGGCTCGAGAGAGAGAGTGAGAAAAAAAAGAGAGAGAGAACATAAATTTGCTTACCCTTAATTTGCCCAGGAGCTAGCCTCCTTTCCCCCATTCGACAGTAGGTAACCTAAACAGGTGACCTCCTGTCGACAATATTTACCCCCCTTTTCGGCAGCTGGGCCCAAACAGACTTGTAGGAGGTAAATAGCACATTGAGCTAACTATAAAACATTAATAACCAACTACCAATTCCTTTAGCAATTGTACTAGTTTAACATGAGGGCGCATGAAAGCAAACTGAATTTCATTGCCTCCTTATATTAGCCCTTGCACAGTAATCTTTAAACTAAAACCATTATTTCTATATGCATGGTAGAGCTGTTCTCTACACATGGCTTACAGATGCTGCTACCCCTTGATAAAGTTATTCAATAGGATAAACCCCACCTGCATATAAAACAGTGATATCCCCATGTGCTCCTAACAGAATATGCAATATTTCCTTTAGCCAATGTTACCTAAAACAGATCTGTGGTGTCCAATCTTGTTCCAGGAAGGCTCAATCAAGGCCATAAGTTCATTGAAACAACTAAGTAAATTCTTCCATTTCTTAAATGTAATTAAATTACTAATGACGATATCCTGAATATTATTAACATGAATTGAGAATTAATTTTACCCTAATTTTCCTAGGCACATTGTAGCCTCAGACATCATTAGAGCAAAATGTACATTACCTGTAGTGTTTTACCCTACAATGTTAGAATCAGGAAATTTAATTAAATACCAAGAAATCAGTTTATTAAACTACTCTTCAACATTACAAGCATGTATTATATATATCTATGTTTTTCCTATTTAGAACAAGTGGCACTGGAGTGTGCATTTCCTTAACACGTGTTACAGGAAGCACTTGCTGTAACCCAAAATAGAAGCAAAACTACTGAGAAGGAATATCTTCCCGTTCAACCAAATACAGCCCTATTTATTCATTTATTTATATTATTACTGCAAGGGCTATAGACTAAATGTACAACTTGCATTTACACAATTATATATGTACATGTATACAGCAGGAAATGCTGTGATGCTTTCATAGTTTGATGTAGGCCCCTAAAAGTGGAAATCACACACTGGCACAGTGGCTAACCTTAGATAATAAAAGTGCTCAAACCCCTGCGTGGACATTTTTCTTTGAGCAGTGCTACTTGCTTGCTGCTAAATACAGAACTTGGCCTCTGACCCTTAAACCTGTTGTCCCCTGTCTGAGCAAGGATATTCACTGCGGCCTTTACAATTCAAAGTAACTCTGGAGAAGCACAGCTGAAAAGCAGTCCTGTTCCGTGCCTGTGTGCTGAGAATTTAAAGGTAAGATGCAACTTGTATTCTTAATTATTTATGGACTTCTTGTGCATTGTGCGTTGTAGCACCTAAAAAATTGGCTCAAAATTTCAGTTTTCAGAATGCCATAATTCGCTCAGAACTATCGTGCATTAAGGCGCGCAATGTAATTCACATGTCTGTACAGCTGCTCTATGCATAACTTTTAATAGCTTTTGTATTTGACACTGCAGCCATTAGGCCATACTACATTAGTTTAGGAGTAGTAAAGTTAGGAGTCCTAACTTTACTACTCCTAAACTGAGAATAATCCTAACTTTAAGACTTTCGGTATTCACAGAAGGCATTTAGGAGTCCTAAAGTTAGGAGTCCTAACTTTACTACTCCTAAACTGAGAAAAATCCTAACTTTAAGACTTTCGGTATTCACAGAAGGCATTTAGGAGTCCTAAAGTTAGGACTACTAACTTCTGTGAATACCGAAATGAGTAAGTTCATTCTGTGAATACCAAAATGAGTAAGTGTATGCTGTGAATACCAAAAAGTACTAACTTTACGTTTTTGACGTAAGTTAGTTCTGTGAATCAGGCCCAAAGAAAATAGATTTATTAACCTCACATGAGGGAGATTACGTCAATACAGTACCCTCAGGCCACTGTATGAGGTAGTCCAAGGAGTACAGAAACCAGGGGCCTTATAAATACATTTGTTGCATAGTCAGCATGGAGACTCAAAGGGAGGTACTGGCAAATACAAGAATAGTTATTGACTAACATGGGTATACAAAAATTGCTTGCTCAACAAAGTGGGAGGGAGACATTTCTGCTTACATCAGTTAAAACAGCCTGACAGTTCTATTCTAAAACAGGTGTATTCTAGCAGCTACAGGCCTTTCTGATCATACATTGCTCTGGCTCAGTGCTGAAGGAGTTAACTGTAACTGATGACTCAAGCAGAATAGAAAAGCAGGCAACAGTAAAGAGACAAGAAGCACATGGCCAGCACATGGCTAACTAAAATGGCTGCCATAACCAAAATGGCTTCAGCTCATGCTAACAGCGATTTCTGCTAGTTTCCACACACTAATACTGCCATATCACAAAGGTGGACTTGAAGTGCCAGACTTGGAACTTTATTACCTAGTGGCACAATACCACTATGTACGGCACTGGTTCCATCCTGATGCCCGACTTCTGTGCTTACATCCTGAGTTGGACCAAGTGGGATATATACTGCTCAAAGCCCCGCTCCCAGTTGGCCTTCCTAGAAACCCACAAGAAATAAAAACTATTGCAACAACCTGTTGGGCCTGGTGGAAACTTAGCCGCTGGCTTGGCTATCCCACACTCTACACACTAGCAATACCCCTGCCATGCAAACTGTTGCTACCACCCATGACAGACAAATTAGTGCATCACACCCTGACTCAGTGGGAGGGTGGAGCAACTGGGAGATCTGTACCCCCAACACCAGTTTGTGACACTGGAGCAACTCACACATGGCAACACCCCATGCCCCCTAGACCAGTTTTTATATATGAGGTTGCAACATGTAGCCTTACCCACCTACCTGGTTTTCCGGATGAACCTAAATATTTCCCCCCTCTGACCCCGATTGTATGTGCGGCAGAGTCTGCTATATAAGGCATGCTCCTCCTCATGCACTGACATCCAAGACGGCTAGCGGAATGCATAGTCCAGAGCTATGAAAAAATAAATCACTGACCCCTAATAGACTTACTGTTGAATGCAAATCAAACTGGTCTCAATAAATCATAAAAACAAACGTATACATTTCACATTTTTACATGAGTTCTATTCTACACCTGCTAGACAAGCAAGAATAGACCCCTCCAGAACACATAGATGCACAAGATGCTTTCAGGAACAGGCTGATTACATACACCTGGCTTGGGAATTCCCTGACATACACTCCGTAGGGGGGGAGGTGGCAGACACACTCGCAGGTATGATTGCTGTACAGTTTGATCTCACTCCGCTCACAGCCCTCTTGGGCTTCGTAAAGTCATTACCAAAAGGGGTGCGCAGATACACACTGTTAGAAATTGGGTTTCTGGTTGGCAGAGGTATGCACCCTGTCCAAGCAGGAACCACAGTCCTAGGCTGGGTAAGTCACAGCACACCCTAAATTAACCTGTGTTCACCCTCTGGTAGTTTGCCACAGAGCAGTCAGGCTTAACTTAGGAGGCAATGTGTAAAGTATTTGTGCAACACTTCAATAAGTAACTCAGTGAAAAGACCACAAAAAGACTCCACACCAGGTTCGTAAAATAGAGATTAATTTTATAAATAAAACAAGACCAAAACAACAAAAACCTAAAAAGAAGAACCGGAGTTATGACTTTTTAAAGACTAAACAGTAAAATAGCACTTAAAAGCCTAAAGCACCAACCATGGATATCTGGTTGCGCTGGTCCGGGTCAAATCCAAATGTTCAAGCCGACCGCGATGGAGCACCAGTCGGATACAGTTCCAGGTGAGTGCTGCTGAAGTTTTTCCTTCTCACGAATGGTGCCAAGAGTCCTGTTTGCAGGGAAGCAGGTTGCCGGGAGCAAGGAGAGCGTTGTTGGCGGTGGTCCACGGGGCGCGAAGAGCTGCCAGGCGTCTGGAGCAAACGGGCCAATTTGCATTCACTGAGAGCCCGAAAGCTTGATTTCAGGAGCCAAAAAACAGTTCCAAGGGTTCAGAACCTGAGAAGCACCTCGTGGGGTCTGGAGCTTGTTGAAGACGGGTCAAGGAGCTGTGGCAGCCTGTTATGTCCCTAAGGCTAAGATCAGGATGCCACCAGACTAGCCCTTGGAGTCACTCTGGGGTCCTAGGTTCAAGATGGGTTCCAGGTCCAGTTCTTCCTTTTCAGGCAAGAGAGCAACAGGCAGCAGGTCAGCACACCAAGGCGGCAGTTCTTCCAAAGCAGCAGTCCAGCAGAGCGACAGTCCTTCAGCAGCACAGCAGTCCTTCTACTTGGCAGAGTATCCACAGTTCCAGAAGCGTACTGAAGTGGTGGTGTCTGAGGTCCAGTACTTATAACCAGTTGTGTCTTTGAAGTGGGAGAGACTTCAAAGACATGCCTTTGAAGTGCACTGAGTACCTGCCCTTTCTGCCCTGGCTCCAGACTCACTACAGGGGAGTATGCAGCCCTTTGTGTATGGACAGGACACAGACTATTCAGGTGTAAGTGAGGATGTGCCCAGCTCCTCCCTCCTATCCTGCCAGGAAGTCCCATCAGGTCACATCTAAGCTCCCATTGTGTGTGGCTGTCAAGGAGGAATACACAAAGCCCAACTGTCACCCACCCCAGACATGTGATCAGAGACAGGCAACACGCACCAAATGGCTAAATTAAGAAAATGCCAACTTTCTGAAACTGGATAGAACCTTAGGCAATCTGTTCTAAAGTCTACGTGCTTTATTCCACTTTAGCTTAAGAATTTTCTTAGCAAAATTGGCCCAGTCATTTCATGTCATGAGATGGGCAACACATCATTTGGATACACATTAAAAAACATTTACATCCAAAATACACATGAACACTTTGAAACACCACACTTGTGATTAGACACCGTGTAAACAAATCAAAAATACAAAGTTTAAACACAAAAAACAGTTCAAAACAATATAAATGACCAGTCCTTATTTACACAATAGCACTAGGCGAACAACAACAAATTTGATGCTCAGGTATACACCTACTGTCCTGTCTGTGACATGAGTAATGGGGATACACAATAACATTGGGCGTTGTCTGTAGGGGGGGGGAAACAATTCAAACTAATTCCCTCGAGGCACGCCCTGTGTTGGTACACCCATTCTCTAGAGCCAACGAGTTTTAAACCCCAGATGGCTAAGGGGTTCTACTCAGGACTGGGACTGGATCGTGAAAACTGATTGTAGCCGTTGGATTGGTCAAAGGTTGAATATAGCTGAGATGGTGATCTTGCTAATGTGTTGGTGAAGCTTGAAGGCCCCAGTCTGCACTCCCATAGAAAACTTCAGGGGACATTGCGTCTAGTTTGAAGAACGATGCGATTCACTTGCGGTTCCGTTCTAACATGTTTCTTCTGTAACCTGATCAGTTTGTCTGAGACATTCTGCTGTTTGGCAGAACTTCTGAGAGTGACCGTAGAAAACAGGGTAGGGTCAGAGATTAATTTCTGAATGTGATCCTCAGTGAAGGATAGTGTGTCCTTCTCAGGTGTATACCTGAGCATCAAATTTGTTGTTGTTCGCCTAGTGCTAGTGTGTAAATAAGGACTGGTCATTTATAGTGGGCCTACAACACTGATTGTGCCTCCCACACAAGTAGCCTTTCAAACCTGTCTCAGGCCTGCCACTGCACAGCCTGTGTGTGCAGTTTCACAGCCACTTCAACTTGACATTTACAACCCTTTGACAAGCCTTAAACTCCCCTTTTATTACACATAAGTCACCCCTAACGTAGGCCATATGTAACCCATAGGTCAGGGTGCTGTGTAAGTAAAAGGTAGGACATGTACTTTTAAGTTTTGCATGTCCTGGTAGTGAAAAACACCTACATTTGTTTTTCACTACTGTGAGGCCTATTTCTCTCATAGGTTAATTCACCTTTAAGCTATAATTCCTGATTAGAAAGGAGCAGCTGTGTCATGTTTTATATCTTTGGAATGGTAATGATAAGTCCTCTTTACTGGTAAATTGGATTTAACATTATGGTTTTAGAAATGCCACTTTTAGAAAGTGAGTCACAAACTACAGAGGTTGGGCCCTAAGTCAGTAAGACTAGTCCCTTAAAATATGTAAATAAAAATACAATTGCCAATACTGACTATTACTCACGAATGGTATTTTAGTCCGTGATCACGCAACCAAATTGATGTAATCGCCATTTATTTTGACGCTTTTTTATAAAGACCCTTTTAGAAAGTGGACATTTCTCTGCTCTTACAGCTCTGTGGGCCTGCAACCTGTCTTCAATACACGTCTGGGGTGAGTGACAGCAACACTTTGTGCATTCCCTCTAGACAGCCACAAGCACAGGAAGGTTATGTGTGTCTGAGTGCTCATCTGCATTCTGATGGCTCTGCCTGGGCAGGAAGAGAGGGAGGGGCTGACACTTACACCTGAATAGGAAGTGCCCTGTCACCGCACAAAGGCCTGATTACCCCCTACTGATAGCCTGGAGCCAGGGCTGGGGAAAAAGGGCTTCTGTGCACTTCTAAGACCTTTCTTTGAAGTCACCCCCACTTCCAAGGCACAACTGGGTATAAGTACTGGGGCTCTTACCCCACCAAATGAGGCACTGCTATACCTGTAAAGAACATCTGTCAGTAGGGCTGCTGTGCTCCTACAAGGACTGTCACTCTGCTGGACTGCTGCCCTGGAAGGATTGCTTTTCTGCTGTACTGCCCTGCTGCCTGCTGCTCTCTTCCCCTGTTGAGGGAGAGTTGTAGTCTGCGTTGAATCCAGAGTAATCGCCAAGGGCTTGATGGTTTCCCTCCTGTTTTCTGAAACTCAGGGATATCAAAGTCTCATCATCTGCTTCTGTGCCTGGTCCATTGGAAATGGACCCAGGGGCTTGCTCAGGTGGAACTGACGCATCCTTTGCTGCATTAAGCAGAACCAAAGCATCGCCCCTGTTGGGGGAGTGGACCCAGCGCATCGCACTCAGAACCAGCGCATTACCTCCAGAAGCCAACATATCGGAACCAAGTATCGCTGCCACAGCAGTGTGGGAGATTGATGCATCCCCTTGACTGCATGGAGATATCCGGCACATTGCACTCCAAACCAACGCATCTTGGCTTCCGTGCTTCACCTTGGGAACCGACACATCGCCACCACTGCATGAAGAAAATTGACGCGCAACCTCGACTGCGGGATAGACATTGGCGCATCGCCCGACTGCACCCCGCATCTTCTTGTTGCGACCAGGATCAGGGAATTTTTTCAGCAGGTCTGCGTGGCTCCTGTATCTGGCCTGCGCTTTATCGTGGTCAACTTTTGACTTTCCCCATGTCCAGCATGATTAGATAACCCTCATAGGCACTTAATTTTGTCGTTTTGGTCTTGATTTACTTATAGAAATATCAACTCTTTTTTAACCCTGTGTGGAGTATTTTTGTGGTGTTTTCATTGTGTTACTCTGTGTGTGTGTGTTGCACAAATACTTTACACATTACCTCTTTAGATAAACGTGACAGCTCTGTGCCAAGCTACCAGAGGGTGGGCATAGGTTATCTTTTAGTATGTATCTAGCTTCGCCGGACTAGAGTGGTGGTCCCTACTCGGACAGGGTGTATACCTCTGCCAACCAGAGACCCCATTTCATACCACAATCTTATTCAGATTTTTTACTGTCATATTGTCTGACAACATTCAATGTACTTCTTGCTTTTCACAGGAAGTTTTAAAGTGTTCTTGATGAAACAGGCAGCAGGTGACAGATATAGCTGGCACAATAAAGGCCTCTCAAGTAGAATTTTATCAAAACAGCAAAGAGTAAACAGAAAGATTCTGAAAACCTCATCAAGGGCTACTCATTTGAAAATAATCTTACATGGAATAGCAGTGCATCATAAAACACTTCTGAGTATAAGGCAGGTCCTGGAAAAGCTTAGGATACTTTGGTCAGCAAATATTGTGATAACAACTGTTGATCATCACAAATGAGATAAGTATTGTGCATCTTAGCTTTTACATCTCAGTACATTTTTGAAGATGTTCCTACAAAATGTTTTAACAGTCAAAAAATTACCTCATCTGTTTTCTCTGCACTCATTTGCCCTTAGTAAGACCAGTACTACAAAAATGTTGTAGTGGAGGGCTGTAGTAGGCAGGTGACTAAGCAGTGTAATCTCTGAAGATAATTAGGTTCATAGGAGGAGATAGCCCCTTTTAAATACAAACAGTTCTTCTGTCCTGTCTCACCTTTTGGCCTTTCAGGTGATATGAACACTGAGAATGCACAGCAATTCTACAGTCAGATTTCAAATTTGGAGGGTATTTCTTTTCCACCACTCAAGGGCCCATTGAGTTGTAGCGTAATTTCTCTAATTACATGATAGTTGGTTTCTCTCAGTATTAGGTGTCTTGGTATGAGACCAAAACAATAACAATTTGTTGTAAAATTTGGGGAGATGTAGAACATGTTTGGTATAGTTCTCGTTTCTTTATATCATGTGAGAAATTGGGTTGCTGGCTGACTAAGGTGTGAGCTCTGGATAAGCAGCAGCCACAATCTCTTGCAGGGTGAACACAAAAAGTCACAAAATTAACCTGGGCTTAACCCTGGGTAGCTTGGCACAAAATGCAGTCAGGCTTAACTTAGAGGCAATGTGTAAAGAATTTATGCAGCACACAAACAGTTATGAAGTGAAAACACAACACAAGAAAAATCTCATACCAATTTAGAAGAATAGAGTCAATTTTAATAAATTATTTGGCACCAAAACAACAAAAATCCAATTAGTAGAACAGGAGTTATGAATTTTAACGTTTTTTAGGAAAAACAAGTGCCTAAAAGATCAAAGCCTCGACCGCGGACATCTAGTCGTGTGATCGAGTCAAAGTCGAAAAGTATGACTGAGCGCGGTTCGGATACAAGAAGTGGATTGGGTCCAGTCAGTGCTTACCTTCGGATTTAAAAGAAATTCTGAGAAAAAGTGCCTGAGAAGGTAAAGTTCAGTGGGGCAAGGATGCAGGAGGTGTCCAAGGAGCGAACATCATCATCAGATGCCTTTGGGTCAAAGCAGCTGTGAAGATGTTTACGTTCAACTTAGTTGTTGAAAATCTCCATCAGGTTGAGGCAGAGGCCTGTAGCCGAAGACAGTTCCATGAGATCAGATACCCGTTTGTGGAAGGGCCGCTGAAAAGGATTTACTGGTGTGCAGAAGACCATAGGAGGATAAGGCGCTGAGTCAATCTGACCAGCGAAGCCCCTTGGGCGGATAGGCAAGCAGGTTTGTCCCGATCTCCTCCTGGTTCTCAGAGCAGTTTGTGCCTAAACTTTTTCGAAGTCCTCAATTTTGGGATTTAGCCATCTGGGCACCTTTAGCACCAAAGTGTCCAGCACTGGTGGGACACCTCTTGGGTGTTCAGGACTCACTCAGGGTAGGTCGAGGTGCGGGTTCAAGATGGTGGGCACCTTTTGTGTCCCTGTGGCTCTGAACAGGAGGCCAGCAAACTAGCCCTTGGAGCCACTCTGGTAGTCCTGTGTGCAGGTGAAGGTTTAGGGCTCAACAGTAGAGCTTGCCTCTGAGGGTTCAAGGCAGGCTCCAAACAGCAAAGCAGTCTTTCCAGATACAGCAACAGTCTGGCATAGTGCACAGCAGGTCATAGCAGCAGGCAGTCCTCTGTGAGTCCTTGCACAGGTACAATAGGTAACTGAAGAGTGGGTCTGAAAGTCCTATTTTTATACCATGGTGACCTTCTTTTGGAAAGGTTCTTTAAAGTACATGGAATTTCCTGACTCCCCTGCCCTGGCTCCAAGCTGGCTGCAGTGGCAATGCAGGGTCGTTAGGCCCTTTGTGGGAAGGCAGAGCACAGGCTATTCAGTTGTAAATGGGGCTCTGCTCAGCTCTGCCCCCCACCCTGCCAGCAGGTGGCCCATTGAGGCACACCTAATCTCTCAATTTTGTGACTATCTGGGAGGAATTCACAAAATATAACCATCAGCTACACCCAGTCAGGTGACTCAGGACAGGCTGCAGGCACAAAGTACTAAGGGCAGGAAAATGCCAATTTTCTGAAAGTAGCATATTCAAAATTGTAATGAAAAATACAGCTTTACTATTAAAGAGTGTTTATCTTTACAATTTCATAGATACCAATCATGACATAGCCACCGGCTCCCAACTAGGAATTACAGCTTATTAAATGTAATAAGGAATCCACAAGGTTATCCTGTCGAAGGGGTAGGCCTCACAATAGTGAAAAATGAATTTCAGTACCAGGACATGTAAAACTTAAAGGTACATGTCCAAGCTTTTAATTACACAACACCCTGTCCGATAGCCTACCTCGGGCCTAAATTAGAGGGGATCTATATGTAAAAAAAGGGCAGTTTAAGGTTTGGCAAGGGAGCTTAAATGCCAGGTTGACATGACAGTTGAAAACTACATTTAAACTGCAGTGGCAGGCCTGAAGCATGATTTCAGGTGCGACTTAAATGGGTGGCACAATAGGTGCTGTAGGCCCACTAGTAGCATTTAATTTACAGGCCGTGGGTATATGGTATACCACTCTACAAGGTCTACTACTACCCTGGGATTGACGGGAGAACTCTGTCTATTGCTTCCCTTGGTTGATGCGAGAACGCAGATGTCTGAGGAGGAGCGAGCAACTGAGCCCCGAGCGACCGGGCCACAAGCCGTGAGCAGGAGATGCAGCTGGTGATGCTGCTGCTGTTTGCCGTCTCTGAGGTGCGATTTGAGGTAGTTTGAGGTGGCTCCAAGGTGACCTGAGCAGCTCAGCGGATTGCGCCATTTGTTACCACTGCCTGCCGCATTGAGAAAGACCGGCAGCTAGCGGCTTGAAAACGACGGAGCCAAATTTGGCATTTAATTCCACTTAACCGCCCAACAGCCGACTTCAAGCCCACGGAGCTCACAGCCCATGCCGCACACCCACTGGTCACAAGTGTGGCTCCTCGGGCGGACTATGCTTCTTGGCGGAGGGCACCTACATCTCAGGGTGCAGAAAAGCAGAACCAGGGCCATTATTTGGAGCTGGGCCTCTCAGCAGCAGAGGAGTGCACAGCTGCTGTTGCACCCCCAGCTGGGACCGCTAGTCAACCAGATCAGCTTGAAAGTTACCACCAGGAGGCAGGTTGTAAGTGGCAGAGACACTGTAGGGTGGCTGCCTAGGGCACCACACAGGTTGAGCTCTGCCACATGGAAGCAGCCCCGCTAGGTTGGGGTGCGGCTTGTGCAGTGGTGTTTGCTCCCCCGCTCACGTCCCCCGCCCCCACCTTATCATCTCCAGCACTCCCTTCCCTTAAAACTGTCTCCTATAGATCCAGAATTTCAATTAAGCTCACAAGGGAAAGCCCATCAACTCCCCGATCGCAATATAAAATCCGTCCTGGCCAACTAATGGCACGCTGACCAGTGGCCACCCGCAAGTTGGACTGCTCTTGTTTGCTCTCCTGACACGGTGGGGACTCCCAAGGAAAGTTTACCATTAAATACCAGTAAAGCCTATAAGAACAGCTAACGAGAAACATCAGAAGCTCGATCCAATAAGCCCAAACAAACATAAACCACGAGCATCTGAACCAGTTTTAGAACCCAGCTAACTGCCATAGTCTAGTTCGATCAAACATCTCCCCCTGTGATGGGTAAGCACTTTGTGGGGTAACAAGGTCCCTGGAGCGGAGGACATGCAATCAGGAAAGACAAGGGTGGCACCAATAAACATGAGCTGCAAGCAGAGGCGCACATGGACACTTAAAAACAATGGCATATTTGAGCCCACCTCGCAAATGGCACGGCAGATCCAGCAGGGCGATGATCTCTTATCTCCAAAGCTTGTTTCTCAGCAGCAAAAACAACAGATAAGCACCTTGCGCAAATTCAATTGTGCAAAAAACCCATTGGACACAGTATTTTCGCACAACAAGGATGAGAGAGGCCTACAAGCTCCCATACAGCTGTTCAACAATCGATAGGTGCCCAAGATGACCCACGGTCACAGAAATCAGTAGAGCAAAAGAAGAAGACACCTTTCCAATGGGAGGAATGGGCAAGCGAAGCAAGAGACAAACGGCTTAACCCTGACAACAGATAATCTCACAACGGCCAATATAGCAGTGAACCATCAGAACTAACCTTGATGATTTCCAAAGCTTGTCAAAAAGAGGGATCAAGGGACACTTGGTTTGCTTTGCTACACTTGTTACAATTAATAGTCAATGCACTAACATACCAGTCAAATAAACTTGATCTACAGGTGGACCTTCTCATCACCATGGCAATTCATGTCACGGCAATCGACTCCAAAATAGGCCCCCTAAACTCGCTCATACAACGAGCACAGTCTGAAACAGACCAACTCGCCTTAGCTTGCTCATGCGGCCCAGTGATAGATAAACTTGCATGCCTCCCTTCCACACTAGCCACAGTACTGTCAGAAATAAAGCTCCAATTAAATCCAAGACCTTCTGCAACACATTAATCAACTGCTCAAAATGCCATGGACGGTGGCCCAAACAGGAAGCAACAAGTGGAGCCATCAAATGTCATCTGCCACCAGAGCAAAGCAAGTGTTCAATACCCGCCCCCCTCAGGACGGACGCATACCTCTCAGCCCACTGGAAAAATGCTACCATAAAAAACAAACAGCACAAGAGGCACAGAAAGACTCATAATAAGAAGCTCAGGAGGGAGCTGCAAATGGCCTTGAAGGGAACCTGTCCAGTAGAACAAACTCAATTATTCCAGATAATGGCAATGTGGAGATTCCTAAAGCACCTTCTGAGCAAATGAACCCGTCTAGCAGAACAAGCTCTGTCAATGCAGACAACTGCACTGTGGATACTCCTAAAGCACCTCTTGCACCTCTCATGCGAACAAAATTACAAATTATACAAAATGAACAGCTGGCAAAGCAGGCGCCTCAGGAGGCCCCGACCAATCCTGCTAGAGCACTGGCTACAGATGAGAGAACACACTCCTTGGCACATGCTGCTAAATCACTAGGCATTCAGTCTCCACAAGTAGCCCTACGGTCTTCCCAAATCGAAGTAAGTCGTACCAACTCTCTGTCCCAAATAAACAAAAGGGAAAATCAACAGCAGACCAACTCACTGCCATTGAGCCTTCGCTCTTCTCCAAAGGGTTGGACAGAGCACACCAACACTATAAGAACTGATCCACTGGTAACAATAAAGTTCCAACCCTCCTCAGAAGCCAGCTTGCTTTCAAGCAAGAAAACAGAGTGGAGGGATTGCAGCATTCATGAGAGGGTATGCAAAGTAATCTTCACTCCAAAATACAAATCCCTAGGGCAGTTCGACATAATCAACAGAAGTACACTGCCCCAAATGGTCCAGGAAATCCCGACCTTGCGCACATTAAATCAACTGATATACATACAGTCTTTTCAGCGTAGTCCAACACCTAACTTGGAAGAATCCACTGTAATCACCTGGGCAAATTCACTACTTGCCTAGCAGGTGTGGAAGGAGAAACTGACCTTTGGAAAATGGGGCATTGAGATTTCATGTCACGAGGACACAGCATATCCTCAATTCTTAATACCGAGCAGCTCGGATCAAAGGCCTCATCCTCTAATCTTGTGAAGAGCAAAGAGTAAAAAAGAAACTGGCTCCAGTGCACGACCAGTTCCAGACAACGTCAGTCCTTAGAGGGGCAATAAGTAACTCAGAGATGCCATCAAGCCCAAGGGCAACAACAGCAGCAGCAACGGTGATGTTAATTGGATGCTAAGTCAAGTCCCAACTGATTGGGCATGGCTCCAAGGCATGCTGCAGTCAAACACAAACAGCCACAAACAATACTGACAAGAAAAATAACTATCCGACATGCTGCTCATGAAATGTTGAGGGCCTGCAGAGCACAATTGAGAATGCAGACTTTTTAGCCTATATAAATTCTTTTCACTTGGTGACTTGGAGACTGACCCCCCCTGAACATACCAGCATTTTCAGGTATCAGCAAACCAGCCATAAAAACTCATGAGTTTGGACGCCCTGCCGGAGGCCTAGTTCTTTACACAGCGGTCGACATCAATGCTAGAATAGAAGAGCTACAAATGGACCACCCGAACCTGCAATTTGTGCACTTATCAGAATGTTTCCACAATATTGATCAGTCGTTGCTTATAATAAATGCCTACATCCACCCTAAGTCCCTTAAGAATAAGGAAACAATTGATTTCCTACTGTCATTTATCACCGACTAAATGGCTTCCAGTCCCACGCCACTTGTTTTTATGACAAGCGACTTTAATATGAACCTGTTGCAGGAAACAGTACACGATCAAATAGTGGATACTCAAAAGCATATCTGGCAAATTCCTCTGTTCCACCCATGGATGCAAAGGAGTGATAACAGGGAATTGGCCTTTGCCAACGACCTATAGCTCCTGGGGTTGAGAGAATTAAATGGGCGAACTAAACCTGATGTCCCTGCTCAGTCTTCCTTCCACTCGAGAACAGCCAACTTGATCTTAGACTACACGCTAGTGTCCCTCCCTTTATTTCATATGGTTTGCCTCTATGAAATAGGAATTAGACTGGGAAGTGACCATCAACCTCAAAATATCCTGCTAAACCTAAACTGTAGGTTCCATGACCAAGCTCAACAGGACATGGGCACAGTCTCCACTATCAACTAGTGTTGGCTAAATTGGTCAACAAGATCTATTGCCCGGGTGGAACTCAAAGCAAGGAATCAATGGGTGACTATACTTAACTTATCCTCTGACTTACTGGAACAATGGCCCAGCTTTCAATCCTCCTTCTGGCAGATCAAGAGCACTCCTCTAGAAAGCCAAACCTTCCACCAGGGGATTGCCCTAGGGGGCCTTCAGGCCAACTCATTCCAGCAAAAGAATTTCAAGGAAAATCCTAAATACAGGGACAAACACCTGTGCCACCTTTACAACTATGTACTTCTTCCCCAGGCTATTACTGATAGATAACAGGGGTCGATCAATACCTCGATGTATAAAGCTTGAAAGAAGTAGCTATGTTAGACAGAGAGGCAAAATATTTTGACAACATTTTGTTGGCTGAACTAACAGAATGGGCAGTGCAAGACTCACTGGTCCCGGTGAACCAAACAGAGTTTGTTAAAAACACAGGCACAATCACAAACATCTTAATGCTTACCTTACTAATTTATCAATCTAGAGCTCGCTCTTAGACCCTTCAATTCTGTTTTGTGGATTTTCTCTCTGCCTTTGATTCAGTACAGCATTACACTCTTTGGCAGAAGCATCTGAGCTGGGGAATTTCTCCAACACTCCTCAGAGCCCGCCAATTACATTACACTAACACATGGACATGGTTGCGGTTGAGCACCGGTGCAACCGCTTCAAGAAAAATATATACGAACAATGATCTGAAACAAGGATGTGTCCTTGCCCCGTTCCTGTTCAATTTGTACTTAGCAGAGCTGACAACAATCCTTAATAAGTTAATTTACATACCCCAACACTGTCCGGATTTAATGCCTCTCACATGCTGTACGATGACGCAGTACTGATCAGCTACTAGAAGATTGGCCTGTAAAGGCTAATAAATGCCACAGCAACATACACAGCAAATCATGGGCTCCAAGTTAACCTCAAGAAAACAAAAACATTGTTAGTCAGTACAAGATGTCCACTGCCAACGTTCCATCTGGAAGGCTCATCGTTGGAATCAGTGACAGAGTACAAGTATCTAGGGGTAATCTTTGAATCAAGAGGCTCATTCACCAAGCATTGTCACGTGATTCAAAGAAAACGTAATACCTTAATGTCAGCTTTCTACTCTCTAACTAACACTTTAAAGGGCTTGTCTCTCCCACCATTACTGCAAGTCATGGCTGCAAAACGCGTACCTTCAATAGCATATGGAGCAGAAGTTCTGAGGGAAAAAGCAGATAAGGTAATTGAAAATGCAATTGTTGGAACTTATCGGCAGGTGTTCAGCATTCCACAGCATACTTCACCAGCCCAAACAAGACTTGAATTTGGGTTAGGGAGGCAGAACATAACCAGCCTTGGTGATTACTTAAAAACGTATTAATCGGGAGGCACACTAAGCAATTTCCTGTGGAGTGCTATATCTAATCCAGATAACACCCTGGCACATGAATATATGAACCTAGCTTTAACAACACTGCATGCTGAGCCACTCTGGGTCTTAACTCTCACTCGGGCTGCTTTTAACAGAGCCATCAATTCAGCAGCCAAGAAGCTTTCTTCTCTTACTGACAAAGCCTTGCTGACAAAAAGATCACATGCATGGCTGATAAAAGGGCTCATATGGGCTCCTTAAGTCACATTTACTCAAAAAAGGGGGGGACAATGGGCTTTTGGGAAGGTCCAACGTACATGCCCTAGACTGCAAAAAGAAGTAGGGTACGAAGTTCCTTGGTGCGTTAAAAATCTTAGTCAGAGACCTATTTATTGTCACAATGGTAGGCTGTCCTGTCAATTAAGTAGTGGGAGGAGAGGAATTCCTCCTTTCGGAACTAGTGCCCGCACACACCCAGCAAGCTAGGTGTCATGCTACATCATATGGGCCTGCTCCTCGTCGGGTCGGCGCTGCAATACCCGACGGGCACCCATAAAGGGGCTCTTTATCGGAGATCTTTTGTTCCTTGCCGTTAGGTGCCGTGGGTGTAAGGGCCCTAGTGTGTTCGGATGTAGTAGTGAATGAAATGGTTAAAACAGGTCAGGGGTCCTGATTAAAAGGAAAAAAGGGAGAGGCGACTATCTGACTATAATGGGTCACAATAAGGTCACTCTACTCCTGGTGGGTCAACATGTTTCTCGCCTATTTGTCTGGGGGATCAGCGGCGATTCTTCAGGACCTTAATGTGAAACTATCTACACCCAGTGGTAAGGTGAGAACCTACCTACCACTCTGTGGATAAGCGGGGTGAGTACCCGCGGATTCAGTGGGCAACCTAATCACTATTTAGTATGTGCCTCATCTGTTCCAGCGGGCTCTGGACACATTGAAGATATGTGTCTGGTTCAAGTAGAAACCGAGCGGTAGACCTACCCCGCACCGCTGGACCCATACTTAGGAGAACTGTTCGGGCTAAGGGCAAAGCTCAAGTTGCTGAGTTACCTGTTAGGCAGCTTTAACACCTTATACAACTCGCCCGCTTGGCAGAGACAAACCACGGTGACCGCATG
This sequence comes from Calotriton arnoldi, assembly GCA_963921515.1. Lineage (NCBI taxonomy): Eukaryota > Metazoa > Chordata > Amphibia > Caudata > Salamandridae > Calotriton > Calotriton arnoldi. Next base: position 1,842,689 of record CAWUFW010002731.1, read on the forward strand.
CCGGCAGTGCCAATATGCAAAGGGAGATATCTGCCACATTGTCTTCACATGCCCTGCACTGAAGGCAGAGCAAAAGGGACCTTTAAAACACCACTTCCTAAGGAATGGAATGTGCATGTGCCAACATGCAGTAATGGTCTGTCTACAAGGAGAGGATTTAGTGCTCCGTGGAAAATTCTTGAAATTTATGTCACTGGCAGAAAGAAAACTCGCTAAGCAAGATCTGCAGTGACAGGACACATTTTTTGATTTCAAATGATTTTATTAGGTATTTTCAATAGAAAAAAACCCACAAAAGAACAGCATATGGCATACGGTGTACAGAAGTATAAAATTGACCTGATACAACAGTTGGGAAGAAACATAACAGCTTCAGCATTATGAAGAACAGGAAATATTATCACAAGCAATATACAAGAAGCGAGGAATACAAAGACAGGACACATTTTTTATCGCTAATGTGCTGATTGCAGTTTGTTTATTTTTGCCCATTTATTTTGTAATATATATATGCAATAAGCACTTCACTTAGTGAGTCTCTAAAACCATGGGTTCAATTCTCGTTGTTTGATGCTTGCACTCCACCTACTTTTCTCTACTTTTGGCTAACACACTAAGCACTTTCTCCTAGCGAGCCTTCAGGATTACGGATGCGACTGGGATGGTTTACACCCCGTGAGTGTACTTTGTATCCTTAAAACCAGAACTGCACCCGGCCAAACATATCAAGCACCTTAACTTATCGAGCCATTTTGACCATGGTCTTGATCTTTTTAGATGTCTCTACTGATTGGACACTGACCACTTAGTTTAGCATCCAAGACGTTTGCTAATGCACTAAGCACTTTAATTTGTTAATCCTTAAGACCACGGTTATATTGGCCTCCCCACCAATCTTACATATACATCTCTTCATATTAATAGTACGAAAGACCTGCTGTAGCTGGGGACAGAGTTATTGGGACTAAGGAGTGCGCTAAGTCCTTTAACATAAAGAGCCTTTCAGAGCTTGGCCACAACCTGCACTGACTCTGCTTTCAATTGCACATTGCCCAACTTAGCTGAGCGTTTCACCAATCTGCTAAAGCACCAAACTCTTTATCTTGAAGCATTCACTTAATCACTACATTCTGATGCAATAAAAGTAAGAAATAGTTTATGATAACTGCCGCCGATGGGGAGATGGATTCTGGGATTGAGGAGTCAAAAATATATAGAATGTTGGACTTTTTTTGTGGTTTTTAACAATGCGATGACTGATTTTTACTTGCTTTTTAATGTAAGCTTTAATTAACTGGACAATAAAGTTATTCATTCATTATTTCACTCTAGAAGTGGCTTATAAGTTAATTAAATATGGCAAGTGGGTGTAAACCAATCTAAACATGAGTAGAAATAGACCTGTGGGGTGTTTTCCTGGTGTGGACCTGGCGCCTCCTCAGTGTACGCAAATCTGTGTGAACTATCCGTGCGGTGCAGAGGTGAGGGAGATTAACACCCTAACCCTCAAACGGGACCCTTGAGGTGGCCCACTGTCAGCAAAAACCGTAATCCTATGCACACGCTAAAATCATTGACATGTTGTGATACTATTATACCACTGTGTTATCAAACATATTAGATGCAAGATGAACAATAAATAGAAATTCTGTTAGTAATTATAGTTGGTTGAGTGTTCTTCTGTTCTTTATTGTTTAGTGCGATTGCCCAGCCAACACGTGTTTCGTCGTGGGTGATATCCCAAACGACTTCTTCAGGGCTACAAAAGAAAATATACATTTGGGATCAGCCGATCCACAGTTTGGTTATGAATAAATGTGTCACGTTAAGGTGAGCACCCAGTGACTTTTAGGGTGTGCATGTCACATAACACTTGTGACTATTACCAACGCAGAGTTATGCTGTGCGCATTTGTGTACCCATAAGATGCTATCCAAAACTACTGGTGAATAAAGTAACGTCCGGATTCATATTCACATTTTTATCAACTATGGACTGTGAGGAGGAGTGCTAAGAATCAATGGGGGCGAAAGGTAGGTAAGACCAAACGTCCCATCTTCAATTTTCAATAGCCAAGGTGAGACATTCATGTTTATAATGCCTAGTGAGCCTTAAAGTGCGAGCCTAGTTTGGATATGTCCCCATACCTGATGAGCAGGTGGATGAACTCTATTGTGTTCTGAAACAAAACAAACGGTGCAAACGGAAACTCAAGTCAGTATTTATTCTACCTTTCTATGGAGCATTATCACTCTCAAAATCCAATGCTAATATTAGGGATGGTGAGAAATTACTCACCTCCCCGCCGGTTCTACTTCCGTCCCGGCTGTAGTTAGGTGACTTCCGGTCCCTTCTATTGAGAATTTTGCTAGTAGCTGTATGCCTGGGGTCAATAAATATCAGTCATGAAATCACCCATAGTCTGTTTTATTCAAATTTTGTAGTAACACGTCTCGGATTTTAGACTGAACACATCTCTTTACGTTATACGGGTGACTAATCTTACCTAAATTTCTGTCCAAATAAAATTTCTTGATACGATGACCCAATAGTGGTTTCTTCCTTACTTGCGGAAAACCAGTCAAAATCTCGTTGTTCCGAATCTGTGGGTATCATTAAAATTAATATTAAATAGTATCCTTTAAGTTTTTTGGAGCTAACCCCCCATGTCTAGAGGTACCCCTATAAATGTGTCTCTTACCTTCAGCGTGTACGCCTCAGACCGCTTTCGTCTCCATGCGTGTGAGCCGTGAACCGGAAGTCCCGAGTGACTCCATCCGGGTCGTTTTGTACATACCTGGTGGCTCCTAAACCGCTAGAACACGAACTCGGATTAAGTGAGTTGCGCTCTGTGCCGGAAGTGGGTATTGTAGTTAACCCGTTCCGATAATGGAATGCTAAAGTAATCATGTCATTGTATTCTGCCGCAATCTTGAGTCCACATGGACTATTTAATTCTCATCCCGATTATTTATTGCTCCATATCTGTGCCTATTGCTGACTATGTATGGACTATTCCATTTTCATGTATCATAGGTTTATAAGCACGAATATCGCCTCAGAGTGGGAAAATTAGGATATGGATCAATTCTTATAATCAATGTGTTCAGTGTTTCATGTATGTCGATTTAGGACCGTAGTGGTCACGATGATTGTAGGTTAATAAGGCAATGTTTCAGGTCCTTCATACATTAGTTATTTCATGGCTTCATTAATACAGCTAATACAGCAGTAGTTCCATGGTTTCATTAATACACTTGCACTTATGCCGTCTCCATGCACCGATTCTCTAATACAAATAATAACCCTGTATTCTTTGTGTCCGTATTGTTGCACGTCCCATAATTTAAATGAGGCATATTACTATATAGCACCAGGCAGACCATCAGTAGTGGCAATAACAAAATGAACCATAGTAACCGTATACAGACTCTTAAATATGACTGAACATTTTACATACGGTTGCGGTGAAACTTGTTCGTCAGATGATGTAACATACATACACAGTGTCTAAATCATCACTCCTATGCCAGACTGTGTGGGTATTATTTCAGTGTCCCTGCTAGTTGTTATTAGACATGGCGACTACTATTCTATACCGGATCAATTGCCCAGAAAATATTGCATTTCATGGTCCGTATTCAAACCCCTTTCTACTACTCTAAGGCGCATGATCCAAGTCGCCTCTGAGCAACGAAGCATCAGTTCCCTGTTGCCCCCTCTTGGGTTTGGCAGAATGTGATCAATTCCGAAAAAGGAGAATTGTTTGTATGATACCTGTGAGTCACATGTTTTGGCATGTACAGCCATGGGGTATCTCTCGTCTCCTTGTTTCAAAGCCCTGGCATGTTCAATTATCCTTTCTTTAAGTGTCCTAATAGTACTTCCCACATACATTTGGTTACACTTACAGACAATTATATACACCACAAATCTGGTTGTACAGTTGATATTATGTCGTATTGTATATGTGTGTCCGTCATATCCTTTAAAGCTTCTCTTTTTGTCCTCTGCCCATTTACATACCCCACAGGATCCACATTTGTGGAAACACAGTGAGTGATTAGTTAACCAGTCTGGTTTCTTTTTACTCTGTGGGACACTAGGGCTCAAAATAGTTCTCAGTGTCCTATTTCTTCTGTATGTGATGAGTGGTTGTTCGGTGATGAACTCATGTAATGTTTTATCGGCTCTAAGGATACCCCAATGTTTATTCATACTTTTCAACAATGATTTGGAAATGTCATTGAAGTTGGTTATCAGTCTGACCTGCTGTTTGGTGTTGACGTATTTGTTTTTGTTTCTCAGTGTGTTGCATCTCGGTGTGTTCATGATTCTCTGTTCAGCTTTTTTAAGGGTCTGTTCGTTGTATCCTCTCTTCCTAAATCTGTCCTTCATTATTCCTACGCATGAGATGAATTCCTATCCTCGCTACAGTTTCTCCTAGCTCTTGTGAATTCCCCAAATGGTATAGCCTGAATTTGATGTGGGGGGTGAGCACTATTAGCGTGTAGGAGTGAATTGCAGGCGGTTGGTTTCCGGTGGAGCCTGCTGTGCAGTGTGTTGTTTGTGACATACAGTTCTAAATCCAAAAATTCTATTTGTGTCTTGCTATATTTGGAGGTGAATTTAATTCCCCAACCATTGGAGTTCAGTTGTTGACAAAAATCATTCAGTTCGGTCTCTGATCCCAACCACATTAACAGGCAGTCGTCAATGTATCTGCCCCAATAAACAATATGTCCACTCCACTGACTGCCCTTTTCCCCCAAATCCATGTATCTTCCAGGTGTCCCATGAAGAGATTAGCGAAATATGGCGAGAATTTAGAGCCCATTGCTACGCCCTGTTTTTGTCTGTACCATATGTTGTTGAAGATAAATACATTGTTGTGAACAATAAGGTCCATCATCGTTAGCAACATCTCTGTGTGTTTCCATAATGGTGCTGGTCTCCTCTCAAGTCGGTTTTTAATGGCAGTGTGTGCCAGATCCGATTGGATGCTGGTGTACAGTGCCACCACATCCAAAGTTACCAGAAACATATGTTCCTCCCAGGTCATGTCAGAAAGAATGCTCAAGATGTGTTTAGTGTCTTTTATATGTGACGGAAGGTTCTGTACCATGGGTTGTAGAAACAAGTCTATATATTCCGTCAGTCTCTCAGTAGGTCCTCCAATGCCTGAGACTATGGGTCGTCCCGGAGGAAAGGCTAGGTCTTTATGTACCTTTGGCAAGGTGTATAAACAAGGGTAAGTAGGTCTAAAAACTTTAAGATAAAGATATTCTTCCTCATTTAGTAATCCCTCCGAGAGCCATTTCTCTAAATGTTTATTGATTCTCAGTGTCAGTGGGCCTTTTGGGTTTGAGTCTAGTCTTTCGTAATATGTTAAGTTTTCCAACTGGGAGAAAATCTCTTGATCATAGTCATACCTGTTCATGATAACTAAGTTTCCTCCCTTGTCAGCCTCTTTAATTATTATTTGGTCATCCAATCTAACCATGTTTGAGGGGATTGGGCATAAGCACTTTAGCACTGGTTAGCAGTGGTAAAGTGCACAGAGTCCTAAGGCCAACTAAAACGAATTCAGCAAAAAGTAGAGGCTAAAAGGCAAAAGGTTTGCGCTGGAACATTGCCTGAAAGCAATGTATAGTGCTGCTTTGCATTACTTTGCTTCAAGGGGGTATACCATGGCTGGTGCATGGGTGTCCCCATGCAACCACTCATGATTTTTGACTAAAAACCCTGTCTACTAAAAAAAGTGGACATGGTTTTGCATAAAATATTTAATAACTCCATTTTGACATTGGCTTTATTGAGGAGAAATGCTTTTATTTCTCCAATGTTTTCCATTTCTGCATGTGTGAAGCACTGTACAGCACACATTCGAAGTGGCAAAAGTTTACAAGTTAGTCTAAGCATTATTTGTTTGTACTGGAAGGGGAAGACATGAGGCAGGTACCTTTGCACTATAGTTTAAAGGTGTTTGTGCGTGGCCCTGGCAGCATGATTGTGCACCAGCGCTACTGATTTCGATAGCACTGAAGTGTTTCCGCAGGGCACTTCGCCTTACTAGACGAATCATACCATAGGCACCTGGCGTGCCTCTATTAGGTATGCCGATCGCGCGAGGGCGAGTTCGGAGTACGGACCTTGCCCCTTGGGTGGAAGCTGGTGTAACCACCCAAGGAGACTTATATGGAGAAGGAACGCTGCCGCCGTTTCTTGATATCTCAAACGATGATGGTGTGCCCCCGGGCCAATTTCTGAATCATGCCTCCTGGACGGCTGCAATGAGACATTGGTGGGGAGATGTGACACAGGAACCTCCGACGCATCTTCTAGTGCAATACGTTCATGTTATGGGCACAGGTCGCCACTTGGTGAAGTGGTTCGCGGAATAGATCAGGGAACATACACTAGCAGATTTAACGCTGTTGCGTGGTAAGTGGGAGGCTGATCGAGGGAGGCCCTACTCAGAGAAAGCATGGTCACTGGTCCTAGAAAGCCCCAAGCAGGTTCCCAGGAACGCCCGTTTTAGACTAATTCAATTTTATATAGTTCATAGAGCCTATCTCTCCCCGGATAAAAGTAATCGTTACTTTCACAGACAGAGTGCCTCCCGCGCTGTAAGATGGTGAATGCAGATATCTTACACATGCTCTGGTCCTGTCCCGCACTGCAGGCTTACTGGGAGGGGGTTCTGGAGGCGTTAGTTACCTGCACAGGTAGGGAAGTACCGAGGATGTGGAAGACATGTATCACTTGCGTGTTCTCTAGGAAAAAAACACAAAAAGCTTCCACCAGGTTTCTTGATTTGGGCTTTATTGTGGCCAAGCGATTGATTACTCGCAGGTGGAAGTCGGAGGACTCCCCTCTGACGAAAGCCTGGTTCCTCTCCCTGCTGAACTGGGTGAAGGCTGAAGCGGTCTCCCTAATAAGGGAGGATACGCTAGGTTTGCGTAAATTCCCCAACTCTGCTGAATGGAACACTATGTTGTGTGCGCTACAGGGGTTGTTGGCACCGGATGATTCACTGGACGTTTCTCTTCTTGATGACTAGCGAGGTCGCCCTGAGCAAACCCATGTCCTGAACTGTGCATTGATATGTGGCTAGGACCTCTGCCCCCCTTTACTAGATGATCACTTCTCCCAGCAGTTTGCTTGTACACCCATAGGATAATTGATAGGACTTTATTCTAGGACGTTGGGGACGTTGGTCTCCCTCCCTCCCTGAGGCTCTTGCTTCCCTTCCCATCCCTTTTCCTGATACTTTTCCCCATGTTTGGTGTTTTCACAAAAATGTTTGACTCTATACTCAGATTTATGTGCTATGGCGGAGTGAAGCCATACGAAATGTGATTTTGTACTTCTTTGAAAGGTTGCACTGGTGCAAATATGATGCACCATAAATGACCGTACAGTTTTCTGATGGAGGGAGGAGATATTGTGGCTGACGGGATATGCTATAAGTTATTACCGATTTTGTTTATGCATATTGATGTAATTATGCTGCTATGTCGTTGATTTTTGACTACCTACTGGCTCGGTATGGTGCTACCACGGATGTTATATTGCTCTGTATTCATGTATACAAAATGAAAAATCTTTAATAAACAGATCTAACAAAATTTTTTTATTGTGCACCAGCGCTGGGTAGAGAGCTGGACAGAGCCATATCTCTGTAGGCATGGAACTTTCCTGCACTTTCCCTGTCATGCAATGCAACGCAGCAACTTTGGTTGCTGCATTGAAATATATTTTATTCCGTAGTTCGACAGGGACTGCTATGGTATGGGACGCATTAAAAGCTGGCTTTAGAGGGGAGACCCTTAGCTTTGGGTTACATAGGCAAAAACAGCTACAATTGGCCCTACAGGACTTATATAGCAATCTTACAGTGGCCGAAGAAAACCTTATGCAGGGGATCCTAGCAGGGGGAGAGATTACCGCACTTTAGACGGAGGTAGCCCGGCATAAGGCTAAAATAAACTCCCACTGGAGTAAAGAAATTGCTAAGAAGTACTTTATTGGTAAAAGACAAAGTTATGAGTACGGGGAGGCAGCCGGTCGCTGTTTAGCGCAAAGGCTTCGATCGCGAGAGTCGGCCCAAAGAATTTGAGCAGTAACAGATTCTATGGGCAATACCGTAGAAACTGATACCGGGATATTAAAAGTGTTTCAGGATTTTTATGAGGCACTTTATTCTAGTGATAACTTAGATATACATGCAGGGGTGGCACTGTTGCAGAGTCTTAAGGGCGAAAAAGTCAATCCGCAAGATGCAGAAATGTTAGAGGCACCCATAACCATAGAAGAGTTGGAAGGGGCAATCAACAATATGGCTACCGGTAAAGCAGCAGGACCCGACAAGTTGCCGTTGGAAATTTATAAAACCTTTTTTAGTGAACTTAAGGTCGATATGCTTGCTACTTTCCAACAGGCACAATTAGGCACGGCGCCCTTGTCTTGGAATGAGGCGAATATAATAATCTTTAAAAAGAAAGGTAAGCCGGCGGAACAACCAGGATCTTACCGCCCTATTTCATGATGATGGCAACATTTATGCCAAGATTCTTGCGACCCGGTTGGCGGATGTTTTAACTCCGTTGGTTTCGATGCGACAGCATGGGTTTATCCCTAAAAGAGGTACAAATAATCATATCAACAGGGTTGTAACCCTTTTGGATATAGCTAATAACTCGGGGAGTAAATTCAGTATGATTTTATTAGACGCTGAAAAAGCGTTCGACCGGGTCGCATGGAAGTTTTTATGGGCGGTATTACGAGACGCTGGTTTTAAGCAAGGGTTTATTACAGCTATTCAAGCTCTTTATCGGTCTCCGACCGCTAAAATCTGTATAATGGGCTTAGAATCCAACCCTGTATATATCAATCGTGGTACTAGGCAAGGATGCCCGTGCTCCCCTTTACTGTTTTCATTCTATATTGATCCTCTTTTAAAGATGCTAGAAAGGAATATTGGGATAGAAGCGGTAATTGTGAGAAAAGAGCACTATAAGGTCTTTGCATACGCAGATGACGTTGCAGTCGTCACTCCGAACCCCATGACGGCCATGTCAATTATAGAACAATTGGCTCTTGAGTTTGGAGCAGTCTCTGGATACAAACTTAATCGATCAAAGACACAAATTTTATGTCTGAATCTAGTAGGCTATGAAGATCATAGAATCATGGAGGAGGTGATATACTTGGGTGTCACAATAAAGACATGTTTAAAGTCTCTTGTAGACGTTAATTGGGCCAATATTTTAAACTCTGTACAGAAACAACTGGACCGCTGTGAATGTTTGCATCTCTCACTAGTGGGGCGATGTAATGTTCTTAAAATGCTAATATTACCCAAGGTTTTATATTTCTTTAGATCGGTTCCATTAGAAATTTCTCGTATCCAATTGGCTGCACTTCAGTCGATCTGTGCTAGGTTTTTATGGGCGCTGGGGAAGCCCCGCAGAGCTATGCGTTTTATGGTTCTCCCTCGGGATCAAGGCGGATGGGCAGTGCCAGATTTTACTTTGTATTATTATGTGTGTATATTACAACATATGAATATATTATTAACTGGGGCAGAGCCTCCTAATAAGGCTGAGACACCTTCTATATATCAACTGTTATTAGGCAGCGACGCAAGAAATCGATTATTTGTCAGCCTAGAACCAAGCTACTATAAAAAAAACAGGTTTAAGGTTCTAAATGCGGCCTATAAGGTGTGGAGGGCTGTGCGAAAATTATATAGATTTGAGAAGGTATCCCACTATACTCCGCTTGTAGCTACAACATTATTGCCATCTATATTTTGGGACAGGATTATTGATAGATGGCGGATCAAGGGCATACAATATGTTGGGGATTTATATACGGAAGGGGTTTTGATGTCCTTTGAGATGCTGGCCACAAAATACTGCCTCCCTAGATCCGAATTTTTTAAATATCTACAAATTCGGGACTATTTATGTAAAAGTAGATGGAAATTTGAACTGAATCCTGTGGTAAAGGCAGTGAAAAGGAATGCGCGCATTGGTGTTTTATATAATTTATTATTAGACACAAAAAGCGGGGATTTGGACGCACATAATATTAAGTGGGACAACAGGCTAGGGTGTCAAGGTACGCGGGTGGAGTATTCTATTGAGCTGGCTGGAAAGTTAATGAAATCTGCCAATCTCCGTTCTCAACATTATAAAACTATTTTTAATCTTTATTATACTCCAGCCAGGTTATTAAAATGGGGTGGGACAAATTATGGTAGGTGTTTTCGCTGTGGCATGGAAGATGCAGATATTGTACACATTTTTTTCTCATGTAGGCACCTAGGTGACTTTTTTGAGAGTATAGAGAAATTTTTTGTGGAAATCATTAGGGTCCAGTAACACTGTCAGCTAGCCATATACTGTTGGGCGTAGCGGAAAGCGATAGAAATGATCAATTAGTTTATAAATTTAGATATTTGATCTTCTTAGTTTCCGCCATTGCAAGGCTGTGTATCGCCTCTATGTGGCTGCAGAAGGATGCTCCAACTTTTGAGCTATGGAGGGCCAGGTTTTTGACGATTTTTAATTTAGAGCATAGTCTATATGCTCTAAAAGGCCCCCAAAAGAGGAAGCTGGGCATGGAAATTTGGGGACCGGTGGTGACATATATGGAAGAATGAGGCTCTATATTGGAATGCCTCCTTAAGATACTTAGCACTTGCACTTTTTTTTTATGGTATGTATATTGTGTATATTGGAATATTGAATTATGAACTATGTTGGAGATTTTAGCTAATCATTGTCTAGGCTTGCTGCTCGATTTTTTAAGACTGTGTTTTATTTTTATTTTAAACCAGGGTTTATAAATATGTAATGTTATGTGACTATCATGGATTAATAAAAAAAAATATATATATATATTTTATTAAAAATTCCCTTTAGTCTCTGAAATGGAAATCATCATCTTCCACCAGGGTAAGATACAAGTCATTGGTTCTGGCTATAAAAGCTCTAAGGTGGACAAACCTGTTTTTCATAACCACTGAGACTGCTTCATGGATGGGATAGAATTGCCATTTTGGTCTGGTTCAGAATTTTACCTTTGGACTTAGTCAAGACTCCATGAGACCTTCACATCCTGGTGCCACTGAACCAGTTTTCAGCTCAGAAGAATGTTCAGTGGAACAAAGCTGGTTTTCTAGTCCATCTCAGGCATGACCTTCCGGGGAAGCATCTTCACTTTGCCCGGTACTCTAGTGGTGGAAAAAATTACTAATTCCCAATCTTTTCAAAGTGCTAGGAAAGTTGTTCTTGGTCAGTACTGCAGCCACTAGCTCATCATTACAGGCTTCTAGGCACCAGATCTCTCTTCAGCAAGGTGTCCTGCAGGGTCCAGCTGGTCCCTCTTGGAGTCAGGAGTCCTGCTTTTTGTGTCCCTGGAGCAGGCAAACAGGAAGCCAACCATTTTACCTTTGGGGAACAGTTCCAATTTGTGGGTGCCAGCAAGATACAGAAGCCCTTGACTTTTAAGTCATTGAGTGAGTCCTCTTTTTCCAGGAGGAGTGATGTTTCTTCTTCCAGCAAGGCATTTTGTCTTCAGTTGGTGTTCCCAGGTCCAGGAATGTTCTGCAGTTGCAGTAGTTGAGGTGTCAGATTTGTCCTGTACACTAGCCAATGACTGGTGAATTCTACCATCCAATCTCATCTATTTTCTCGCAGTCCACGTACCTTCCTTTGCAGTACTTCCTCTTTGCATTACTGTAAAATTATTCAGAGCCCTTGTCTCACAATGGCTGCACCCTGCTGCCACCAGCCAGACCTATCTCCAGATCTTTAAACACTGCACTATTTAGCGGACCTCTCTTCCCATCTGACATGGGTTAAACCTGGTTACCTACTGTGACTGGAGCTTTGCTGTGTGGGAGCCTCCTAAGAATGAATAGCAGAAGCCCTCCTTTGCATCTCCAAGTAAAACAATGTAATGCTAGAGCTGCCTTTGGTTCTGCCAGCTATTCCCGACCCCTCCGAGATAGCTAATCCCTGATAAGTGGTCAGTAGGTAACATCCAGCTGCTTTCCCAGAGTTCACTATCAGGTCATTGTCCTCTGAGCCAGGGCCATTCACTTTCCCAGCCACAGATGTGTATTCTAGCTCTGGAGTTGTGCTCATTAGCAGAAATGGTTTTAGGCCAGTTTTGACTCAGGCAGCACAAAGTAAATTTTACAAAGTTACTTTTTCACCTAAATTATTAAAAATATAATATCACCTTCAAATCATATTTTGAAAATTGAGTATGAAATAACTTTGAAGCATTTCTCCAGTATTTCCCCACATGGACACAGGAAATAAAAATGTTATTCCCATTTAGGTCTGTTCAGATATCTTTTGGGTTTTAGTTCACTGTGAGAACACAATACCCTAATATGTAGTATGCCCTATTTTCATATATAAGCATCCTGGCTTGTAGGCTTACAAGGCATTCTTTAGGGGTGATTTAATAATATTTAAACTAGCTTTCTTGGCAAAGACACTTTTCCCTGACCCGTGTCACTGCAGTACTTTTAAAATGCAGCCTAACCAGAGCACAGTTGTGCTTCTTGCTCACATTTTTTTGTCATATATGTGGGTGATGTAAATACACACTGACTGCAGCCCGCATATGACATTAATATTCCACACCACAGGTGTCATGACCCTGACCTCCTTGTATTCTCACTCCTTCTGCAGCTTGAGTGTTGAGGGGCTTGCGGAATTGAGCATATGTCTCAATACCTGCCTGGCTGTTCATGGGACTCATTGCCCCGTAGGCTTGACAACATTCTTGGCATCGTAATTATCCACGGGACCTAGGCCATAGAGTCATGAAATACCAAATTACAACAGTAACATCACCTAAGGCCTTCAGTCTGACTCATCGTGACTATGGGGATATTTGGACTGACTCATAGGCACATAACAATGGGGATATTTGGGATGACTCATATGCACATGACTATGGGGATATTTGGGCTGACTCATAGGTACATGTCTATGGGGATATTTGAGGCTGACTAATCACGATTTGGGAAAAGTATTTATACTGCACTCAAACCACGAGGTGGTGCTTGGCCCACCCTCTGGTTGAAGAGGACAGATCCACTTCAGTGATCCCGCTCACCTGAACATCTCCATGACCCAACCAAGCTTCTTCTGCATTTCCGTTCTGCGAATCTCTGACATTTTCTCCCTTGCAAATCCAGCTACACAATAAAGTCCATCCCTGCAACGCTGCATGGCTCTCCTGCGAATCTCTGACACTGTGGACATCTTTTCCTCTGCCAATCCAACAATGCAGCATCCCTGCAACACCGCACCTAAAAGGAGAAAACGTTAAGAAGAGACATGTGTATGACTCCACGAAGACGGTGGCTGAGCTCGAAGGCACACAAGTATCTCTGTTTATTTTGTTCCAACCCCCTTCCGTTCTGGGGTGGCAGGTGATTCACGGTTGCAATTCCCTGATCAGATGTCACCCTAGATGAGATAGGAGGTCTAGCATCGTCTCTGATGACACGAGCCAGGTGAGTGGCATGACAGAAAGCCAAGCCTCATAAACTCTTCTCCGCTCAGATAAAATGGACGCAATCAGTTCAGCGTTCACAACCTAGCACAGGCGCTTACGAAGGAGGCCCTAGTGCATTAGAATTGGTTAAGGCATTAGCGGACTTACACCACAAAGTCCAGTCCTTACAACAAGAAAACCTGCAGCTAAAAAGACTATTGGTAAGGTATCACCCCGGTCATTCCTCTTGGCAACCAGGAATGGGGACACCCGGTCAATGTCAATGTCACTGTCACCACACCCACGCCTGTTCTGTGGGCTTCACCTGAGCGCTTTTTTAGAGATAGGGCCAAGTTTGATGCTTTCTGGAGTCAGTGCCAGTCACTTTTTCTGTGCAAATCCACAGTATTTCGCACTGATACCACCAGAATTACCTTCATCATTTCTTATCTTGGAGGCACTGCTGCCAATTGAGCCATACCACTCATCGAAAATGATGGCCCTGTTTTGCATGTTTTTTGAAGGTTTAAGGACACAATGCACCGTCTCTTTGCTCAACACACCTTCCTTCAAGCGAGCGATAATGAGATGCTGAACCTGTGGGAAGGAAGTAAGGATTTACTTTCATACATTACATCATTCAGTAGGTTAGTCACAGACACTCAGTGGCCAGAGGAGACGAGAACCTTGATCTTTTATAGAGGCCTAAGGGATGAGCTCAAGGATTCATTGGCCCACATTGTGGACCCCCCGTCAGATTGTTCCGAATTGTTCCGAATTGATTGATTTAGTCATGCACAGGTTAGCTGAGTGAAGAGGTGAAAGACCTCATGGAGAGCCTAAGCTATTAATAGTTTGGCCGGAACGAAAGGAATCCGATCTCAAAAGTCATGACATTTCAGAGCCCATGCACATTCAGGGACTCTGTGAACCTTTGACCACAAAGGAAAAAGAGCGCAGAAGAAAACTGAATCTATGCCTCTATTGCGGCAAAGCGGGACATTTATTTAAAGAATGCAAAACCAAAAGGATTTTAGAAACTTGTAGCATCCACCTCGGATGCATTACAGGAAAACTAAGATGCCCGGCTAGCGTAGAGGTCAACCGGTCGGGTGCGTATTTAGATAAGACCTTACACTATTTAGCAAATACTTTGAGTAACGTCCCACAGCACCTAACCATACCTGTAACTATGATTATCTCTTCAAAACAACGGAAAATCATGCCCATGCTCCTCAACTCCGGGGCAACTGGAAATTTTCTAGACCTCACCCATGCCAGCTCCTTGAAGATTCATAGGATTAAAAAGGCAGCGCCTGAACCTTTTAGAGCGGTGGCTAGCTCCGAACTCTTTTCAGGCATGAATGAATACCAGACAGCACCAATAGGTCTGGGATGTGAGAATGGACATACCGAGACTCTGACCTTTAACCTGATCGACACACCTATGTTTGGGGCTATATTAGGAGTATCCTGGCTCTTCCTCCACAACCCTGATAGTGATTGGGGCTTATGCTTGGTAATTCTGGGGTCACACTATTGGTGAACCCATTGCTATGCCACAGCACAGGAACTAGTATCACCCTTAATGTGTGCTGCAATTGATCAAGGAGCTGTTACTTCCCTACCTATCGAATACCAGGATTTTAAGGATGTACTCAATTAACAACAGGCAACTCAATTACCCACTCATCGAGAATTCGACTGCCATATAGACTTGGTGCCAGGCACAGTCCTCCTCTGTAGTTGCATCTATGCCTTGTCGGATCCTGAGACCAAGCATTTAAAGAGTTACCTGGATGAGCTCCTTGCGTTAGGGTTCATTAGATATTACACTTCTCCTGCATCCTCGACACACTTCTTTGCATTGACTAAAGGGCACTGATTAAGGTAACAACAAAAAAACGGTACCATTGTCCTTACTCCCTGTCTTGCTGGATCAGGTTCGTGACTCTGCAGTATTCACTAAACTCAATTTGCATCGGGCGTATCACCTCATTAGGCAGAAGGTGGGGCCAAATGGAAGACAGCTCTTCGAACCAAGTTTGGTTTATTCGAATATATCATCATGCCGTTCGGCCTGTGTAACGCCCCTGCCACATTTCAATTCTTTATAAATGAGGTCCTACGAGATCTGCTGACGTATGCGTCATTGTGTACATTGACAACACCCTAATTTATTACCAAAACATGACCAATCATATCACTCATGTATGAATATTCTTTCAGCGCCCCGTGACCATGCCCTGTTTCACAAGGCAGAGAAGTGCACATTTTACACTCAAAAAGACTAATTTCTAGGCTACATCCTGTCACCTGAAGGCATAACCATGGACACAAAAAAGGTCCAAGCAATTCTGGATTGGCCAGCCCTAGCCTCAATTAAAGAGGTGCAGAGTTTCTTGGGCTCTGCCAATTTTTATAGGAGTTTCATCGCTCACTTCTCCAACGTTGTAAGTCCCATTACGAAGGAAGAAAGTGCCCTTCATTTGATCGCAGGAGGCGCAACAAGCCTTCTGTTAATTGAAACAGGAATTCACGTCAGCTCCGTTACTGAAATACCCTGATCCCACACCACCGTACTTCAGGGAGGCAGATACCTCGCAGGTGGCAGTAGGGGGAAACTTATCAAGAAAGCAACATTTCTACAGGACACATGCACCCCATTGCCTACTTTTCCAAGAAGTTGCTGCCCGCCGAGCAGAATTACAGTGGCTGAACGCGAGTTGCTCGCCATTAAACTCTACTTTCAGGAAAGGCGGCAGTACTTACTCGGAGCACAACACACAGTAACCATACACACGGATCACAAAAACGTTCAGTTTTTCAGATCGTTGAAGGCCTTGACCCTTTGACAACTGAAGTGGCTCCTATTCTTTAGTGAGATCAATTTTATGGTCACATACAGACCTAGGACCCAACAGACTAAAGCTGATTTATTATCACGATGGGCACATGACGGCCAGGACACAAGATAGGCACCTCCACAAAACATAAATAAATTAAATCCGTATTTGTAAAGCGCAAACTACTCACCCTTATGGGTCTCAAGGCGCTGGGGGCCGTCGTGGAAATTAAGTGAGCTATTGCCCAGAGTCACATGGTGCTGAGCTGAGCTGCCGCCGGGGATCGAACCGTGAGCCCTGTGCTCCGAAGTCAGCTGCCCTGGCCTCTCCACTGAAAACCACCAAAACATCCTAGCTCCGGAACACATCACTGGGCTGTGCGACCAAGACCCATTTCTAGACAAAGTCTGGCAATACACTAATCAAGTAGACATAGACAAGTGGGTTGACAAAGAGAAAAACTACATGCATGATGGGTTTGCCTTATCACGGCACTACATTGTATATCCCCACTAATGATCTGAGACAGGAAGCTTTGACCTGGTGCCACGATAGTCCATTAGCAGGGCACCCTGGGCTACAAAAAACACTAGCAAACTGCAAACGGTGGGTTTGGTGGCCAACTTTGTCCAAAGACGTGCAATATCATGTCCAAACATGCCCCAAATGTACCCAGAATAAAGCTTGCCACTCTACTCCAGCAGGATTATTGTGCCCATTACCAGTGCCCCCACAACCATGGCATACCATTAGCATGGACTTTATCACTGATTTACCTGCTTAAACCCGTTTTTCTAGCATATGGGAGATCTGTTTTAAAAAATGGTACATTTTGTTCCCTTAAAACAGATACCAACTGCCAAGACCATCGCACTATTGTTGTTTCAACACATATTGCATTTGCCTCGACTCGCCTCAGTCATTGTATCAGACAGAGGCCCACAATTTGTTTCCCGATTTTGATGCAACTTGTGCATTTCTTTGGACATTGACACTCAACTCTTGTCTTCCTACCACCCACAAGCTGATAGGCAGACCGAACGAGTAAATCAGGCCCGGCAACAACCAAATACACTGTGTGGGAGACCTTACTACCATTGGCAGATTTTGCCTACATTAATTCCAGTCACACCGCTTCCGGGGAATCGCCCTTTTACTGTGTAACTGGGATGAACACTATTATGTTAACTGAGGACATTGCAAGCCAGACTGGGCCT
This sequence comes from Calotriton arnoldi, assembly GCA_963921515.1. Classification (NCBI taxonomy): domain Eukaryota; kingdom Metazoa; phylum Chordata; class Amphibia; order Caudata; family Salamandridae; genus Calotriton; species Calotriton arnoldi. The sequence continues at coordinate 1,860,285 of CAWUFW010002731.1, forward strand.
GTACCCACTGTACAGGAATTAATAACACATTAGTCCCTACAGCAACAAGAAGTACTCAAACATCTCCAACAAGCAAAGGTAGACATGAAAAAGCAGGTCAATAAATATTGTATACAAACCCCTAATTATAAGAAAGGGGAACAAGTTTGGCTCTCCACAAGACATCTACGGCTCAAGGAACACCTTAAGTTACAACCCCGATATGTGGGCCCCTTCCCTGTGGCCAGTATAATCAGTCCTGTAGCCATATGCCTCCTATTACCCGAAGACTTACCTACCCATCCAGTATTCCATGTGTCCCTCCTAAAACCCGAATGTACCTAGATCCGCCCAACACCTACTCTCCCTCCTCTAGCTATCGATGGACAGCTGGATTTGAGGTTCAACGGATCCTTGATGCCAAAAGAGTGAAAGGGCATTTATATTACTTCATAGACTGGAAAGGGTATGGTCCGTATGATCAATCATGGGAACCAGCTGCCAACATGCACACCACCCTCATCTAGTTGGCCTCTTTCTTGCATGCCATCCTGACAAACCACACCCAGTAAGCCCTTCTTTGTGGGGGGAACTGTCATGACTCTGACCTCCTTGTCTTCTCACTCCTCCTGTACCTTGTGTGTGGGGGGCTTATGGGATTGAGCAATTGTCTCAATGCTTCCCTGGCTGTTCCTGGGACTCATTGCCCTGTAGGCTTGACAACATTCTTGGCATGGTAATTATCCCCGGGGCCCTAGGCCACTGAGTCATAAAACACCAAAGTACAAGCAGTAACATCCCCCCAGGGCCTTCAGGATGACTCATCATGACTATGGTGATATTTGAACTGACTCATAGGGCCTGATTCACAGAACTAACTTACGTCAAAAACGTAAAGTTAGTACTTTTTGGTATTCACAGAATACACTTACTCATTTTGGTATTCACAGAATGCACTTACTCATTTTGGTATTCACAGAATGCACTTACTCATACTAACTTTATGTCTGCACTCGGGCCGGAGATTCCGGCCCTTTGGTGGAGATTCCGGCCCTTTGGTGGAGATTCCGGCCGGTTGTGGAGATTCCGCCACCGGCCGGAATCTCCACAACCGGCCGGAATCTTACGTTTTTGACGTAAGTTAGTTCTGTGAATCGGGCCCTAATTAGGCACATGACTATAGAGATATTTGGCTGACTCATAGTCACATGACTGTGGGGATATTTGGGCTGACTCATAGGCACATGACTATGGAAATATTTGGGGCTGACTCATCAGGATTTGGTACCGGTATTTATTCCGCAATCAAACCACGAGGCAGTGCTTGGCTTACCCACTGGTTGAAGAGGAAGGATACTCTTCAGTGATCCCGCTCACCTGAACGTCTCCACGACCCGGACGAGCTTCTTCTGCATTGCGGTTCTCCTGCGAATCTCCGACGCTATGGACATCTTTTCCCCTGCAAAAGTAAGCGATGCAGTGAACTCCATCCCTGCAATACCACACAGGTCTCCTGCGATTCTCCTGCGATTCTCCTATACTGCGGATATCTGCAACGTTGCACCCAAAAGGAGAAAACATGGTTAAGAACCATCTTTAAGGTTAGTGCACTAACGGACAACATATCAACCAAAGACTTGTTTTTATGATGCTGAAAATAAGAAAACAAGACGAATTGAACAATTAGACATTTTTTGTATTATTTAACGTGCATACTGAGGCCTTGGTATTAGCACCCACTGACATTCTAATGTGCCACCCTTTACTGTGCAATAGTCTGTGAATCCAAAAGCACACTCTTGCACAGCTAGTGCCTAATGTTGAACAAACTAGGTGTACCTTAGAGTGTGATGTGAAAACACGATATAGCTTCTGCCGGCCGAGCCACACTCCAAGGGTAAGAGTTGCTTATTGGAAGCCTATGCAGCAATAGATTCATTATTGTGTAAGTGACTGTTAGTACACATGTTGAAGGGGGGAGGGAAAATTTCACGACTTTTCATTTGTTGAATGACCTCTCTACTTGTATTTACAGTACAGTTCGCCGCACACTACATTACGTACATATCACGGCGACGCTCTCCAGGAGAGACGTAAGTACGACTCCAAGAAGACGGTGGCTGAGCTCGAAGGCACGCAAGTCTCTCTGCTTGTTATTTTGTTCCAACCCCCTCTTCCCTTCTGGGGTGGCAGTTGATTCAGAGTTACAATTCCCTGATCAGATGTCACCCTAGGAGAGACAGGAGGTGCAGCATCATCACTGTGGACAAGAGCCAGGTGAGTGGCGTGACAGCAGGTACATTTCTCTGCCATCTGCAATGGACTTACATGATGGTTAAATAGACTAATTGTCAATTTTACCACTATCATTTTAGGATCAGTTCACAAATACTGTGGCACTAATTAGCAGTGTCACAGACCACAAAGTCCTAATACTAGCAAACATAGGGTCTAGAAAAAGATGAAAAGTCTGGAGTGACCATGCAGAAAAGGCAAATTTGCTACATGTGCCAAAGCTACTGATGCCTGTGTACACCCGTGTCTTTCCATATTGGGGATGAAGTACTATTCATAAATTATATCCTGCTGAAGATGTACTAAACGTGAAACAGTTGAGAGACGAAAACATGAACTATGTGAGCAAGCTGAGGCACAAATGTCAGTGCTTGGATATGTCAACTACATTTGTGTTGTCTGATATTGCATATTCTCAGAACAACTGAGCATGATAATTGTGTGGAAATCAATTGGTTTTGCAACTGTTTAGGGAAATGCATATGTCATTCTGTCAGAGAGTGAGAGTGTATCCATGAGTAAATTAAACACTGAGCCAAAAATCACTAATTCTAACTCCTTCTGTTTGAAATAAATAGGGAGCATACAACTATGCTTTGTTAAAAAACAAATAATGAATGTTTGCAAACACTGAAAAATAAATAGGAAAAAGGGATGGAAAATGCAAACACAGAACCATTAAACCCTTTTGTTGCTGGGACTAAATAGGGAGTGTGTGGCTAGGCAATCTAAAAACAAATAATCAAGTTTTACATAAACTAAGAAGTAAATAGGAAAAAGAGGAGGCAAACGGCTGCGTTTGCCTCTTCAAGCTTGCTATCTAAAAACTGTGGCACAAGTCAACCCCTGGAACATAATGCATCAAGGTTATAGAGGCAGAGTGATTATCTGAGCTGTTCTCAAGCAGCATATGTAAAAGCTTGCTAAATATATTCAAACGGTGATGTCAGCCATGCCAAGTACGACGCATCAGGGGTTAGACTAATGCATTTTAATGCTGATGTCCGCATCATTGCATTAAAATGCTTTAGTCATGCATACATAGCTCCCTGACACACTTTGGGGTTTGTAAAGTGTTCCAAAAAACAGCCTTGTGCACAGGAGGCAATGTTGCATTGCTGTGCTGCCTGCTAATCAATTTAGCCTGCTGACGGACTTGTTGTTAAGGTGATCCGGCAGTGGGATACATTTATTGTTTCTCATGTTGCAAATGGGGTTTTGGGGGGCAGCCAAGCACAGGGAGGTTTGCCCCTCTAGAACATTGGGGAATTGGAGCAGTCTGACGACTTCTGGCGGTTTGGGCTGGATTGGGCTATTTTATACCTCAGTGTATAAAACCAGACATTGTGTGGAACCAGCCACAATTTTGTCTTGGCAACACAGTGGCTGGTATTAGGAGACCTTAGCGTTTCTTCTGTGGTTCATTGTGGTAGCTTGTATTGGTGTGGTTCAGTTGGTTACGAGTGGGTAAATTTACTGTGAGGATTTCAGCTGAGGATAAGGTGGCACAGGCAATGAGGCTGCAGTAGGAGGCAGTGTGCCTCGATCTCCTGGTGGGGGTCATTCAGCTAAGGCAAGGCCACCTAGAACGTATGGTGTTGGAGGGGGTCACGGTCTTTGTGTGTTCGCCCCGCGCCAGAGCCCTGCTGCTGCCTTGAAGATGGTAAGCGTTTGGGGCCGCTCACAAGTGAGGAGAATGGCCCCGAGGGTGCGGCAGGCTGGCCACCGGGCGCGAATTGAGCAAGATAGGCCCGGTGAGTGTGAGAGTGTACATAAAATGCACCGGTTCGAGGCACCAGGGGCTGAGGAGGAAATCTGGGCTGCCGTTTGGGTGCATGAGCCGTCTCTTGTTCAGAGAGAGGCATCGTGGGCGGTGGGCTGAGCCATAGGCAATGCATGCGCAGCAGCTAGTAAAGGGAGGGGGGAATGGAGCCTGCTACACACAGGGTCTGCGTGGCATGGGGAAAAGCGGTGACTGCAGGGAGTTGGAGTGAAAGGCAACAGATGGCAGCAGGTCTTAGCTGTGAGGCTGAAAGAGGGGAGGGTGGACAGATTTCTGAGGATGAGGCAGTCCTATTGGAAATGGAAGAGTCAGGCTTCCATACATGTGAGCAGCAAAGGTCACTAGGTAGGCAACAGGGAGGGAGGGATGATAAGGGGTAACTAGAGAGGGTGCCAGCAGGGGTGAGGGACCAGGACGATGCCAAGGAAGGTGGTAAAGCCACAAGGATGCGTTTGAAGGCCATAGGCAAGGTAGGAGGAGCAAAAGGGTTACCAGGGGCTGCGGTTCACGGGGCCTGTAGGGGTCTGGCCTCAGCTTTAGTTGTGGCAATGCTGGAATGGAGCGACAAGGAGGAGGAGGGGAAGGAGGGTGAACCAGGGGACGAGAAGAGGGATTGGAATAGAAGCAAATCAGTGGGAGAAGGTAGGAGACCCCGTCTGAGAGTATATGACATGGCAGGTAAAAGTGGGGGGCTACAGGGGTGGGGAGGCGGCAGGTGGGCTATCGCAAGGGGCGTGGCAGCATATGGAAATAGTGGTGCAGAGCACGACAGAGCACAAACCAGTCAGAGCAAAGGATAAGGCAGTTGCCGTTGGTCAACTTATCTGGGGGCACCTCAGGCGAAGCAAGGGGGAGTTACCAGCAGGCTGGGCATGTTTTCTTTATTGCACGGACAGCACTCACATGGACTAGCGGACTCGGGAGAGCACAGTGTGACTCCATGGCCCTGAGGTGAAGAGTAGGAAAGGCCCAGTGCGGCAAGCTGTATGGCTGTGGTGGACAGCACAATCACTGCCTTAAGAAGGTCGAGAGTTGCCTCAGCCATGCAACCAGAGGGAGGGTTCTGTGCAACCCACAGAACACAGGATGTGTCGTCCTGCATCAGTGGAGAGGAAGGGAGGGCAAGGTACAGCCCCTCAGCACAGAGCAGAACAGAGCACAGTTGTTCAACCGGATGTTTTTGCCCAGTGGTGGGCACAAAAGGGTGCCCAACGGGCTATGGGTCCTGAGTTGTTAGATATGACAATGTTGCACTATGAGGATAAAAATGTGGAAGAAGGTGAAGTACTGGAAGAGGATGACCCTCAAGTGGAGAAGTCGAGATGGTGGCAATGGGGGCTGGGCAGGGGGGACACCAGTGAGTCTGTACTTAGTGTTTTCCAGAGTTCAGGTGCTCTGAGTCGGCAGGATGGATATGGTGTTGCGGTACGAAAGGGACAGCTGGCGAGGAGGCGGGCTCCAGAGTGAGTACCAACCTTGGCACCATGTAAGGAAGTCCTGGACGGGGCAAAAACAGCCACAATGGTGTCCTTTGGGTTAGAAGCAAATGAACCCCAAGAGAGCGGGGAGGCCCACCTGAGAAAAGATTTAAATGTGAAGGATACAGGTGTAGGCACAGAGGACCACTGTGCCAGTGAGAAGGATGAGCCAGCGGTAGGCCAAGGGGATAGTGAGCAGGGGGTCTCTACACCTGTAGGAGGAGGGAAAGTGAAAGAAAGGGAGGCCTCTGGGGCTATGAGCAAGGCAGATAAGGGTGTGGGAGGGGACGCTGGGGGTGAACACTGAAAGGAAGGCAGATGGCCCCGAAAGCAAAGAATTGAAGATTAAGAAATTGCCTCACATGGGGGTGTCCAAGCCTATGAGGCCACATCTCATGCTCTCAGCTTAAGAAAAAATATGGAAAGGAGAGTACGTTGCGATGCTAAAGCTGCTGCATAGAGAGTTGAGGGACAAAGAGGGTTCAAAGAAGGAAGAATATGAGTTATCCAAGTGGCCAAAAGTCCCTGTCACAATAGAAAACTGTACGGCGGCCTTTCCCATGTATGCCAGTGTATACTGTGAAATTATCCAGAGAGGGCCGTGGCACTTTTTAAGTATAAGGACGTTATCCAGAAAGCACAGATCAATTATGGCAGATATGCGTGGTCCCACTATGATGACGAGTTTCGTGCTCGCATGGCCCTGGATCCTGATGCACAATGGGGGAACTTGACATTGACCTTTGGCAGCATACGATGGGGCCTGCTAAGTTCGCCAAAATGATTTTCACAGCCAGCTGGCACAAATGTTTGAAATGCGCCGGCAGACATGCCCTTATACACTGCTATGGGGCGGGTGGACACACAAGTTCCTCTACAGGACAGTGACAGCAACAGCAGGAGACCAAAGTGGCACAACAGCATGGTCAGATGGCAGGTTTCAGGGTGGGAAGGGGCGCACAAGGACCTGAGGGTAAGGACTCATACACCAATTAAACTGGAGAGGCTGGAATTTTAGCTCACGCTTTACGATTGAAGGAATGATGCTAGGCTATTGAGGGGAGGATTTAAATGGGGGTTCAGACTGAGATACGAAGGCCTGAGGCTGCGTAGGTGGGACAACAATTAACAATAGGTCAGTGCACATACACAGGTGGTGAGGGACAGGTTGAGGAAAGAGATACAGATGGGCAGGATTGTCGGCCCTTTTGATGATTGGCCAATTGAGAACCTGATTCTGCCCCCTATTGGTGTGGTGTCAAAAAAAGAGAAAGGGCAATTCAGGTTGATACAGCACTTATCCTGGCCTGAGGGGACTTTGTTAACAACTTCATCCTAGAGGATCAGGTGCCAGTGTCTTATTCATCAGTAGACATGGCTCTCTCCTTGGTGAAAAGAGTGGGAAAGGAGGCCCTAATGACTAAGAGCAACATCAAGTCAACTTTTTGTTTGCTGCCAGTACACCCTGACGATTTTCAGCTTCAGCGCATACAATTTAAAGGGCACTGGACATGGATAATGCGGTTTCGATGGGATGTTCCATATTTTGTGCTCTCTTTGAGTGCTTTAGTACATTCCTGCAATGGGTCTTCTCTTGGAATACAGGACATGAGCATGTCACACATTTTTTGCACAACTTCTTTTTCGTGGGTTATCCCAGTTCCAGGGACTGCCAGATGCTGCTGGTAGGTTTCCAGGATCTCATGGGGGATTTAGGGTTGCCTTTAGCACCAGAGAAGACAGTTGGATCCAGCATGGTGCTGTCATTCCTAGGTATTGACATTGATTCAGGGGCAATGGAAGCCCGCTTGCCAGAGGATAAAAAACTTATGATGCAATTGCTTTTGGATGCTATATTGGCTAAAGCCAAGGTAACAGTGAATGAGGTACAGGTGCTACTTGGGCATTTGAACTTTGCATGCAGGATGGTGAGAGCAGGGAGGACGTTCTGTTGGAGGCTGGGGATGTCCTTGTCTGGCTTGCCATTGCCATATCACCATTTAAGACTAGCAGCAGGTGTCAGGGAGGATTTGAGGATGTGGGGATTTTTTTCTGGAATCATTCAATGGAGTGCTGCTGTTGGCATTGAAGGAGGTGGACTGGGATGCACAGATATTTTCAGATGCTGCAGGAGAAATTGGTTAGGACTGTATTAGCAGGACAAATGGTGCGCGGAGGAATGACCACTGGAATGGAAAAAGGGTTTGTGTAGTATTGCTTTTTCGGATTTTTTCCTCTTGGTGGTGGCTGTGACCTTATTGGGGGATCAGTTGGCACACAAGAGAGTCTTGTTTCGAATTGACAATATGTTGATGGTTCAGGTGTTGAATAGACAGTTGGACAGAGATGCCCAGGTGCTAAAATTGCTGTGGGTTTTTGTACTGGGGTGCTTGAAATATGGCAGTGTTTAGACTCGACACGTGCTGGACTTGGACAATGACATTGCGGATGCTTTGTCTTCTTCACAGTGGGAGAGATTCCATGGGCTGGCCATGGAGGTGGGCAGACACAGGACCCAGGTGCCCCAGGAGCTTTGGACAGTAGGTGACAGAGGATGCTCCAGTTGATGATAGATTCATTGGCAGTATCTACAAGAAGGTGTATGCTCAGGCCTGGGCTGATTTCTTAGCTAGCGGGGCACAGAGGAGGCAGGAGTAATGGGCCAGAGTAAAAGATGTGGTTCAATTCATGCTGGCTGTTGGACTTGGCCCTTTTGGCAGGTTCACCCCTGAACTTTTTGCCTGTCTCTTAGCCTTTTCCCTGTGTAGTGTTGGTGGGTTTTGGCCGCAGCGCACTTTAGCACTGTGTCCCAGTGTAAAGTGTGTGCGCTCTCTGAGTGCATGTGGTGAGATCTGCCTGCCCTCCCATAGGGATGCATGGGGGATATGTGTGTCCATGGTAATTCCTGGTGTGAGAGGAGTGCAGGGTCGAGTTTAGTATGTGCGAACTCGTGAGAATAAATGCTGCACAATGGTGTGCGCAGATTAATGGTGACTGGTGAGAAGTGCCACTTTTAGAAGTTGGCATTTATGTGTGCTCTGTGTCTGTCTGCCTGATGTGAATTGCATGTCTGGCTTGTAAGTGACAGGGGCTGGGAGGTGGGTGTGGCTCCAGGAGGGGCAGGGTGAGTCAGCGCAGGGCTGAATGGAGAGATCTCCATGCAGATGGGAGGGAGGAGTTGCACCTGGGACCTGAATAGGGCTGTGCCTTCCCTCCACAATGCTGGCTCTGCCCCCTGTGGTGCGTCTGATCCCTGAGCCCCCACCTAACAAAGGAGAGAGGAGCTGAGCAAAACAAAGTGCTCCAAAGCTCCCCCAAACCAGTTCTAACTGGTATCCCCAGCCCTGTGCTGTGTCACAAAGGAAAAGGGCATATAAATATAGGGGCTGTGACCCCACGAAAAGGTTCTGTTGTGTTGTTCCTGTGCTGGGGGGCTGCTGCTGCTGGGCTCCAGGAGGAACCACCACAAGGGACTGCCTCCCTGCTAGAGGGCCCTGTGTGCTGGCCTGCCTGGGCCCAGCCTTGTGCCCCCCTGGACCTTGCCTTGGATTCTAGCGCCTGGGGAGCGCTTTACTTTTATTTTAGAAGAGCGCTTTACTTTTCCTGAAGCGCGCTCTGCTCTTTATTGCTGGGAACAACTGGCGTCTGGCAGCGCACTGCAGAGGCCCCCGCCGAGGGAATCCCGAGCGGAGGGATTCCCCCCTGCGCTGCTGATCAGGCGGGAGCCTACCCCGCGTTTGCCTTTATTTATAATGGCGGGTGCCCACCCCGCGTTTCGCGCTGACTAGCGGGAGCCTACCCCGCTTGAGTGCTAATTTGGCGGGTGCCCACCCCGCATTGCCGTTTTGATCAGGCGGGAGCCCACCCCGCATTGTGCCGCCACGAGAAGAAGGTGCCGCCGGGCCGCTGCAAGCGCGACCCGGAAGACAGGCACCATTGCCTGGCGGTGGGCGGGCCAACAGGAAGTTGCCAAGGCTGCCCAACCGCAGCGCGGCCCGAGGACAGAAGCCGGAAGCCAAGAGAAGCTCGGCGGCCTACAGAAAGGAGGACGGGAGCCTACCCCGCCTCCGTGAGCTCCAGCCTTAAGTCCCGTGCACCCAGAGGGACCGGGCGAAGAGAGACAGGCGGCCCTGCACCGGAGGAGCAGCGGGGCTCCCGTGTGGTGAGGAGAGCCCCGCCTGCTGCTGTGATTGCCCCCCCACGCTGGTTGAGGAGAAGGCTCCGGTGAGGTCAGAGAAGAGGTCCCAGCAGCGGGACCTGTCAGGGCACATTTCCGGTGCCCAGAGCCTGCGGAGTCACCCACAGAGAGCCCGGTGAGTGGGGCTCAGCTGTACACTGGTTGGGAGGTGTGTCGGGGCACATTGCCGGTGCCCGCCCCCTGTGGTAGTGCTTAGGGCACCGTGAGTGCCCGTGTTGATTTCTCCAGCTGCCCCGGTTGGCAGTGGGCAGCTGCAACGTGGGGCCATAGTTCTTAGGAGCCCCAGTGGGGGCTCTTTTAGCACGTGTAGTGCCAGTGCTTGTTTTGTGGTTTTTCCAGCTGCCCTGCGCGAGCGCAGGCAGCTGCAACATGGTGGCATATGATTAGAGAGTCCCAGAGAGGGGCTCAGGAGGCACGCTGGTGCCCGGGCTCATTTTCACAGCTGCCCAGCAATTAGTGGACAGCTGCTACGTTTAGGCAAGTCCATTGCGCACTCTTATTTTGCTGCTTTTGCAGCCAGCCCTGACTCTGCGGGACATAGGGCATTTGAGCCCCTGTGAGAGGCCAGGTGGCCTGGGGCCAGTTCCAGAGTGTTGCGCCCCCGATTGGGGCACCCTGTGTTTATGCTAATGTGATGCCCAATATGGTTATATGATGGTGCTCACGCTTACAGGTGTGGCATAATGTTCTGATGCTGGTGATGCCTACCGCATAATTTGTTATGCTAAGGAGGTGTGGGCCTAATGTAGTTTATGCCTAATGTGATTCATGCGCAAGGTGATTTGTGCATCCCCTGTTTTATGTTACCGGATCTAGTTCTCAGTGCAGTATAGTACCAGAAGTTTCTAGTTGTGTTTTATGTCTGCATTTTTACTTACCTGTTTCTGATGGTTCTGACAGCGGCCCGATTGGCCCCGTCAGCTGTAAATAGTCCTCTGTGAATATTTCCCAGTGCCAGTGGCACAGTGTATATGGTGTGATTACTATTCTAATGTGTTTTGGATAATACAAAGGCTATTTTTATATATAACCTTGTGTGGAGTTTCCTTTGTGGTGTGCCTAGTGTGTTGCTGCTGTGTGTGTGTTGCGCAAACGCTTTACACATTGCCTCCGGGATAAGCCTGACTGCTCGTGCCAAGCTACCAAGGGGGTGAGCAGGGGTTATCTTCGGCGTGTAACTCCCACGCCCTGACTAGAGTGGTGGTCTCTGCCTGGCCTTGGCGCAAGCCTTAGCCAACCAGAGATCCCATTTCTAACATTGGTTGTCAGCGGTGAGGATAGGACTTGTGTTTGCGCAATACCACAGCGACAACTGGTTGCACTACAAACTCTGCATTTAGATAATCACGTGTTTGGGGATTATTGTTTCTGAGTTTTATTTGATTTTTTTCTCCTGAAAAGTCTCATTTGTTAATTGTATACTCTTGCTTCAGGTCACACGCCTAGGTCTCTTGTGTTGCACCTGTGTTTTAAGAACCTTGCCAGAATGGAACCTACCTTTAATGCATATAATCTGTTGGAATACAGTATGTTGGAGTTAAGGGGGTTCTGTGATGAGAGAAGCTTAGCAGTGGGTGAGGAAGACACTCGGCTATCCCTTAGGACAGCCCTGCTACACTGGCAACAGGATAGATGGAGACAGATAGACAGGTACCAGGCCGCACTCCAAGAGGGTGGTGTGTCTGAGGGTGGCCCTGAGGAGTCTGAAGAGGAGGAAGAAGATGACAGGACAGGGACGCCAGTAGATAGTGAGGTCCCCATAGATAGGGAGTCTCTTGCTGGGTCCAGTGTCGGGGGCAGTGCCCCACCCCTTTCCCTATCCCCAGAGGAGTGTGTAGATAGGAGGGAAGAAAGGGAGCATCAGCTGGCTTTGGAGAAGCTCAGGTTAGAGTCTGCCAAGGAGATAGCGCAGCTGAGTGTGGAGGAGAAAAAGTTAGAGACCGAGAGGGTCCTAGCACAGGAGAGGATGGCGGAGGCTGAGAGGGCCTTCACCAGGAAGAAATTAGCTCGGGAGGGTAGATTATCCCCTGAGTGCAGTTGTAGTTTTCTGGATTCACCAGTAAGGGTGGGGTCCAGTGGTGGCAGCAATATGGAGTCCAGTCCAGGAAGTCCCCTTCCCAGTCCCCACAGTGGGGTACCTGGTTCCCACGAAGAGGCGTACAGGTTGAAGTTCAGGGGCAGTAGGAAACTGTCTCACCAGTCTTGGGAGGAGTTTGTGGAGGAATGTGGTGATGCACTGGACGATTGGGTGATGGCTAGCACAGCAGAGGATTTTGATTATGAAGGGCTGGCCAATGTGGTTATCAAAGAGCAGATGCTCAGTCGTTGTTTGCCAGGATTGCGCCCACACCTGTTGGGGTGTAATTCCTCTGATCCCAGGGAGCTTGCACGGGAAGCAGACCTCTGGGTGGTGGCCCGAGGTTCTGATGAGGCATTGGAGAGTGATTCCGAAAGTAATGGTTCAGGTATCTTCCAGTCCTGTATTGGGGAAGAGGTTCAGAGTAGCCCAGCTGGGTCCCAGTGTAGTGGGAGGGGTGTAGGGGCTCACGTCCTGTCTCAGTGGAGTAGGAGTGAGTGTGGAACTGAGTGTCCCCAGGTGCCCGAAGCCCAGTCTCAGAACCTGGATGGTTTCTTCAGGGAACACCAGGTTGGGAGCCTAGGCTGTCCTGTTAGTCCATTTGAGGAGGATCTCCTAGTGTCTGGAGAACCTGGAGCGTCTGTAAATAGAGCTCCAGTGGTTATGGTGTCTGGCGGTGCCGCTCCAGTTGGGAGGGTACAGAAGTCCGGATTGAGGGGTGAGAGGGGGATGTGTTCCCCAGTGGAAGAGCCAGTGGGTCAGGGACCGGCCAGTAGGGCTGAGTCCCCTTGGAGTGACCAGGGTGACACCACTTCTGCTCTGGGGGATCTTCACGCACTGTCAGATGGACAGGGGTCGGGAGATCTGCGCCAGGCAGACTGTCACACGACACATGAGTCATGTGTTACCCTCGGGGGGCTACTGTGCAAGTCCCCAGAAGTCCTGGAGCGCCAGGCAAGTACTCAGCCAAAGGGTTTAGACCAAAGGTTGGGAGGCTAGGTTCAGGATCTGCCTGACCTGGAGGGAAGGACGTCTGTAACCAGTGTCCTGACCAGTTCATCTTCTAGGGGTACCGCTCCAGTTGGGAGGGTGCAGAACTCTGGAAGGGGGTGCAGAGGGAGGGAGTCCTCGCCTCAGACCCCGGTGCAACCTGAGGGGTTAGACCCTAGGTTGGGAGACCAGTTTTTGGAGAAAGGTCCTGAACTGGTGGGAGAATTGTGGTCTGAGGGTGCCTCTCCCAGGAGGAGAGTGCGGAACCCTAGAAGGAGAGGTAGGGGGAGGAGAGCCTCGCCCGTGACTTTTGGTCAGCCTGAGGGTGCGGACCCTGGGCTAGAGGATCAGTGGCAGTTTAGAACTGCCCTGATGAGGGGAACAGTGGAGAATGGCTACTATGTGCCAGGGGTTACTACCCCCCACTCTGTGGATGGGCAAGGGCCAGTGGCATCTGGATGGCCTAGGGCCTGGTCCTGGCCGCGGACAGCTAGGGAGTCCCAGTGGGGTATAACCCAGTTGGTCCTGAGAACTTTTACAAAGGGAACAACGTGGGTTCAGAGTGGCGTAGAACCGGAGGGTGTCCCTGCCGTTGCGGGCCCGCGTCCGTGTTCTATCGCCCAAAGCAGGGAAGTCCATCACGGTGGTGATTGGTCTACCCTGCGTTTTGGCTGGAAGGGGGTTGTGTTGGACTTGGCCCTTTTGGCAGGTTCACCCCTGAACTTTTTGCCTGTTTCTTAGCCTTTTCCCTGTGTAGTGTTGGTGGTTTTTGGCCGCAGCGCACTTTAGCACTGTGGCCCAGTGTAAAGTGTGTGCGCTCTCTGAGTACGTGTGGTGAGATCTGCCTGCCCTCCCATAGGAATGCATGGGGGATATGTGTGTCCATGGTAATTCCTGGTGTGAGAGGAGTGCAGGGTCGAGTTTAGTATGTGCGAACTCGTGAGAATAAATGCTGCGCAATGGTGTGCGCAGATTTATGGTGACTGGTGGAGAAGTGCCACTTTTAGAAGTTGGCATTTATGTGTGCTCTGTGTCTGCCTGCCTGATGTGAATTGCATGTCTGGCTTGCAAGTGACAGGGGCTGGGAGGTGGGTGTGGCTCCAGGAGGGGCAGGGTGAGTCAGCGCAGGGCTGAATGGAGAGATCTCCATGCAGATGGGAGGGAGGAGTTGCACCTGGGAACTGAATAGGGCTGTGCCGTCCCTCCACAATGCTGGCTCCGCCCCCTGTGGTGCGTCTGATCCCTGAACCCCCACCTAACAAAGGAGAGAGGAGCTGAGCAAAACAAAGTACTCCAAAGCTCCCCCAAACCAGTTCTAACTGGTATCCCCAGCCCTGTGCTGTGTCACAAAGGAAAAGGGCATATAAATATAGGGGCTGTGACCCCACGAAAAGGTTCTGTTGTGTTGTTCCTGTGCTGGGGGGCTGCTGCTGCTGGGCTCCAGGAGGAACCGCCACAAGGGACTGCCTCCCTGCTAGAGGGCCCTGTGTGCTGGCCTGCCTGGGCCCAGCCTTGTGCCCCCCTGGACCTTGCCTTGGACTCTAGCGCCTGGGGAGCGCTTTACTTTTATTTTAGAAGAGCGCTTTACTTTTCCTGAAGCGCGCTCTGCTCTTTATTGCTGGGAACAACTGGCGTCTGGCAGCGCATTGCAGAGGCCCCCGCCGAGGGAATCCCGAGCTGAGGGATTCCCCCCTGCGCTGCTGATCAGGCGGGAGCCTACCCCGCGTTTGCCTTTATTTATAATGGCAGGTGCCCACCCCGCGTTTCGCGCTGACTAGCGGGAGCCTACCCCGCTTGAGTGCTAATTTGGCGGGTGCCCACCCCGCATTGCCGTTTTGATCAGGCGGGAGCCCACCCCGCATTGTGCCGCCACGAGAAGAAGGTGCCGCCGGGCCGCTGCAAGCGCGACCCGGAAGACAGGCACCATTGCCTGGCGGTGGGTGGGCCAACAGGAAGTTGCCAAGGCTGCCCAATCGCAGCGCGGCCCGAGGACAGAAGCCGGAAGCCAAGAGAAGCTCGGCGGCCTACAGAAAGGAGGACGGGAGCCTACCCCGCCTCCGTGAGCTCCAGCCTTAAGTCCCGTGCCCCCAGAGGGACCGGGCAAAGAGAGACAGGCGGCCCTGCACCGGAGGAGCAGCGGGGCTCCCGTGTGGTGAGGAGAGCCCCGCCTGCTGCTGTGATTGCCCCCCCACGCTGGTTGAGGAGAAGGCTCCTGTGAGGTCAGAGAAGAGGTCCCAGCAGCGGGACCTGTCGGGGCACATTTCCGGTGCCCAGAGCCTGCGGAGTCACCCACAAAGAGCCCGGTGAGTGGGGCTCAGCTGTACACTGGTTGGGAGGTGTGTCGGGGCACATTGCCGGTGCCCGACCCCTGTGGTAGTGCATAGGGCACCATGAGTGCCCGTGTTGATTTCTCCAGCTGCCCCGGTTGGCAGTGGGCAGCTGCAATGTGGGGCCATAGTTCTTAGGAGCCCCCGTGGGGGCTCTTTTAGCACGTGTAGTGCCAGTGCTTGTTTTGTGGTTTTTCCAGCTGCCCTGCGCGAGCGCAGGCAGCTGCAACATGGTGGCATATGATTAGAGAGTCCCAGAGAGGGGGCTCAGGAGGCACGCTGGTGCCCGGGCTCATTTTCACAGCTGCCCAGCAATTAGTGGGCAGCTGCTACGTTTAGGCAAGTCCATTGCGCACTCTTATTTTGCTGCTTTTGCAGCCAACCCTGACTCTGCGGGACATAGGGCATTTGAGCCCCTGTGAGAGGCCAGTTGGCCTGGGGCCAGTTCCAGAGTGTTGCGCCCCCGATTGGGGCACCCTGTGTTTATGCTAATGTGATGCCCAATATGGTTATAGATGGTGCTCACGCTTACAGGTGTGGCATAATGTTCTGATGCTGGTGATGCCTAACGCATAATGTGTTATGCTAAGGAGGTGTGGACCTAATGTAGTTTATGCCTAATGTGATTCATGCGCAAGGTGATTTGTGCATCCCCTGTTTTATGTTACCGGATCTAGTTCTCAGTGCAGCTTAGTACCAGAAGTTTCTAGTTGTGTTTTATGTCTGCATTTTTACTTACCTGTTTCTGATGGTTCTGACAGCGGCCCGATTGGCCCCATCAGCTGTAAATAGTCCCCTGTGAATATTGCCCAGTGGCACAGTGTATATGGTGTGATTACTATTCTAATGTGTTTTGGATAATACAAAGGCTATTTTTATATATAACCTTGTGTGGAGTTTCCTTTGTGGTGTGCCTAGTGTGTTGCTGCTGTGTGTGTGTTGCGCAAACGCTTTACACATTGCCTCCGGGATAAGCCTGACTGCTCGTGCCAAGCTACCAAGGGGGTGAGCAGGGGTTATCTTCGGCGTGTAACTCCCTCGCCCTGACTAGAGTGGTGGTCTCTGCCTGGCTTTGGCGCAAGCCTTAGCCAACCAGAGATCCTATTTCTAACATTGGCATTAATCAAAAAAGGACATTCGAGGGTCACGATTTCAGGAAAGCTATTGGGCATAGCTTTTATGGGGAAGCTCCTATGGGGCTATATGCCATCAGCTGGTGGATTGGGGAGATGGATGTTGGAATGTTGGGCCAGGGAGGCAGGTAGAGACGGGCCGCAGAGGATGCCTCTGACTTTGGGTCTGTTATGAGAAGCGCTTTAGGTTTTGCCTGGGATTTACCAGGGGGAGTATGAAACCGTGCTGTTCACTACATTGATGACATGGATGTTCTTTGGTGTGTTTCAGGCATCAGAGCCAATAGTGGGTAAGGGGGGTACTGTGGGAGGAAGTGCATCAGTGTGCGGAGGGTCTCTAAGTTTGGCTATACAGGTCAAAGACAGATCAGAGGGGGTAGCCTAGGACCGTCTTACTTCGGGTTTATCCAGTGGACAGGTTTCGCCCGGTACCCTTGGAGTCCTCCTTGCGGGCTCGGAATCACTTGGTGGTGGGTAGAGTCTATCAGCACATAAATGGCAGACCGGTAACAGCATTCCAACTGTTTACCGTTTTATGCAAAGCACTGGCACAGTTAGGAGTTGATGCGAGAGATCATGGGACGCATTTATTCCACATTGGTATGGTGACAGAAGCAGGTAGGAGAGGTTGGAGTAGGGAACGTATTTTGGGTCTGGGTAGATGGTCTTCTGATTGTTTCCAGTGCTATGTTAGAGGGGAATGCTGAATCAATGCTATTTGCCAATTGTTTGTTATTGTTTTTCAGGTTCGGTTTCCAGCCCGAGGCGTCAGAATTGTCCTTATGGATCGTGGGTCATTTATTCATTCAGTGGGCAGAAAGGCAGACGAGACAGAACAGTCTTGGCGTAAATCTGGGCCTTGACTCTAACATATATCATGTGCGCTGGCATGGCAAGGGGGATATGCATTGGAGGGAGCTTTTAGCCTGTTAGAACAAGCTGTTGGTAGGGGGCAAATGCCCGGATGTGTTGTTATAACATTTAGGTGAGAACGACTTGGTCCTAGAAAAAGGGTTGCCATTAATGAAAGCCATGAAGGAGGATTTAAAGTAGATTCAGCGGCAGTGGTCAGGGTGCCATGTTATATGGACGGAGTTTGTTTCCATAAGGATTTGGCATGGAGCCCTTAGGCCTGCAGCCATAGATAAGGCTGTCGAGTTTTACTGCAGGGAAAGGTGTCCATTTGTTGTATCACGGCAGAAAGTTGTATTTACTGCAGTTGAGAGACATATTGGCTAAGGCGTTGTACATTCGTCAGTGACCGGCGGGGGGAGCAGAAAATGTCATGACAGCGCCTTTTTCTGGGTGGCGGTTGGCCAAGAAGTTGGCATGGTTTACAGTAGTTTATTGCTGTTGACAGCGGCAACCAAGGCTGAAAGGGAATGGGTAGACAAGCTCATGCCTGGATGAGACAGGAAGTTATAGGTTCATTATAAAGTGAAGTTAGTTAGAGGTTAATAGTTGCAGTACATCAGGAGGGGAGTTTAAAGGTCTCAGTTGCAGAAGATCAACACAGGAGGCAGTAGACACTTACATAATTAAGCTGTTATGGGGGGAGGGACGTTTAGGGGTGGGGGTTACTCAACATAGGTTACCAATTTTATCTAATGAGGTTTTAGATTTGTAAGGAGAAAGGCCCAGGATTGTTTTAATGATGTGTTCCTGTTTAAATAAAGCAGCATTTTTCACACAAACCTGGTGTCAGTGGTCTGTGCTGCTCCCCCTCTTCCTCAAAAGAAAATTCCCTCTGGCAGCCCAGTCCGCCCTTTCTGAGATTCAAGTGTTCCTGCTGGATCATCCACAAAGGCAGAGCTTCTAAAGTCAGTGAATGGGGGTGTGTTTCCTCTAGTCTGTGGCTGGTGCGGGCGATCGCCATGCGTTCAAATATTTGGGCCACTGCCGCCCGCCAGCCAGATTGAAACAGTCCCGAGTGAGGGGAGGAGAGCTGCCTGTGACTCTCCATCGACTCGATCCGAGCCTAGAACTGCTGCCTACCGCTGCCATTGCCTCCCTGCCCAACCCTGTACAAGTTTCAGCCCCAAGACTCCTCATGCTTCAAGAGAAAGGAAGCCTATGAAGTCTTTTGTAAAGCGCTCTTTTGGTAATGTCCGCTCTATACAAATATGCATAAATATATCAATAAAATTAGGTAACATCACCCATCTGTCACTCCGGGGAGTCAGCGTGAAGTGCTTGGTGGGCCTGGGCTCCCCTCCCAAGGCCTCAAGCTGTGATGGGTGCCCCCTGCCCCTAAAGGTCAATGACCTTGTGCACAAGACAGGAAGTAAGTATTTATTGTACCGTTGGTAGAATTTCCTACTTTTCAGTGGAGACAGGCGTCGTTGAAAAGTTAGTTTGATCACAAAATAGTCTCTTTCTGTGCGTTAACATTTTCGGCATTTATGGAATTAGGGCAAATAGACATAATGTTACATGCCCAAGAAAAAACACAGGGGCATATTAGCAAGACCCACGTTAAAATTATCGCCGTTTTAGCGGCAGGAAACTGCCGCTAAAACGGCGATAATGGGCTTGCTAATATGCGTTATGGTATTCCAATAGAAGCCCAGGTTAGATGTCCTGCACATCTAACCTGGGCTTCTATTGGAATTCTATAACGCATATTAGCAAGCCCATTATCGCCGTTTTAGCGGCAGTTTCCTGCCGCTAAAACGGCGATAATTTTAACGTGGGTCTTGCTAATATGCCCCACAGTTTGTTCATGTGATCAAGGCTTGAGGATAGAACTCGAGCCTTTGGATTTCTCAGCCCACATGTCCCATTTGGAACAGAGCTACATTCTCTTGCAAGTGAGCCTGGATTGTCATTCTAAAATCAGCACAGCCTGCGATTCCACGACCGAAAGCAAGAAAAAATCTTAACCCTTCTGTCGCTTCAAAAAACCCTATTCTTGTACTTGCTGAACATAATTTTCCTCTGCCCTAAAGTTCTTAAGTGTGTTATTCCAAGCGCTCCAGATTTCTTCATTTAAGGGGCCTGAGAAAGAACGAGTTAAAGTTACGAGTCTGAGATCACACGGTACAGTCAAGTAAAAATGCCAGGATAAGGAGTGGTATTTCTGTCCTCGCTCTGCTCTGCCCTGACAACTGCATTTTAGAGAAATAAAGAGTGTGTTACTACTTATTGGAAGTTAGCCAATCTCAGCAGTGAGAATATAGATGGCGTAGTTTCGCTCCAGTGACGTAACTGGAGCGCCCGGCCAGACAGTATTGTATATGGAGGGTTCTGATATGCACACCCCTGACAGCCTGGGGAAGTTGGAGTAGCCCCAGGGTCACGTGGGATAGGATAATAAATAGTGGGGACTGCGAGGCGTGGTCAGGGAGCCCCGGAGGAAGACCCCTGCTAAGGCAGATCACCACCAGACAACCAGGAAGCCTGTGTCCATGTTGTCTTTTATCTAGGCCTCATCCAAGTTGTAGGAAAGTAGGATCTGCTTCTTATGGTTACCCCCACTTTTTGCTTGATGTCTCACTGTTTTTGACTAGTCTGACTGGGAACCTGCTAATCAGGAACCCAGTCTATCTGCTTTCTCCCTTAAATTGACATACATGTACTTTGGCACACTCCAGATTGGATACTGGGGTACCCTTATCAGTCCCTAGTATATGGTACCCATGTACCTAGGGCATAGGTACCCCAGAGGCCTCCCATGGGCTGAAGCATGTATTATGCCACCCATGAGAGGACATACAGAATGGAACTCCAGGTCTGCTACTGCAAGCTGTGTAAGCTGGTGCTTGCACCACTTACTTTAGATATAGGTTCACTATATCTAGTGGTCACTACACTTAAAACTTATAAGTCACCCCTATAGCAGGCCTTAACAATCCTGAAGGCAGGGTGCTGGGTTTTTAGTGAGAGGGGGCCCCTGCATGAGCAGAGCCCCTCTGCAGCCTTCGGAGAACATTCTCCCGGGTTGTCTGTGACTCAGCCGGACATATAGGTAGAGGTGCATTATAATAAATGCTATCTCGAAAACGGCTGCATAGAAACATATCGTGTTTGGTATCAAACACCTTGGAATCATACCTCCACACCAGTAACTGGTGTGGGAGGTATGATTCCACCCTTCAGAAGCGAGCTTCGTGGGGTCACTGGTCTAACCGGTGCCAGCCTTCTCGACCCGGACAGCACAAAATGGATGCTGCCGACCAGAGACACATTTCTGCCCTCCTGCTGCTGAGCCAAGCTCAAGCAGAGGAAGGCAGCACAATAGGCATCCTGTCACAGGGAGGTGTGACCACCTCCCAGACAGGATGTAGTGTATTGGGGCTGGGTGGATGCACTCTGAGAGTGCCTGAAAGTCTGCACCTGGGGCACATTTGGTGTCCCTGTGCATAGTCCAGCTCAAACCAGTTCTGGGAGCCAGTGGCTCCTGCTCTGGCGTGAAACTGGACAAAGGACATGGGTGTAACCACCCCTCTGTCCTGCCCCTCCCCTACGAGGGTTCCCTGAATCTGTCCAACCCTCTCCCGTGGGTACAAAAGGGCTTACCTGGCTGTAAGACTTTAGATTTTACGTGGACAAGATTCTACAAGAAGAAACCACTGACCTTCGACCGTCTGGACACGCTGGACTTCGCTGGATCTTGACTGGGCTCGACTTCATCCCCCTTTCTGTCCGAAGCTTAGTTGGTGCCTGTGCTCCATACAGGCTCCGTGCAGGACCTGTGGTGCACTAAAGACAACTGAAGAATCTCCCTTGGAGTGAAGGAGTCACTCCCCTGCATTCGCAGGCACCTAACCACAACAGACCGGTCTGCTGATCCTGAGCTCCTGCGGACTCCAAAGATTTCAACAACACAGGAGGTGGGTTTCTGAAAGTCCCTGAGGTTGATCTGCCCTCTCACCGAGTTTGAGGCCAGTTTCCCTCGTGGGGACTGGATAACCTGAACCCCTGTGCACCGTGTCCATTTGCAAGTGCATATGCTTGTTGGCAATTCCCGAGCTTGTGCATTGGACTTTGTGTATTCCTAACCCTGAGCAGTATTTGCACCAAAGAACTCCGGCCTCCTCACACTGAGTGCTCCGTGGGCTGGTACTTTGCAATCTTGTTTGAGGTCCCCTCGCAACTCCTGGTCATTCGGCCTGTGGGTCCTCCTGAGGGTCATCTTGATTTCTGTTGGGCTTTCCTGGTTGCTCCAGATGTGTCCTGACTCTCCATTGCTTGGGGAAACCCCTGGACCTTGCTGGTCCACACCATAACCTGCTTGACCTTCCTGCATGGGTTGCTTTTGCCAAGGCTTGTTTGTGCTCCCGCCGGACACCGACCCCTCAGCACTCGACATCCTTCATGGGACAGCTCACCTCCGGCTCCTGGTCATCCACGACATCTCCTGGTCCTCGTGGCTGCAGAGTCAAGCATCCCTTCTTCGCACCTGAAGCACCCGACATTGGTGGGCATTCGTCTACTGAGCCCCTGGTCACTCTGGAGTGACCCAGACTCTGTCCCCTCTGCTTTCAGGTTCCTTCCTTCCTGAATCCAGGCTTGGATTCCACTGGACCCTTTTCACCTTCACGGCAGCAGTACTTCTTTGCAGCTCTCCATTGAGAACAACGGCAGTTTCCGACGCCACTTCAGACCTATGTACCCGGCTCCTCTGGGATAGGTAACTCGGGTACATCAGTATCCACGGGTGGGGTGGCTCTTCAAACTCTTAAGTTCCAATTGGTTCGCTCGAAGTCCTCCTAGAAGGGTCCTTAAACTGTAAAAGTGTAACCGCGACTTCCCCATAGAATTGTACGGAGCCCGCGGTCGTATTCCCACACTGCACCCGGCCTCCGTGGGGTCCCTGACTACTCACCTTGGGTGGTTCCTTGGGGTCCCAGCGATTCTACGTGCTCCAGACCTTGTCTTGATATCAGTCGTGACTGTTATACCACTATTTTAGTATATGGGTTGGTCTCCCCCTGGAGCCCACTGTGTATTGTGCTACTTACAACTGTTCTATTGAACTCGTATTGTGTGCTTTGTGTTCTATCCTCGTGTAGAGGATAGTAGAGAGTGTTATATTAATAAATACATATTTTTATATAACTACTGTGTGGTTCTCCTTCATTTAGTCATTCAGGAGGTGATATTCTGGTAAAACAAGCTGCTTTACATTCCTTCAAGATTAAGCCTGAAGGCTGCTCTCCACAGCTACCACTAGGATAGCTTTCTAAAGGTTTTCTTTGACCTCATACATCATAAGGGTCGTTTGGACTGGTGCAAGGTGCCCACTTTAATTAGTGGACAGCATATACCAGGCCAACTTCTCACACAAGTTATTAAAGAGGCATCCCCACCGAATACAGTGACTGAACTGCGCAGTTTTTAGGAATGGTGAATTACTGCAGCCGTTTTATTAAGGACCTAACAAAGCTCAGACAACCGCTCAGAGACCTCACCAAAACCACAACTCCCTAGTCTTGGGGTTGCGAACAAGAACAAGCTTTTCAAGCCACAAAAGAAGCCTTGTCAGCGGACACAACCCTAATCTATTTTGATCCTCACAAGGAAACAACAATAGCAGTGGACGTAGGGCCAAAAGGTCTCGGTGCGGTGCTGATGCAACAGGAAGAAGAAGGAGATTAGCCTTTGCTAGTCAGTCCCTCACTGTGCTGCGATACTCCCAAATCGAGAACGAGGCGATTGCCAAACATTGGAGATGTCGACATTTTCATCTATATGTATACGGCAATCCGTTTACTGGAACAACTGACCACAAACCCCTCATACCTCTGTTCAAAGGCACCGCCTCCAAGCCACCTCCGGGGATCAAAAAATGGATGCTCCATTTTCAGGAATGCAACTGCAAAGTGGAATACCGCCCTGTCTCTCAAAACCCCGCTGACTACCTGTGGAGACACCCACGTGCCTCTACCCTCCAAGAAGAAGAAGAGGCGCACGAAACGAAAGAGTATGTGCGATATGTGACGGATAGGTTGCGCCCCCTTCCGCTTTACCTAGAAGTTATTCAGGGAGCTACACACGAGGCCAAATGCCTCAAAAAAACATTAGACGCCGTAAAAACCAACCAATGGGCTGCCTTCAAATGTCAATACACTCAATTCACCCCTGAAGCCAGGTGCATCACGGAAAGCCTCTACCATGTTCGACAAGAACTAAGTGCTGACCCGGATGGTTGCCTTCTGAGAGGACATCGCCTAGTCATTCCAACTAGCCTCACTGATCAAGCTGTTGAGCTTGCCCATGCGGGCCACCAGGGCATGGTCAATACTAAGAGCGGACTACAGACAAAGGTCTAGTTCCCTCTAATGGATGAGCAAGTCGAAGCAAAGATAAGGTCCTGCCTTTGGTGTCAAGCATCGGGTGACCCTAATCCACCAGCTCCGGTGATCACTGAAGTCAGACCTCAAAACCCGTGGGTGAGTGCGAGCCTTGATTTAAGCCTCCCGGATGGGAGACACACCATGGTCATAATTGATGACTACTCAAAATACCCGACGGGGGAGATACTGTCATATCTAAGTGCTAAAATAGAGAAGATTATGGCTACACACGGTCTGGTAAAAGTGCTAAAGATTGACAACAGGCCACCATTCCAAGGTCAAGAGCTGGCTGCTTACCTGAAATCACTGAACATATCCCACAAACGAATCACACCTGTTGGCCTCAAGCGAACGATGAGGTGGAAAGGTTCATGAGGACATTAAATAGGGTAATCCTCATCACCTCTGCCAGACACCAAGCTCCTGACCTTGCCATCTACTTCATCTTATGAAACTATCGTCAAACTCCACACTGGATAACAGGACGAGCTCCTGTACATCTCTCCATGGGTAGAGTAATCGGAGACACAATGCCCCATCACAGCACGTGGACACCTGCTCCTATTGATGACCATCGGGCACAAGAGAAATGACAAAGAACCAATGAGAAAGCTAGTCTCCGCAGGCGTGCAAAGCTCCCCACCTTCGCAGTTGGAGACTCAGTCCTCATCAAAGATCGTTTCCCCGGAAGCAAGTTTAGGCTACCTTTTGAGAGGGGCCCGTGGACCATCATCCGCATGTCAGGCACGAAGATTACTGCTTGTCTGGGGACTGAAGAGATCACTCAGAATGTGTCTGCATTCAAAAGTTTCACCACGACATGAGGACCTCCGAGGACCTGGCTGGCACCTAGCAGCTGTCGGAAGAGCACGAATTGACATACGAGTCCGGGAGCCTGGTTTTACTTCCACCAGTGTCAAGTGATGCTATTCCAAGTCCGGCATCACAGGTCCAGAACAATGATTCAATAATGACCTGGGCCCACCCGAACGGCAAGATGGTCATGCCACTAACACCAGATACGCACTAAGGGGAAATCCAGCACCTTCGAGGAAGCTGAAGGACCATGTAGTGCCATAGATAAGTATGAACATGTACATGATTGAAACTGTGGTCAGTAATGTTCTTACTTGTGTCATAGTTTTTGATCTGTTTGGTTGGTCAGATGTTTTTGGGAATTTCACCACCGTATGATCATGCAACAAGTCTGTTAAGTCAGCTTTTTCAGATGACTAGGTACTCTCTGTGATGTATCACATTATGTATGTGTTTTTCCAGTTTGTTATTTTTGGGGAGGAATGTTGTGTCGCTCCAGTGACGTAACTGGAGAGTCCGATCAGACAGTATTGTATATGGAGGGTTCTGATATGCACATCCCTCGCTGCCTGGGGAAGTTGGAGTAGCCCCTGAATCACATCGGATAAGATAATAAATAGTGAGGACTGAGAGGCATAGTCAGAATGCTCCGGAGGAAGACCCACTAAGGCAGATCACCACCAGAAAACCAGGAAGCCTGTGTCCATGTCGTCATTTGTCCAGGCCTCCTCCAAGGTCGCGACAACACACTCGTGACACTACAGACAGGTTACCACTCACCCACCCATTCACACCTAGAAAGCCCGCATCCTAACCCTCACTCCGCCAACACGGATGTTCCCGCTAAACTTTGGCTGGAAAATCACACCTCTCAGCCCCCCAGCTCCTCTCCTACAGTAACCCCCTCACTGAGCATGGACCAGGAAGTAGCAAATACCCCAGGCAGTGCCGTCTCATCTGAAGAGAGAGCACAGTGAGGTACTGCACAGTAGCATGGCTTCAAAAAGCGTGTGCAGTAAAAAAAATATATATTTGAGAAAACACAAATTGCTATTTCAAACAGGATATATTATTAATCCAAAGAACTGGTTTTTGGTAACTTTTTTAATGTGTCCTCTCCAGTCTGTTCCCCACACAAAATCTTTATGTAGAGTAATGCTAATCCGTAATCAGCAAGGACAAAGAGTGACCCCCGTTCTGACCCTTACCTTCATGACCACCCAGCTCTTTACCCAATGTCACTATCGTCCCTGTGTGTCTGTGGGTTATGTCCCTATATCTTTGTCCCACTCTACCGGTGCCACATCCTCTTTGTCTGTCCCTAACATTCTGTTCTTCCCCTGTACTCCAGCAAAATGTGACTTAAAGGGGCATATTTACAAGCCCCTAGCGCCACTGGAGTGTCACTTTTTCTGACGCTCCGGTGGCGTTGCTCTCAACCCAATATTAACGCCACCTTGTAAATATGCCCCTTACCGCAGCAGTCTGCTGAGGCAAAGGGGCGGGCAAAGGGTGTTGCAGAGGGCGTTCCGTCGCAACACCCATTGCTTTTTGACGCTGACCCATATTTACAAGGTATGGGGCAGCGCCAAAAATAAGACCAGGAAATACCTGGGGCCATATTTACAAGGGCTTATCGCTACCAGAATGTCACTTTTTATGGCATTCTGGTGGCGATAAGCCCTTCGCCTTATTTGCAAGGCAGCTTTAAGCCACTTAATGTGGCTTAACACCACCTTGCAAATAATGCCACTATTCATGCAACACTTAGCGTGAAAGGGGCGTGTAATGGGTGTTGCTGTGGGCGTTCCGCCATAACACCTATTGCTTTAGATGCTGCCCCCTATTTACAAGGGTGGTGTAAATATGGGGCAGCACCAAAAATAAGACCAGGGAAAACCTGGTCTTAACCTGGCGAAATGAGGCGAAATGATTAATTTCTCCTTGTTTTTGCTGTTTCTATTTGTGCTGCATTATGCAGCACACATAGAAACTGCAAATCGACATTAGTGATTGTTCATGTGCAGGAAGGTTTCCCTTCCTGCACCTAAACAATCATTTAAAAGAGTTGTAACGTTTATGTGTTCTGCACAAAGCAGCACACATAGAAGTTACAAATCACCATTATGGATTGTTTATGTGCAGGAAGGGACACATTCCTGCACATGAACAATCATTTCCTGCAACGCAGACACCCTTGCACTATGGTGCAAGGGTGCCTGCGTTGGTGCTAGGCAGCTATATTTAGCACCAGCACTAGGGAAAACACAGGGGTGTGCCGCATTCTTGCAGATACGGCGCATCCTTGCATTTTTAAAGTGACGTAGTGCGGAGTGAGCAATTTTGTAGCTACACCGCGCCCCTCCATTTTATTTTAAATATGTCCCCTGGCCTTAAAGATGCGATACGAATTGAAATGTTTTATTTCTCCTCGTATTTTGACCTTTCCATGTGTGCTGCATTCTGCAGCATACATACAAACAGCAAATCGCCTCTAAAGATTAATTATGTGCAATCACCCCTGCAGCGCAGGCACCCTTGCAAAATGGCGCAAAGGTGCCTGCCCTGGCGCTAGCACCCACGCTAGGGGAAATACAGTGGTGCGTGGTATTTTTGTAAATGCCGCGCATCCCTGCATTTTAAAAAAATTCGGAGCGTGGCGTTAGCAATTTTGGAGTAACACCGCACTCCGACAATTTTTTTGTAAATATTCCCCAGTGTCACACACAATGCAGTAAATATCACACATAGGTAGTAGGTACGCTGAAAACAGGATATTGTCACACTTGGGGAAAACTGAAAACTTGGCAGCTATGTGATGTCCTCGGATATTTTTTTTCCTTTTCATCTCTTCATCGCATTGTGTTTATGTGTTTGAATTGCGGGCATTCCTGGTCAATGACGTCCTTCAAATTTGGATATTTTTAACGTCCAGAAATGCTTACTCCAAATTTTCAGCTACTTTAACTACTTTGGATATAGGAACTTGAAATCAAAAAACCGGTCTTTCTCTTTAATATTTAGGAGAGAAATGGCCGACTATGCGCGTTCAGGACCGTTAAAAACAAATATAGAACAATGTATGATGTGACCGTTATAAACTTACATAGAACAATGTAAGATGTTACTTAAGCGAAGGTTCGAGAAAAAGGAACGTTCGATCGAGGCGGCTATGATCATTGACAAATGGCATTCCTGTTGCAGCCAGTCCAGGCAAACAGCAGATAAACGTCAGTTGTCTCTGGTTTTTAACCCAAGTGAAGACGTGAAGCTAGCCGTACTCACTGCCTGCCTGGCCCGTGGATTGAAACTGAAGCATTGAGCAGATGTTCCTGGTTAGTGCAACCTCTGCACAGTGATAGGAAACATTAGGCCCTGGCCTTGGGGGAGAAGGGAGGGGGCGGGGGGGGTGCGCCATGGCTGCTCCTACGCTGTTTGTGCAGCAGGCAATATAGATCTACGTATACATTAAACCGGCTAAATATGAGTGTATATTGTTTTGTTGCCTTTTATCACAAAAGCCCTCAGTAAAACCGTTGAGCACGATGTGTGTGTATTCATAAGCTTTTGGAGGGCGGCCATTTCATGACATGCTGCCTTAATGAAAACGAGAGAATGGAATATGCCTTGCTTATAGTGCGAAAATGTTATGACTACAGATTCTGGGCTTCCTTTTGCTCAGGTACAGATTTAAATTGGTACCACCTGTTGGCAATTGTAAGTGATATATATATAACTGTGGCAAGTTTAAGTTGCCTCAGCCAGACTTGTGATAGTGTAACCTCCTTTCTCATTCCTTCTACTGCCTGTCAGTTTGATGCAAGGATCTTTTTCCTCATTATTATAAGCAGTGATGTCACAAGCACTGTGTGCCTGAGACTGCAAAGCGGTAGTTGATGGCTGGGTGTCTTATTTACATGTCTATTATCCATGGCTGAACCGCGACGTTTTTTTTCTCTAATCCTCAGTTTGACGTCATTCGGTATCCTAGGGGCCCTACCGGCACTATTGCGCCACCAGAACGTCACTTTTTTGACGTTCTGGTGGTGCAATGTGCCACTGGCAAAGTTATAAGGCCAAGTAAAGCCACGTTACGTGGCTTTTCATGGCCTTATGAAAATGTGGCCCTTTCACGCAGAAAACTGCATGAAAGGGGCGTTCCATGAGTGTTGCTGGGGGCGTTCCCAGCAACAGTCATGGCTTTTTGACACTGCCCCAGATTTACGAGAAATCATAAGTATGAGGCAGCGCCAAAAACTTACGGGAGACGTAAGGGAGGCACAGCAAGGAGAAATATCTTTATTTCTCCTCGTTTTTCCTCAAGAAAGAGGAAAAAGCCTCTTGGGATTGTTTTTGTGCAGGAAGGTTTCCCTTCCTACACAAAAATAATCATCCCCACAACACAGGCACCCTTGCACCCTGGTGCAAAGGTGCCTGCGTTGGCGCACGGCAGCCCATAGTGCTCCGGCGCAGGGGAAAAAGAAAGACAGGAATGCGCAGTGTCTAGTAGATATGGTGCATTCCGGCTCTTTTGTTTTGCCGTAGGGTAACGCAGCAGCAAGGCCTGCTGTGCTGCCCTACAGCAAAACACCCATAAATGAGCCCCTAGGTTTTTATGGTTTAAACAGTAAACATTTATAGGTTGTATCATACAACTCTGAGGATGGTAGCGAGACTGGACAAGTGTCACTGTGCTGTTCTAGGCCAGTGCAGAAAAAGAAGCATGCACCTGCAGGCCTAGTTAGGAGCCACACACTAACCACAAATTCTGCAAGCATTGCTCATGCAGGGAGTGGTTAATTTGACTCCCATGGAGGAGATATGTGGCATGGCATTCGTTTTAAGGATATCTTCCACCAGACATAGTTATTCTTGAAATCAGTCCAGCATATGTTTGTTGCTCGAATCAGAATTTCCTTAAAAAACAGAAGACAAGTGGCGTTTGGCAAATCAGGAACAGTTTGTTTAATTAAACAATTCGGCCGGGAGAACAGTTACAGGCACAAGATCTGAGGACTGTCTCAATTTAAAACGAGTTTTTACTCTCTCTATATACAATATTACAACAAACAGTAAAAGGTTTCCGGAGTACCATATATGGTGAGGAATGTTGGTTGCTGCCTTTAGAGTCATAAATTAATGGTCAATGGTTACTACAGGTGGGTCTTGACCTTCGTGGACACAGTGTGGCCAGTGGTGAATGTGTCCAGATGTCCTGCATGGGGAGCGCGTGATCACTAACAGCCTCATTACGATGTTGATGGGACCGACACCGATGGCACGTCCGTGTCGGTCCCACCGACAGCTGAGGCCGTGGTCAGGCAGCCGCATTACGATGCTGTCGGTCAGATCGCTTTGGTGGAGGGACCGATCGACAGCTTCTGGCGTGCTCAAGAAGCCCGTTGGGCGGTCAGTCTGTCGAATTGCATTCCCCACAATTGAAGCGGTGCCACCATCCACTTTCCACGATCCACCTGTCCGCCAGCCTTTTCATGTCGGTCATTACGACATGAAAAGGCTGGCAGAAAGGGTCTTTTGGGGCCTCTGTCCCCCGTGTCCCTCTGCTATGGGCCCTGGGGGGCACCTATGGGGCCCCCCTAAACATCCATGCATTGTGTGGCACTCGCATTGTACCTGCCACACGGCGCATGGATGTTTCCTAAGTGTATATTTTCTATTGCAGCTTGTGCTGCGGTTTGCAGCACAACCCGCAGTGTAAAGTATACACTTTCCGACCGACATGAAAGTGGTCACATCCAAATAATGGAAGCGGGTCCGCCGACTCCTTGTCGGGCGGTCCCGCTTCTGCTAAGGTGCCGGTCGGACGCTCGTCCGACCGGCATCGTAATAGGGCCCTAAGTGTGCTAGGCCCTGATTGGCTATGTGTTCCTAACTCATGTGACTTTATGGTGTTTTTAGGAACATAGCAAACACAAGGAGATGATGGACGGAGCACTGAAACTTTTCAGACACTCACCCCCAGTCACAGATCTGGGTTGAATCCATCATCGTTCTTTAGCTCACTTTGCCACCCCAGTTCAGACACAGCTATATGCAAATCAGTCTTGACCCTGTGCCTCAAGGGAACAGTCCAGCCCGAACTGCAAAGCCATGTCTTCCCTGGACCGGAAACAAGCATCCTGGGACCGGTTTCGGGCTAACAGCCCTCATCAGCCAGGCTAGGTTGAATCCAGTGGCAAAGTGAGCAAGGGGCCCACGTCTGGGCATACCCTGCCAATTTAGGGCGAACAAAGCAAACACAAGGAGATGATGGACGGAGCACTGAATCTTTTCAGACACTCACCCCCAGTCACAGATCTGGGTTCAATCCATCATCGTTGTTTAGCTCACTTTGCCACCCCAGTTCAGACACAGCTATATGCAAATCAGTCTTGACCCTGTGCCTCATGGGAACAGTCCAGCCCAAACTGCAAAGCCATGTCTTCCCTGGACCGGAAACAAGCATCCTGGGACCGGTTTCGGGCTAACAGCCCTCATCAGCCAGGCTAGCTTGAATCCAGTGGCAAAGTGAGCAAGGGACCCACGTCTGGGCATACCCTACCAACTTAGGGCGAACAAAGCAAACACAAGTAGATGATGGACGGACCACTGAAACTTTTCAGACACTCACCCCAAGTCACAGATCTGGGTTGAATCCATCATCGTTCTTTAGCTCACTTTGCCACCCCAGTTCAGACACAGCTATATGCAAATCAGTCTTGACCCTGTGCCTCATGGGAACAGTCCAGCCTGAACTGCAAAGCCATGTCTTCCCTGGACCAGAAACAAGCATCCTGGGACCTGTTTCGGGCTAACAGCCCTCATCAGCCAGGCTAACTTGAATCCAGTGGCAAAGTGAGCAAGGGACCAACGTCTGGGCATACCCTGCCAACTTAGGGTGAGCAAAGCAAACACAAGGAGATGATGGACGGAGCACTGAAACTTTTCAGACACTCACCTCCAGTCACAGATCTGGGTTGAATCCATCATCGTTCTTTAGCTCACTTTGCCACCCCAGTTCAGACACAGTTATATGCAAATCAGTCTTGACCCTGTGCCTCATGGGAACAGTCCAGCCCGAACTGCAAAGCCATGTCTTCCCTGGACCGGAAACAAGCATCCTGGGACCAGTTTCGGGCTAACAGCCCTCATCAGCCAGGCTAGCCTGAATCCAGTGGCAAAGTGACCAAGGGACCCACGTCTGGGCATACCCTGCCAACTTAGGGCGAACAAAGCAAACACAAGGAGATGATGGACGGAGCACTGAAACTTTTCAGACACTCACCCCCAGTCACAGATCTGGGTTGAATCCATCATCGATCGATCCAGGATGCTTGTTTCCGGTCCAGGGAAGACATGGCTTGGCAGTTCGGGCTGGACTGTTCCCATGAGGCACAGGGTCATGACTGATTTGCATATAGCTGTGTCTGAAGTGGGGGTGGCGAAGTGAGCTATAGAATGATGATGGATTCAACCCAGATCTGTGACTGGGGGTGAGTGTCTGAAAAGTTTCAGCGCTCCGTCCATCCGTTCCTTGTGTTTGCTATGTTCGCCCTAAGTTGGCAGGGTATGCCCAGACGTGGGTCCCTTGCTCACTTTGCCACTGGATTCAAGCTAGCCTGGCTGATGAGGGCTGTTAGCCCGAAACCGGTCCCAGGATGCTTGTTTCCGGTCCAGGGAAGACATGGCTTGACAGTTCGGGCCGAACTGTTCCCATGAGGCACAGGGTCACGACTGATTTGCATATAGCTGTGTCTGAACTGGGGTGGCGAAGTGAGCTAAAGAATGATGATGGATTCAACCCAGATCTGTGACTGGGGGTGAGTGTCTGAAAAGTTTCAGCGCTCTGTCCATCATCTCCTTGTGTTTGCTATGTTCGCCCTAAGTTGGCAGGTTATGCCCAGACGTGGGTCCCTAGCTCACTTTGCCACTGGATTCAAGCTAGCCTGGCTGATGAGGGCTGTTAGCCCGAAACCGGTCCCAGGATGCTTGTTTCTGGTCCAGGGAAGATATGGCTTGGCAGTTCAGGCTGGACTGTTCCCATGAGGCACAAGGTCATGACTGATTTGCATATAGCTGTGTCTGAACTGGGGTGGCGAAGTGAGCTAAAGAATGATGATGGATTCAACACAGATCTGTGACTGGGGGTGAGTGTCTGAAAAGTTTCAGCGCTCCGTCCATCATCTCCTTGTGTTTGCTATGTTCGCCCTAAGTTGGCAGGGTATACCCAGACGTGGGTCCCTTGCTCACTTTGCCACTGGATTCAAGCTAGCCAGGCTGATGAGGGCTGTTAGCTCGAAACCGGTCCCAGGATGCTTGTTTCCGGTCCAGGGAAGACATGGCTTGGCAGTTTGGGCTGGACTGTTCCCATGAGGCACAGGGTCATGACTGATTTGCATATAGCTGTGTCTGAACTGGTGTGGCGACGTGAGCTAAAGAATGATGATGGATTCAACCCAGATCTGTGACTGGGGGTGAGTGTCTGAAAAGTTTCAGCGCTCCGTCCATCATCTCCTTGTGTTTGCTATGTTTGCCCTAAGTTGGCAGAGTATGCCCAGACGTGGGTCCCTTGCTCACTTTGCCACTGGATTCAAGCTAGCCTGGCTGATGAGGGCTGTTAGCCGAAAACCGGTCCCAGGATGCTC
The DNA here is from genome assembly GCA_963921515.1 of Calotriton arnoldi. Taxonomy (NCBI): domain Eukaryota; kingdom Metazoa; phylum Chordata; class Amphibia; order Caudata; family Salamandridae; genus Calotriton; species Calotriton arnoldi. The sequence goes on from CAWUFW010002731.1 coordinate 1,893,304, forward strand.
GTTTCCGGTCCAGGGAAGACATGGCTTGGCAGTTCGGGCTGGACTGTTCCCATGAGGCACAGGGTCATGACTGATTTGCATATAGCTGTGTCTGAACTGGGGTGGCGAAGTGAGCTAAAGAATGATGATGGATTCAACCCAGATCTGTGACTGGGTGTGAGTGTCTGAAAAGTTTCAGCGCTCTGTCCATCATCTCCTTGTGTTTGCTATGTTCGCCCTAAGTTGGCAGGGTATGCCCAGATGTGGGTCCCTTGCTCACTTTGCCACTGGATTCAAGCTAGCCTGGCTGATGAGGGCTGTTAGCCCGAAACCGGTCCCAGGATGCTTGTTTCCGGTCCAGGGAAGACATGGCTTGGCAGTTCGGGCTGAACTGTTCCTATGAGGCACAGGGTCATGACTGATTTGCATATAGCTGTGTCTGAACTGGGGTGGCGAAGTGAGCTAAAGAATGATGATGGATTCAACCCCGATCTGTGACTGGGGGTGAGTGTCTGAAAAGTTTCAGTGCTCCGTCCATCATCTCCTTGTGTTTGCTGTTTTTAGGAACATACCTACCCCCTCGGCCATGTGTGCTTTATTGGGGTGATCTCCCCTGACCATTGTAATGTTGCTGCGCATATCTGTGGAATTGATCACCGAGTGTTTGCCTGTCAGCTATGCACCCTCCCACCTGTGACCCATCAATCTGTAATCCCGGGCCTAGGTCGCAGGGCCTGCCTGACTACAAGCATGTCGAGGTAGATGTGGGGTTCGCAATGGGCACTTCTATTAATAAGGGCAATAGTTCATTTTTATCGATAAACGCATTGATATCCATATTAACATTCTCCCCTCTAGGTGATTCTTCAACTACACTATCTAACTCATGCGTTTGTACCATTATTTTATTTGGGTCCTGCTGCTCCCTATGCTCACTTTTGAGCACGACAACCTTACAAATTACTTGCATTCTACCTAGTTTGAGGACTGCGTTTTTACAGCAGGTGATCCCCAATTGTATAACCCCGCAAACCAACAGAAGCACGATGATAACTGGCAACAGTGATTTACATAGACCGGATATCCATCAAGGGAGCCAGGAGAGCCAATTCAAAAACCACTCCTGCTCAGAGGCACCTCCCTCTCCACACATGCTTCTCTGTAAATTATGCAGGGCTTGGATGGCAAGTGTCAATGTTCCGTTGTCCATGTCATTCCCTGGGATGAATGTGTAGCAGGCGGCTCTGATCTTGGCTCAGACCCCTCCCTCCATTAAGTCATTAAGTCCAACACATAACGGTGCTGCATTACCATGAGGCGGATTGCTTGCCTTTCTTCCTTGATCGAATTGTGGTCGAGCTCAGTGCTGTTCTTCATTTTGAGTATTTCCCACCGGGTGATATGAAGCCAGTGGGCATTAGCTTTTGTCTGCAGGCTAAAGAATGGTATCGACTCACTTGCCCCCAGCTGTGCCTCTGTGAACAGTCTAAATTCTTCTGGGATGTCCATGAACTGAGCCCAACCAAAATAGTCCACTTCTCTCCTTTCACGAGCTTGGTGCAGCAAGATGGTCTTTTTCCTTAGAGGGTGCTGGTACAAGTCTGTTAGCTCTTCCCCAGGAATGACCAGGGTTGGGGTGTGCAGCATTACCAAGGAACATAAGCCTTTCCACCCAGGAACCAGCTGAGTATAGGCATGCTCGCTGCACTGCCAATAATAATCCATAAGCATGGATGTGCTCCATTGCATATCCGGAATATGTAGAATCACTCCGCAGTTAGCATTTGTGCCCATCGGAAGCCTTCCTTTTCCTCTGAAACATAAGAAATACTGAAAAGTTTCCGTACAATCAGGGGTTAACCTTTCCCTTTTAACCAAGTGTACCAACCCACCTCAGTGTCCCAGATTTCCAGACATAGGTTAGCCATGCTTTCATTAAGCCATCCCCCATGTGACCCATTTCCCTTTTTATCCCCGAGATGGATGGCCCTACTCAGAAACTCCATGTCGGGAGACCACTTGTTGTTAAAGAAGATCACCCCAGATACAATAAGAGCCCTTCTCGCGCAACAGATGGATGCTGGAGCAGACAGGTTTGTACACAGTATTGGGGGTTTTGCTACCTCCAAGAATCTGTTCTCCTGGAAATCTCGTGGTCAAATGGTGTCTTACCCTATGGTGCCCTTCCTGCACATCCTGTCCAGCTCGGTTTGGATATCAGTGGGCTCAGTGAAGCGGTATAACAGTGTTGGGTTGGTGTTGTATTGGGTCAGGTTGACAACTACCTTGTGTGGTTCTATCTTGTTGGGTTGGGTCTTGGCTTTTTTTCATACATAGGTAAAGGTGAATGAGGCATTTTACCTTCTCGGGGTCAACCTCTTGGGACAGTTAGAGCCTATCTGTGCCTACCATGTGTGGGATCAATGAGAAAAAATAAAATGACCTGGCTGATGCTTGGGAGCTGACTGTGGTCATATGCTGGTACCAGGCGTTATGTAAAAGGGCGCTGTGCAGTGCATGTGGGATGCTGATGTTCTGTTTAGTGTAATTGTAGGTGGCATATAAAAAGTCCTTACCCGGGCGCTGTAGCTCCCCATTGGTGAATATTTTTCGACGTGGCAGTTCCGTGGCAGTCCTCAAGAGTGGGACTACCCATAGTAGGCAGAGTGTACATATACACAGAAATATACATAACGTTTGTCGCAAGTAAGTAAGTAATATCTTTATTTGCGTGATTACTTAAAACCATTGCAACGATAAAACATCCGTATCAAATTCTCCAAATTACAGGGCCGTAGTGTAAGTTAAAAATAAAGCGTTTGCATAGATAAAACAGTAGAAAACACAAGGACCGAGTTAAAACCCTTGGGTGTGTGCCAACATTTGCCATTAGTCTTAGCCTAAGCCACTTTGTAATATTAATAAAAAGATTTGTTAAAATTAAAAGGGTCTAAAACTGCAGGGCTCCCAGCAGCTAGAACAAACAAAGTGCGAGATCAGCAGCAAGCGAAGTGAGTCTCTTGGGTGCTACCATAGCAGTGGCTGAATCTTAGATGCCTGGTGTAGTACCTGCTATGGTGGCCCAATTGGTTAGCTAAGTGACGGCATTTAACATTTTTACTGCTATACCCATAAATTGGACCAGGCGGCAGGCTAGCTGAATATCCCCACCTTCAAAGCATGCTTTCACTGCCTGCACGCATGTTCTTACTTTTGTCGTAATATTGTAGTTTGAGATGTGGGTCCACTGGCCATCTTCTGTGCCCCTCCAGTGGCTGTGCCTCTTCTGACCGGTATGAAAATGCTTGCAGGTTTTAGTCCAAAAGCGTTATTGTCATTGGAGGGTTCAACTGTATGTTGGGACAGTGCACCCACGCGGCTATTAAGCAGACCCCTCGCAAGGGCCCGTGGGTTTTACCTCCTTCCATTGACGCAAGTTTGCAAATGTCCTTTTTAGGTCGAGCCTAGCGCAGCGCGCATGCGCTGCTCTAGGAGATGACCTCTTGGAATCGGTCTGCACTTTTCTGAAACTCGTGCGTGTGGCTTTTTTTTTTGCAGTAAGTGTATTGGCCTTTGCGTTTGTCTTTCAGAAAAGAAAGCATGCAATTGGACTAGAGCTGGTACATGTCCCACCTTTTTCTCAAAATGTTGACTCCCACGGCATCCACCTTGTGGGAGCGAGCAGTGGCGCGCAGGGGCCATCTGTTTCTAATTAGCGTGGCCGCGCTTGTTTACATTTGCCTGTCTCGCGGTCACTTTCACTTTCGTGCCGTGCTTGTTAGTGCATGTTGCAGTGCTAAACTGATGTGCTCTGCTGAAAATAGGCACACAGCATCACCATGTGGTGGACTGTCACAAAAAGTGCCTGTGTTAAGAATTTAGTGGCAGCGCTAAGCATTGGTAAACACCGGCTCAAATAAGCACTGGATCTATATAAAAGGTATTAGTTAGTTTGATCAAGTTGGGAAACAAGTCTTAGTTTCAAAATGCCAATTCTTTGCCTCCAATTCGTGTTTTGGCACCACTCATCTAGTCTTAATGTCTATAATGCATTTGACCCGTGACGGCGGCGCGTTTTCAGAGGCAGGCCGCAGTTCTGACTCCTTCTCTCCCCCTAACAATGCTATATGTGTGCATTAGCACCTACACCCCCCCACTTCTGCACGTGGCATGGCATCTGCAGTAGTGTTCGACTTGTGTGTTTTAATGTCACTGTTAGAAACGTCTTGTGACGTCACACCTACGCTGCTGGTAGGTGTGCAATTACCCTCCCCTGATTTACAGGGGAGGGTAATTGGTGCTGTGTTGTCTGGCGGCCGCCATGGGCTCTGACCCGGTTCGGTAGTAATCGGAGCTGCCAGGTCAGTGCCTCCATACTGCCCACAAGTCACTTCTCGCTGTTAGATCGAGCACACACACCAACCGCTTGGACGTTTCCCCACAAGTAAGACGCCTTAATGATTAACAAGGCACTCCTCTATTCCTGGTCCAAGGGAGTTGTCACTTTCACCATGCAAACTCGCTAACCTCCACTTTTATTTTAAATCTCCTTTCCGACTGCTTTGTCCTTGTGCCCTCCTCGCTATTTCTGCAAAGCTGCAGGCTTCAGAATTGAGCTGTGCGAACTGCTGTTAGATATCCGTCCTGGTTTGCTTCTAAGCGCTGTGCAGTTTATGACAGGTGTACCTAAGCGCACTGTTTGTTTCCTAATTTCCTGTTGTTTTACTTGTAGCCCCCCTTCCCGCTGTGTTCACCATGCTCCCGCCCCCTCCCGTTGTCTGCATTTCCTTTGCTCCCGCCCCCTCCCACTGTACTTTCGGTTCCAGTTTTCTACTTTGCTCCTGCCCCCCTTCCTGCCGTGTTCACTATGCTCCCGCCCCCCTTCCCGCCGTGTTCACCATGCTCCCGCCCCCCTCCCGTTGTCTGCATTTCCTTTCCTCTATCAGCCGTCCCACACCGTGACTCTGATAGCTATTTCTGCACAGCGGCAGAGCACCCAGGATAATGTGCAGCATGACTAACCACTTATACGGTCCCAAAGGCGAGACCTATTGGCTATGCCAATTCTTGCTCATTTTGGATCCTGGAAGCTGACAAAGAAAATGGTGTTGATGCACTTGCTGCTTTTGTTGTTACCTGTTTTGAAAGAAACGAACTATGCTGTTTGTTAATTCAGCTAGTCAAACGCTCTCCGTTATTGATGGCTTTCGGAGACCCTTAATTTTGCCACAGGGGTGTGATCCCGTCAACCTCCTAAGCAACCCCTATTAAAAAACTTCTTTTAGTCATTTGAGGAGTAATGGTTATTGTTCTTCTCTAGACCAATCTTATTTTTATAAGCCGTTGAGCCCCCCCAATCCAACTTGGGTGGTTTTTGGACCTTCAACTTTTCTCTTCTGGGTGATCAGATCGATGTTAGGTATGTTTGTGAGGTGGTTTGCATTAGTAGAAGGAGGGATGGAACTGTGGCTTTTAGTAGGAGTACTATGGGTGATGCTAGTCTTCCCGAAGTGTTGTAGCTCAATATCGCTATAGGTGCATGGAAATGTAGGAAGAGGGGGCATGTTGTCGTTTGGCATTGCTGGTATCTACCATGTGTCCAGTGAACATGTATTTATGCCTGTGCATCTCCCTATTTCCAGCATGTGGTGCGTAACATGGCCCTCCCTTGTGGCCTCAGATACCTAGTTTTGTTAATCTTGACCCTGCCTTTGATCTAGAATCTTCCTTTTGGGCTGATTTTTGGGCGGTTTTACTTTTAGTTTTGGGTGTTCTCCATCAGCCGTACCATCCATTGTTTCCCTTGCTCCGTGGTGAGAGGGTCTGAGGCTGCTCTGTGGTTCTTCCCCCTCCCCTATGCTGCCCCCCGTGGGGTCGGCAGTGTGGGTCGCCTGTTTCCTGTATGCTGCCTGCAGGGTTGGAGCAACGTGAGCGGACTATGCTTGGAAGGGGGTTGAACCTGGACGGGGGTGCACCCGATGCCCTGCGAACACTCTGGAGGGGGGGTAGAGACTTGTAAGCCTCCATCCCTGGCACCACTCCCTTCCTTGCGCCATGCTCTACCTTGGAAGACTCAGTGAGACCCCGACTGGAGTCTCAAGATCGTCATTACCCTGAGGTAGGGTAACCAAATTTTTTCCAAAGCCGAGAAATTGGGACATTTTCACAAAAATGGGAGTAGGAATACTACAGGCTAAAAAGGCTAGTTTGGCGGGGCCTCCCATAACCCCGAAAGATCTGCCGGGATGGATTACCCAAAAAGAGAAACCGGGACTGTCCAGGCAAATTTGAGACATCCTGTCACCCTACACCGAGGCATATTGACTCATGCGTGTGGGGCGTTGAGGAGTTTTAAAATCTTACCATCCTAGGCGTGAGAAGAGCATTGGTTCCCGCCACCAAGGATGGTTTCGCCCGTAACTGAGAGGGAGGCCTCCATTGCATTGGAGGCCTTTGGAGCAATTTGGGGGTGCTTTTGGAACATACCGCCATGAAGGAAACATCAAGCTTGGGTGTTAGGCCTGAGGAACTGGGGACCTGTTGGCCTGGTGAATGGAGTACGTCCCATTAGACTTTGGCTGTGGGACCTGGGTGACTGCTCTTTACACAATTGTTTTCCTTCTCTGCCCCTCAGCAGACTGCCCTGCCTCTGGGGGTTGGCCAGCCAACCTCTCCCTGGGGTTCAGCAGCAGAGTGGGGCCTGTTTTCTGTAAGCGCTTTAGGCAACCGGATTATTCTGTGCTCCTATAGCCTCATCATCGATGCTGTACCTAATGTGGATACTTGATGACACAGCCAACAGCAGCCCTGAATTCCTGGGAGCCAGTATAACCTTTTGAGCCTCCAATGCTGTTTGTAGTCCTTTCTGTTCTGAAAATAGGGGAAAGTGGGATGCTGTTTGTCTTTACTATCCGAAGTGAACTGCTGGGGGTTAGATTATTGGTATTATTTATTATTTCCTGTTTTATTCACTGTGGGGGACTATTTTACTGTGCATGTTGGTTCTGTGATTGCAAGAAGGTGCTACCTCCCCACACTGTCACCCCTCTCTCCTGAGGTAGTGGCCTGGTCCCTGTTGCGCTGGGTTCCCTGTCTGTGGCTGCTGCTGCCATGTGCCATGCTGGATCCCTGCTGCGATTCTGTGGCGACCAGCATACCACCCTGTTGCTGAGCGCATGGTACATTCTGTTTACATTGTGCTTAGTACTGAGGAGGGGAATTTGTGGGGGTTTGTGGCAGCTGGCACTGGTTTACTGACCTCTGCTGCTTCTGCTGCTCGTGGTATGCCTTTATCTGACACCTCGCTACCAGGTGACCCTGTCTGTGGCAATAGTAGCACTCTGTAGGGTCTGGTTGCGACCAGTCTTCCTGGCCTCCACTACCATAATTTGGTCATACTCCTGGACTGCCTGTTTGGTACCCTCCACAGCTTTATGGTGGAGCCCCCTTGTGACTGCTGCCATCTGCATGGTTGCGGCCATCGCTGCCCCCTCAAATGCGGTCTTTTTCAACCTGTGTTGAAGTTGTTTTGCTTTGTCTCTTTGGGCCTGCTCCTGCTTCTTTCTATCCTTCTCTTCCTTCTTATTATGGTTGTGGAGTAGATGAGCTTGTATCTCCGGCCAGGGTTTTGTATCTAGCCCAACTACGCTATCCAGCTCGCTTTTATCTCGATGGGTAACCCTTTCTTAAGAATATTGTAGAAAAAAAATGTCCATGGCTATCCGGTTTCTTGACCCCATCTTTCCTTCATTCTATTCAGGAAATTGTTTATGCTTTCCTCTGGCTTCATGGTCTCTGCCATTAGCCCTCCTACATCGGGGCGATCAGGGAATATTTCTCTCAGGGCGGTCCTGATCCGGTGCCAGTGCATATTAAATGCAGCCCCATCATGCTGGGTATCTGTTAGCGTGATTGCTGGAATGCGGGCTTGGGTGAACACTGTGTTCATCTGATCCCCAATTAGCGGTGTTTTTCTCGAAGCATGTAATCCACTTCTCTGTCCCATCCGGCAATGGCTGTAACTCAGTTCTCAACCCCTCTTTATCGATCCGGACCCATGGTAGGTATATAATCCCTGTCAAGCCCTTCTGTAGTAACAGGCACACTCTCATGCTAGGTGATTCTACAGGTCTACCCTCTGTCCCCCCAGGGGTCCCCCCCAGTGGGAATGTGTATTTTACCCACCTTTGAGATGTGGTGTGTCGAGTGTGGTGGATGGGGAGTCGAACTTTTAGAGACCTTCTATAGAAATGTGGGCTGTGCTGGAGGTGTCTGGGCTCTCTTGCTTTTAGATTTCTCTGGCTTAGACCTCTCTGACCATCTTCCAGTGGGGGGCTCGTCGGCTTCTACTATTATTGGGTTTGCATACCCTAATGCAGGGGGAGCGGGTGTGAGCACGTCCATGCCTGCATATGATGGGGGAGGTGCTGATGCCTCGTTTGCTATCAACATTGTGGGGTTATATGATTGAACCTCTTCAAAGATGGCCCACAATTCTAACACTGCCTCCCTTTTGTCTCTTTTCTGTCCTGTATAGCTGGATTTTATATGTGTTTTGGTGTGTTCAATTGTATTCGTGTCAAATTATTCCCTCCTTAGGCCAGGTAAATGTGTGTGCCTTCGTGTGTAAATGCCACTCTTGGCAAAACTTAATAAATCTTTTTATCTGTTTGGGGTTGCTTTAGTGGGGAATCCACAATTTTAGTAATTTGGATGATATAATTCAAATGACATTATCCTAGTTTTGTTTGTCGAATCATAGGGGTAATTCATACATGGTGCACTCTTACAAATGTTGTACTATGAGCTCAGCGCTTACACTTTTTACATCAAACAGTTCAAACGAGTACTTCAATAAAACAAGGTAAGACTGCATAGTAGTATTGTAACACAGGGCGAATACACGATATGTTAGAATAAAACCTGCATGAACTCAATGTGTCACATATTACAGTTTTGAAAGACAAGCAATGTAATATCATCACATACAATAATACGTTTCAATAATGGTCGAAATTTTTTTTTATTTTGTCAAAAAAATGTAGTTTGTTCATCACAATTTATCCTCTAGCAAGAGAAGACTAGCTTGGAACACGTTCCTAAGTGAGCCGGATAGTTTGCCACTATCCATTCCTAGACAAAGGTGGTAATCAAATATACAGTTTAGTAATAACTCTGGACTCACCACCCCCTCTTGGACCCTTATGAGTTATGCCCAGTTTCCTGGGTCCAATTTTACCCTATACGAATTCTGCCCTGTAGAGCCCAGGGTCTAGCTAGATGCACCTCCTGCACTCCTTTCAGATAGTATGGGTGTTAAGAAACCACTTTAGCAATGGGAGACCATTGAACTAAAAAACCATGAGACTGCGGTGTCAACTCCGCCCAATCAGGATTAGCTATGTCACAAAAATCAGCTTCCTGGGAGTTATCAAGGGCTATACACAGTATTACACTATATTCATCTTAGCTAGCGGTCAACTATTAAACAAAGGTGACTCCGAGGCTGCCTTACAACTGATACAGTTGGGACATATATAATAGATAATATGCCAGTCCCTGTCAGTGGCAGGGCGCTCAGGTTATCTTTTTACACTTCTCCCTAGTTTGCCATACGCCAAATGCTTTAGACTGTGTTGTAGGTTCAGGTGTAGTCTCTTACCCTCTGTGACAGCTGCTTCAGGACTGACCTCTGCCCTAGGGATTCAGCAGATCTTCCAATCAATTGCGGTGTCTGCCCACCTTTCTCGTTGGCAAATGTGAATCCATATGGGTGGGGTCAACTTCCTTCGGCTGCAGTCGGATACAAGGTCACAATCCTCCTCTCTGGCTCGCCAAAATGTTGCTTGAATCGACTTTCCTTAAGAAACAGAAGACAAGAGGTGTTTGGCAAAACAGGAACAATTGGTTTAATTAAACAGTTCGGCCGGGAGAACAGTTACAGGCACTAGGTCTGAGGACTGTCTCAATTTACATCGAGGTTGTACTCTCTTTTTATACAATATTACGACAAGCAATAAAAGATTTGGCGTACCATATATGGTGAGGAATGTTGGTTGCTGCCTACTACAGGTGGGTCTTGACCTGCGTGGACACAGTGTGGCCAGTAGTGAATGTGTCCAGATGTCCAGCATGGGGAGCACGTGATCACTACATGTGCTAGGCACTGATTGGCTATGTGTTCCTAACTCATTTGGAATCTGACTTTATGGTGTTTTTAGGAACGTGCGTACCCCCTCCAGCCATGTGTGCTTTATTGGAGTGATCTCCCCTAACCATTGTAATGTCACTGCGCCTATCTGTGTAATTGATCAAGAGTTTCCTGTCCGAGTGTTTGCCTGCCAGCAATCAGTAATCCTGGGCCTATGTTGCAGGCCTGCCTGACTACAAACTTGCGTGTCGAGGTAGATGTGGGGTTCAGAACAGGCGATTCTATTAATAAGGACAATAGTTAATTTTTAACGATAAACCATCAATGTCCATATTAACATGTTCAACCATACCTGATTCAAAGGTGGCAACTACTTTTTATGCCAAGGGAGCAGAGACACCTCGGCTTTCCTGTCCGTGGTAAATCACATCCAGATTCATATTCATTTGTATGTCTCTAAATAATGGCGAGATCTTGCTCTATTTGTTGTACCTACTAAGTGCCTGGAAGTCTATCTCCTGCCATCTACTGCAAGTCAGGGGAAAGCGTAGCCTTGTCAGCCCACACTGTGGTACCATGCAAAGCCCTCTGCCTAAACCACAGAGAGAAAACTGCAGCCAGAAAGATTCCCTGCAAGGCCTGTCCAGATGGTACCTGCCTGTTATCATGCAACATGTGCTAAAGGAATCTCGGGTTCTTACCACTGTCATAAATTGGGTAAAGGGTCACAAGTGCCAAAACGTTCATGCGCAAAAGCTCACTTCCACAACTAAGAACTGTGACCATCATCCAAAAACATCTGAGTTCAATCGTAGACCTTGTGGCACTAGCAACTAATCAACAAATGGGAACGATTTTCCCAGCAGGTTCGTGTTCATTGGGAACAGTTATTTTCACTCAGTATGAAAATGCCTTTTTCTCATATTTCTTTTATATTTCACATTTAGTATTAAAGTTTGGTTTTGATCCCTACCAGAGAGCAACAAATCATTACAGTAAAATATAAAAGCAAAAAAGAGAAATACAGTGCATTCTAGCATATATATATGTGATCAAGGCCCGAGGTGGGGCTGAAACACGTCATGGCTGTAGAGGTGTTGGAGGAGCAATAAACGTACATCTGTTGGCTACTATTTGGGTCCGTGCTCCGTTTCTTTGGGATTAGATGCACGCCAGAGGGCGAACGGAGTTGCCAAGAATATATATATATATATAGAGATATATTACACCACAATAGAACTCCTTCCGATCTCCGGGCCCGTAGGCAGGTGGTGCGATATGCCGGCGGAGCGCGCCGGACTGATTAATTCTTCTCCCAAACAAAGTAAAGTGCACACTCAGAGGGAATATGCATGGCAGTTGAAAATTTATTTCAGTTACGTGTTTCGACTGTGAACAGTCTTGTGATCAAGACTGTTCGAAGTCGAAACGCGTAACTGAAATAAATATTCAACTGCCATGCATATTCCCCCTGAGTGTGTGATTTACTTTGCTTGGGAGATGAATATATAAATAAATATCGTGAACAAGGCAGCATGACGCTTCCGAAACGCGTAGATGCCGTCACTGTAAATAAAATAAAAACCGAGTGAAAATTGCCCCATGGAGTGCTGGATGATTACTGCCAAATGAGAGTGGTGATTTTTGGGGAATATATATATATATATATATATATATTATCTACTGGCGGTCGCCAGTAGATAGTTATTAGGACCTATTTTCCATAGGAAATCTGCAACATTGTATTTGAAATAACTTTGGCGCCGGTTGACGAATCTTCGTGAACTTTTCAAAACTCGTGGCCCGCTCTGGTCCGCTCCTATCCTGAAAGTCTCGGGGTGATTCGTCAAGTGGGGGCCGAGAAAAATGGGGGTCCCAAAATGTGTTTTCCCCATGCAATTTTCCATAGGAACCTTTCATCGCAGCTAAAGCCCGAACTGCTGAACGGAATTACACCAAATTTGGCAAAAAGGTAGCCCTTGGTTCAGAGTCATGCCTTTTGGTTAAATGGTGTAAATCCGTTCAGTAGTTCCTGAGAAATTTGAAAAAGAAAACACATATATATCTGGCCGGAGCCTAACCACACATGTCATCGTGAGATCTGATTGGCTGTCAGCACTTCATCCTGGAATTGCTGGCAGCCATCTTGGGACCAATATAAATGATAGTACCCCATTGAAATGCATTGTAGTGAATCGAAGAGTTTGAGGGTTACCAAAAGGAGAACTATAAAGGGTGATAACAGACTTTAGTTACATTAGAATTCATTTGTTGATGGTACCATACTAATTTCAGGAATTGTGGTGTGTTCTAAGGTGATTTTACCCCGTGAAAAACCTTCTGCTGGGATATCATGAATCATGTTTGAGAGAAAACTATTTTCACATGCTTGTCCCATACAGTTTTGGAAGGTGCTCCAGAAGCTAAAATGAGAGCATATTTTCTGTAAATTCACATTATCTTTCTCAGTCATGTGAGAATGAAGTCTGACATTCTCAGTAAAACATGTACATCCAACAAGGGCAGAGACTGTCAGTTGATTCCTTTGTGTTCTACTGCAGCTTCCCAGAGTGTTCTAAAGAACAACTACAGTGCTAACAGCCTTACTTATGACAAAAGTATGGCACACCTGAAGCCATCTTGATTGGAATAAACTGGTAACACTTAAAACATTTAATTTAAAAAGGAACAAAATGATGGGGTTCATTTTGTCATAGAAATTATGGTTAGAGCTGTAGAAAGAAAAATTAGGACATGTTTCAAGTGTGATCTCAAATATCTTCCTGTTATATTTCAACAGGAGCAGCCTGTCAGTTGATGCCTTTGTGTTCTACTGCAGCTTCCCAGAGTGTTCTAAAGAACAACTAGAGCGCTAACAGTCTTACTTATGACAAAATTATGGCACACCTGAAGCCATCTTGATTGGAATAAACTGGTAACTCTTAAAACATTTAATTTAAAAAGGAACAAAATGAGGGGGTTCATTTTGTCATAGAAATTATGGTTAGTGCTGTAGAAAGAAAAATTAGGACATGTTTTAAGTGAGATCTCAAATATCTTCCTGTTATATTTCAACAGGAGCAGCCTGTCAGTTGATGCCTTTGTGTTTTACTGCAGCTTCCCAGAGTGTTCTAAAGAACAACTAGAGCGCTAACATTCTTACTTATGACAAAAGTATGGCACACCTGAAGCCATCTTGATTGGAATAAACTGGTAACACTTAAAACATTTAATTTAAAAAGGAACAAAATGAGGGGGTTCATTTTGCCATAGAAATTATGGTTAGTGCTGCAGAAAGAAAATTTAGGGCATGTTTTAAGTGAGATTTCAAATCCTCTTCTATTTCATTAGAAAATTCTGACATGCAGACTGAAACAATCACTTTCAATACCAGCAGGAGACTTCCAGTTAACTCCCTGGTGAGCAGTAGCTTTAATACAGTGATCTAATGAACAACTAGAGTGCTAACATTCTGAATTTATAGCAAATGTGTGATACATCTGAATGCCTTCTTGATGGAATCAAAGTAAAAAACTGAAAGCATTTCCTACTGAGGAGACTGCAGTAAATGACGAAATTAGGAAACTTCATAACAAATAAGTCTCCCAAGATGGCCACCAGAGAAAAAAGAGCCCAAATGTAGCACAAATATCACCCAGATGTAGCCCACATATAGCCCAATGACAGAAGTGTGCAAAACACTTTTTTTGTTGTTGTTTTTCTGCAGTTTTATATAGTGCAAACTGGTCAGGTATTGGAGCGTTACATCTTACTTGGACCCCTTATTGCGTATTTTGCACGAAGTACATGAGATTGATCTTGCGAAACATTGAACTTTACGATTCTGTTAACCTGAAGTTGCTCTGAACCGGGCTTTGTAACACCCGTTTTTACCTACTGGTTTTAATTAATTCTCACTGTATTGTATTAGGAAAGAGGATTTACTGTTTTTATGTACACTTTTATGATCTATGTTTCTAAATCAGATCAAATAAAGTTTAATGAATTCTATGGCAGGACGGAGGCAAGGATTATGCATATCTTTCCTCACTTTATTTGCATAGCAGTTCAAAGAAAACGTAACACAACAATCATTAAACAAAAGACTACACAACCCATGAACCATTAGGGGGGTAGTCTCCAAGGCAACTATAGTCCAATCATATCACAGTCCATCGTATATAATATCGTGACGTCCCTTCCGCTTCCTCTTTCTTCACTGCTCGTCAGTTAAGTGCATTCCTTACATTCTTGGCTTAATCTGACGTTGTTGCTGTTTATATAGCGGTTTCTTGTGCACGTTATTAGCATTATTGCCTTGGTATTGCTTCATATGCCCTGCGCAGCAGGCTCTTGCCCGAGCGCGTTCTCCCCCTCGCAGTTTTTCCTGCTGTGTGCTCTGCGCGCGGTGAGATCCTGTCAGGCGCGTCTGGTCCGAGTGAGGCAGCTCCGTCGAGCGCTCCCGCTGGTCTTTACGCGCGTTTGGGAATCCGGTCACTCCTTTAGTGTCCGCTTGATTCCCGACCAACCCTCGCCTAATTTTGACACCGCTACGCGGTGATTTCCCCACACAGCCACGTTAGTGACCAGCGCTACCTGGTGGTGGTAATTGGTATTGCGCCTCAGTCTATTCTTATAACAGATTCGGGGAAAGCCCAGCTGTTGGAGCACCGTCGAGGGGGCTGTCTTAAGGATTTTAAGGGCATTTGTTCTGTGCTTACACCCTCTGCTATCATGTCTTCTCCAGAAGACCATTTTTACTCCTCCTACCAGGAAGTGGAGGAGGAATGGCCCCCAACTTCTCCCTCCAGCAGTGGACCAAGCCCTCTCTCTGGCTATTTCTAGGGCGCTGGCTCCTCTTGGGATCAGGTTGATAAGCTGGCGAAAAGCATCCCTGGGGTGTTCAGTGACCCAGATCTGGTGGTGGCGGGTCCAAGTAGCTCCCAGATGGGGAATAAAAGGGCCGTTAAGCATAACGCGGGGCACTTGGAAGGATTTGATAAACTTACGGAGACCTTCCTCAAGAGTGCGCGAACGCTAAAACATGCACCCTGCTGGGAGGAGGAGGGGCCCGGAGAAAATTGCGACACTGTCACCACTATTGTAGACCCCAACGGCGGGTTTCCCTTAGAGGGAGAGGGTGTATCGGAGGACAATTTCTCCTCCGATGAGGATAAGGACTCGGGGCGTCCCTGGCGTCCAGAGTCCCACTCCTCTCAGTCCCCGGTTGGGGACGGGGTCCACTCGGACATGTTCGAGCCTACTCAAATTTACCATCCTAGGTCGGCAGAGTGGACACCTGACGCCAAAGTGGCAGAGTATGTGGTGGGGAAAATCCATCAACCCCTTGAAAGCGAGGTCAGGAATAGGATGAAGGGAGAATGCCCCAGGCCCTCACTGAAGGGGAAGGTGGCACACATGCCTGAAATTGATGAGAAACTATGTACCTTTTTCTCCAAGTATATGAGGGATCCCAAGAAAGGAATTGATAGGTCTTGGACGTGGTAGGGCCCTTGACCCAAATTATTCAATTGACGGAGCGTTCCAAAGAGTCAGGATCCCCTTTGTCCACGGATATTGTGGCTGGTTGGGCGCACTACCCGAAACCCTAAAACACTACACCCTCCACTACCCAAACACCACTGCACTACCCTAAACCATAAAACACTACCCCCAGCACGACACCCTACACTACCCAAACATAACTGCACTACCCTAAACCCTAAAACACTACCACCAGCACGACTCCCTACACTACCCAAACACCACTGCACTGCCCTAAACCCTAAAACACTACCCCAGCACTACCCCCTACACTACCCAAACACCACTGCACTAACATAAACCCTAAAACACTACCCCCAGCACAACCCCCTACACTACACAAACACCACTGCACTACCCTAAACCCTAAAACACTACCCCAGCACGACCCCCTACACTACACAAACACCACTGCACTACCCTAAACCATAAAACACTACCCCCAGCATGACCCCCTACACTACACAAACACCACTGCACTACCCTACACCCTAAAACACTACCACCAGCATGACCCCCTACACTACTCAAACACCACTGCACTACCCTAAACCCTAAAACACTACCCCAGCACGACCCCCTACACTAACCATACACCACTGCACTACCCTAAACCCTAAAACACTACCCCCAGCACGACCCCCTACACTACTGCACTACCCTAAACCCTAAAACACTACCCCCAGTACAACCCCCTACACTACCCAAACACCACTGCACTACCCTAAACCCTAAAACACTACCCCCAGCACAACCCCCTACACCACCCAAACACCAGTACACTACCCTAAACCCTAGAAAAGAAACCCCCACCCCATGCCCAATCCCCCTTACCTCTCACTCCTCATGGTTCCTCTCTCCTCGTGGTTCCTGCTTCACGTCATCTCTGAGGGGCGGTGCACGTCATTGTGAGGAAACGGAACAGCCTCTGTTTCCTTACAACGACATGGATCGTCTACGTGTTTTTTAGAACGCATGGTCATTTACCATACATACCTTTACAACAAAATTCGTTGTAAAGGCATTCGTGGTAAATGACCATGCGTTCTAAAAATGCGTAGTAATGACTTCGTGATGTACAACGCATGCGTGGTAATGCATGCGTTATAATGGTATCGCAAAGTAAAAAGTCGTTGTAACGGCTGTTTACCGATCGAAGCTGGCCCCTGTTCTTCAGTGAGACGTTTATTTGATTAATGAGGAGGAAGGAATGTGGTTTTTACAGAAAAGTGCATTCCCGGCTGTTGTATTGTGAAAGTGTCCGCGTGGCCTGGTTTCACTTCCGGTGAGAGAGTGGAAGAGTCTGTTTGGATCTAAAGGAGTTCTGTTGTTGGACGGGGCCGGCGCAACATGTCATCAGAAAACATAGCTAATGGAAAGCGTCCTCCCTGAAGTGTGGAGCAGTGCCATGAGAGGTCAACGAGTGTGCGTCCCACCGCAGTATGACCGTACCGCGTGACCCATGTGCCGCCTCCAGGGTACGGGAGGCAGAAGGGGCATCGCAGGTCCTCTTGAAGACCGTTGTAGCACTAATTCTACATTTTGGTACTAGGGCATTTTAACTTCGTTGTTCCTGCCAGATACAAAGAGAAGATCCTGTGTTATTCAGTGCACTCGTTACCTTTTTTGTGGTTTGTGGGGCTTGTCACTTCGCTGCCCCACCGGTGCACACGACTGGGCACCCCACCTCGTGTGCGATCTGCAGGGCCTCTGCCCTCGGATCACTGGTTTCGGTTTCTGGAGTGGCAAAATAAACAGTTGCTCCCAAAGGACTAGCCTGAACACTTAGGTGAATATCCCCTGCACCAGCATTCCACGGAAATTCTTTCCTAGCTCTCCCACGCCAACGAGCACGGCTCCGCTCGCGACACCGTATGACGTCATCGGAGCCATAAGAGGACCACGTTGGCGTGCTGACGTCAGTTCCACCCATTTTTTCATTGCCACCGAGGCAAACAGGGGACCGAGACATTTCCACATGTATACATAGTATAATAAATATATATATATTCACTGAAAAAACCATAGGTTTCAGGCACGTTATAGTTAGAAATTAGCATTTAAAAAACCTTAGAAATTCACTGAAGAAACCATAGGTTTCAGGCACGTTATAGTTAGAAATTAGCATTTAAAAAACCTTAGAAATTCACTGAAAAAACCATAGGTTTCAGGGGCGTTATAGTTAGTTGGACATTTCACTTGTACAAAACCATAGAAATTCCCCCGTTATAGTTAGTTCAGCTAACTATAACTCGCTGCGCCCGCAATGCACTGCTGATGACGTCACATATTACATCACTCATGACATGGTCAGTGACATCACTCATGACATCACTGATGACATCTCAAATGACATCACTGATGACATCACTGATGACATCATCCAGTGAATGTGTGTTTTTCTGAAAATTAAATATGTTTTATATATGTATATCTCAAGGTCGATGGAAGAATAAATGGGTATATAAGTGTCTAAATGGATGATTTTTTTGTAAAATTGATTGTATAACTGACTAAGTGTATCTTAGTGAATACTTGGGTTAGTGAGTAATGTTTAAATATGAAAATATCTGTATCAGTCTCTCACTTTGTGTATAAGTGGCTGCATGGGTTGGTGAGTAGCTACATGAGTGTCTATATGGGTTATTAGTTGGTTTTTTGAGTATCAGTATGAGTGTCTGAGTGTCTGTATGGTTCGGTGGGGGTATTACTTAGTGCATAGATGCATGAATGAGTGACTCACTGTTTGTATGTGTTGAAGACAGCATGTGTGCAGGACTGTATAGGTGGATGAGTATGTGTATGGGTGTGTTAGTGAGTGAATGACTGTCTCAATAGTGTCTTTATGAGTAACTACATATGTTTTAAACTAGTATATGTGAGTATTGGTGTATATAAGTGAGTATATGTGAGAGTGAGAGATTGGAAGAGTTCCTGTACAAATAAGAAGGTGTTTCTATAAGTTATTGTTTAAGAGAGTAAGTATGTGTAAGTTTCTGTAGAAGTAAGTGTGGTAGTGTGTGTATAACTGTATATGCAAGTAAATGGATGTTTGATACTTTGTTTGCATGTGTGACTATGTGTGTGAGTAACTCTATGGATGAGTGGCGGTGTGTAACAGGATGTATAGGTGTATGAGTACATATGATGAGTGAGTACATGTATGAGTGACTGTATAGGGACTGTTGGTGAATGAGTGGATGTGTGTGTAGATCTTGGAATTACTGAATAGGTGTGTTGTAACTGGTATTGGTATGTCCATTGTTTTGAAAATGTTAGTTTGTATTTTTGAGTGTGTGTATCAAAGGTTATATTAGGGTGAGAGGAGGTCTGCCACTCTATCACAAGGATGATGTCATCAGTGATGTCATCAGTGATGTCATTTGAGATGTAATCAGTGATGTCATGAGTGATGTCACTGACCATGTCATGAGTGATGTAATATGTAACGTCATCAGCAGTGCATTGCGGGCGCGCGAGTTATAGTTAGCTGAACTAACTATAACGGGGGAATTTCTATGGTTTTGTACGAGTGAAATGTCCAACTAACTATAACGCCCCTGAAACCTATGGTTTTTTCAGTGAATATTTATATATTCACTGAAAAAACCACAGGTTTCAGGGACGTTATAGTTAGTTGGACATTTCACTCGTACAAAACCAGAGAAATTCGGCCGTTATAGTTAGTTGAGCTAACTATAACTCGCGCCCCCGCAATGCACTGCTGATGACGTTACATATTACATCATTCATGACATCGTCAGTGACATCACTGATGACATCTCAAATGACATCACTGATGACATCACTGATGACATCATCCAGTGACTGTGTGTTTCTGTAAAGTTTAAATATGTTTTATATATATATATGCCAAGGTGTATTAAAGAATGAGTGGGTGTATAAGTGTCTGAATGGATGATTTAGTAGGTGCGTGACTGACTGTATAAGTGAGTGATTAAGCGTGTCTTACTGAATGCATGGGTTAGTGACTAAACTGTGTAAATGTCTGTAGCAGTCTGTCAGTTGGTGTGTAAGCGGTTGCATGGGTTGGTGAGTAGCAAAATGAGTGTCTATATGGGTTATTGATTGGTTGTCTGAGTATCTGTATGGGTGCCTGAGTGTCTGTGTGGGTGGGGTGTGTGTGACTCTGTGTATAGATGTGTGACTGGGTGATTCACTGGGTGTATGGGTTCAAGAGTGCATCTGTGTTGGGCTGTATGGGTGGGTGAGTGTGTGTATGAGTGTGTTGGTGAGTGAATGGATGTCTCAGTGGTACATGTGTGAGTAACTCTATATGTGAAAGGCAGTATATGTGAGTGTTGGAGTATATAAATGACTATATGTGAGAGTGAGTGATTGTGAGAGTGGCTGTATGGATGAGTGTGTGCTTGTATCAGTGATTGTATAAGAGAGTAAGTATGTGTTAGTATCTGTATTAATAAGTGAGGTGGTATGTGTATAACTGTATAGATGAGTAAATGGGAGTGTGATTGATTCTTTGCATGACTGACTAGGTGTGTGAGTAACTCTATGGATGAGTGGCGGTGTGTGAGTGTCTGTATAGGTGTATGAGTGCATATGATAGTGCTGTATTGATGAGTGACTGCATGTATGAGTGACTGGATGGGTGAATGAGTGGATGTGTTTGTAGACCTAGGAATCAGTGAGTGGGTATGTAGTAACTTGTATTGGTGTGTCCATGGTTTCAAAAATGATAGTCTGTATTTTAGAGTGGGTGTATCAAAGGTTATATTAGGGTATGAGGAGGTGCATCAGATTATAACGTGAATGATGTCATGAGTGATGTCATGAGTGATGTCATTTGAGATGTCATTAGTGATGTCATCAGTGATGTCACTGACCATGTCATGAATGATGTAATATGTGACGTCATCAGCAGTGCATTGCGGGGGCGCGAGTTATAGTTAGCTCAACTAACTATAACGGCCGAATTTCTCTGGTTTTGTATGAATGAAATGTCCAGCTAACTATAACGTCCCTGAAACCTGTGGTTTTTTTCAGTGAATTTCTAAGGTTTTTTAAATGCTAATTTCTAACTATAATCCCTGAAACCTATGGTTTTTTCAGTGAATTTCTAAGGTTTTTTAAATGCTAATTTCTAACTATAACGTCCCTGAAACCTATGGTTTTTTTCAGTGAATTTCTAAGGTTTTTTAAATGCTAATTTCTAACTATAACGTCCCTGAAACCTATGGTTTTTTCAGTGAATATATTTATATATATATATTTGTTTCACTTTTCCGCCAAAACCACCGCTCACTCATAGTGGTTGCCGCGACTGACGAGGACGGTCTCGTTTGGTACATGTAAATTCACAGAAATTGCTGCGAACTCAAAAGCTGCAGATTAATTAATTTATTGAAGCTTGCAGACAAAAAAAACGACAAACGCGTTTTAGCCTCTTGGCCTTTCTCAATGTCGATTCGCGTATCTGCCAATTACATTATATCATGTAAAAAAGCAAAGT
Source organism: Calotriton arnoldi (assembly GCA_963921515.1). NCBI lineage: Eukaryota > Metazoa > Chordata > Amphibia > Caudata > Salamandridae > Calotriton > Calotriton arnoldi. The sequence continues at coordinate 1,914,468 of CAWUFW010002731.1, forward strand.
TGATTGGGCAGCCAGCTCTCCATAGAAATTAATGATGGACTACAAATAGAACTGCCTAACAGAACAGGGTTAATGTGGCAGCCATTTTGTCATATTGCTGTTTGACACTTGTTTTTACATACTGTGTAGTGATATCTTGCAGCAACAATCCTAATCTACTACAATTTAATTTCATGTAGGTTATACATTTACCTAAAATTATCCTATAGATTATAATTTCACAATTTCGCCCTGGATGGGCCCATATAATTTGTGTGTTCGCTGTTTCCCATGTCTAGCCCTGAAAAGCATAATTGTATTGTTAAAATGCCATGATATCTTGTAATAACAATCTCAATCAAGGGCAGTTCAATTTTCTATAGGCTATACATTCACCAAAATATTCGCACATAATTTCGCCCTGGATGGGCTCACCTAGTTTGTATATTTGCTGTTTCACATATCTTAAAGTTGTAAATCACAGTTGCATAATTAATTAAATTCATTATGCCCTGAATGGGCCATATGCGCCTAAACAGTTATTGTAATACCACATAACTCTTTCCCCGATGGTATAAATCGTTGTCATATAGCCCGAAAATAAACATAAAATGTAATCAATCAAATACAATCTATCAAATACATTGCGTATATGCTGCTAGCTTTATACCATGCATCCCCTGGGCAGCGGAGGAGGCCATATGCATTTCTCTAAATTCAAGACACCGGGAGGGGGTGGTCCCTGGGGCATCAATAAGCCCCCTGGACCTGGCCCGCCCAGGGGCCAATTAGAAACAAAGCGCGGGAGCCTGCGCTTCATTAAAAAAAACAATTGGGGGCAATTTACAGATCCAGCGCGACTCTCGCTGAAAATGAAAAAAATAAAATGCTTTTTTGACCTTGCAAGGTCACTGTGGGACCGCCCTGCCCAAAAGAGGCCTAGGGAGTCAGGGGGTTTCTACCCTGCCCCCTTTTCTTTTTTTTAAATGTTTTTTCTGTGACTCAGTTCAACCAAATCATAAGATGGCTGCCAAAACGTCCTGGGTTGAAGTGTTGGCGGCCATTTGGAAGTGTTGGCGGCCATTCAGATCTCAGCACGAGATCAGGAAGGGTCACTGATCCTCCATGTCACTAGATATACAACTAGAAATTTCTTTAAATAACTCAGCAACTACTGAATGGATTTACACCATTTAACACAAATTGTGCTTTCTGGACCAGCAGCTACCTTTCTGCTAAATTTGGTGTAATTCAGTTCAGCAGTTCAGGCTGTAGCTGTGTCTAAAGTTCCTATGGAAATTAACATGGGGGAAACGTGTTTTGGGATCCCACCATTTTCTCGACCCCCGCTTGACAGGTCACCCCAAAATTTTCTAGACAGCAGCTGAAGCGATTGGCAAACTAGTTTTGAGACTTTCGTGAGGATTCACCAAACGACGCCAAAGTTATTGGCAAATGGAAAAACGCTCTTCCTATTGAAACTAGATTTTAACTATAACTACCTATTGGCGCCCGCCAGTAGGTAATATAGATATATAATATATATATATATATTACCTACTGGCTTTTGCCAGTAGGTAGTTATAGTTAGGACCAGTTTTCCATAGGAAAAGTGTTTTTTGACTTGCCTATATCTTTGGCACTGTTTGATGAATCTTCACAACATTTTCCCAAATAAGTGTGCCAGTGATTCCTGTTGCACATGGAAAGTTGGGATGATTCGTCAAGCGGGGGCCAAGAAAAAGGGGTGTAAAAAAAAGTGTGTTTCCCATGTTAATTCCCCTAGGACGTTTGATGAACATGTCTACAGCCTGAACCGCTGGATGGAATTACACCAAATTTGGCAGAAAGGTAGATTTGATTATGCAGATTGTGGTTTTTGTTATTTGGTGTAAATCCGTATAGTAGTTGTTGAGAAATTTAAGAGGATAAAGTTAGTGATATATGTGGCTGTGGATATTTCGTGACAATTTCACGATTAATCGTGAATGCGCGTGCCAACAGGAATGCTGTGATTGGCTGGTCGCAACCTGTAGAGAAAGTTGCGGCTGCTATTTTATGGATCAGGGAATGGTTACCAGAACTGAATATTCGGGACAAAGCTGATACAAGGGGTCAGGGTAGAGGTACTCTGACCCCATGTTTTACAAATGGGGGTGTAAATGACACAAGTTACGTCTCGAAAATTGATTTCTTTTTTACCACGCACAATATTCATGAATACTCCTCAACTGTCAGTGCGCCTCCTGTTTAACGTTGTGACAATTTTGCGAATATTGCTACGTCTTTGGAATATTGGTAAAAAAAAATGTATATTCACACACCCACCCTCAGTTTTACTTAGATGCTCACACACCCACTCACAGACACTCATGCACCCAGTGACAGACCCATTCAGAGACTCATACACCCACTCACAGTCCCACTCTGACACTAGCACACCCACTCACAGACCCACTCAAAGACTCATAGACCCACTTAGAGATTCATGCACCCACTCACAGACCCACTCACGCACTCACTCACAAACCCACTCAGACACTGATGCACCCACTGACAGACCCACTAAGACACTGATGCACCCACTCACAGACCCACTCAGAGACTCAAGCATCCACTCACATGCCCACTCAGACACTAATGCACCCAGTAACAGACCCACTCAGAGACTCAAATAACCACTCATAGACTCACTCAGACACTGACACATCTACTGACAGCCCCACTCAGAGACTCAGACACCCACTCACAGACCCACTCAGAGACTGGCACACCCACTGACAGAGCCATTCAGAGACTGAGACACCAACTCACAATGGCACACAGACACTGATGCAACCACTCACAGACACACTGAGAGACTCAGACACCCACTCAGAGACCCACTCAGACACTGACACACCCACTCACAGATCCATCCAGAGACTCAGACACCCACTCATAGATGCATTCAGACACTGATGAACCCACTCACAGACCCACTCAGAGACTTAGACATCCACTCACAAGCCCCTGCAGAGAGTGTTGTACTCTCACATAGACCCACTCATATTCTTATCCAGTCACTCAGAGACACATACAGACACTTACACCTATCAGTCACAGACCAATGGATATGCTCACACAGTCACTGACAGACCTCACTCAGACACTCATGCACACACTTACAGATCCACTCACAGACTGATACACCCACTTGACAGACCGACTCATATACTTACACACCCACTTACAGAGCCACTCAGTCACTCATAGACCCACTCAGAGATCCACTGACACACTCATGCACCGAGTCACAGTTGCCACTGAAACAGTCATTCATGCTATGGCATACAAATTGAGAAAGTCATACATGTTTTTTTAGAGTTATTTAGATAGTAATGTAGGTAGTGTGATGGTTGGAATCATTTTTTTTAGTTAGAAATTTTGAATGTGCTGTTGGCTATTGAAGGTCTGCTTTTGCGTGTTTACGACGTACTCGTGAATATCACGACATTGTCACGAATATTTCCCAAAATTGAAAAAAATATATATTTATGAAGAAAATTAACAATATTTTGGACACTAGGGTGGCTGTGACTTTTCCTCACTATAACGTTCCTGGAACCTTTGGTTTTTGCCAGTGATTATATATATATATGTGTTATAACACATTTATATATATCTCCTGCTCCACTGCCTAAACAACAGTAAGGACCAGCACTCGCGTTGGTGTAAATCCAAATCGGGATTTATTAACGTGCACTTAAAATACGAAACAGACGCGTTTCAGCATAAGCCTTCGTCAGTGTCGACGGGCACCTTCAAAGCAAACAAACATATAGTATCATTGACAAAACTAAAGAAGGACAATTCATTCATTATGTTTAGGCACCATCTTGGAGTGTGCAAATGACTCGTGCAATTTATAAACAAGTACATAATTTCAGCTTGTTTTCATTCTCTTATACAATTAGAATTCATTGTTAAATAAATTTAATTTCCACATAATCGTTTCATATATATGTCAAGAGGGAACAATTGATCGCGTCCCTGTTTTATTCCACACTCGATTTTATAGTATCTTTTTTGTGTGTTGTTTTCATTCACCTAATGGTGGATCACAGTAGGAATTTTCATAGCATTTCATATCGACCGGCCTGTGTCAAATCTATGGGTGGCATGCCTTATTACCAATGATTAATCAATCCATTATTACACCCATAATGGGCGAGCGAGACTATTCTCCAATGGCATGTTAGCCCACTTTATACCGCCCTGGATGGGCTTAGATGAATGATTACAGGCCGCCTCATTCTGACATCCCATACATGAATCCAAATTGTACTATTGGCGCTACATATTCCCCAATAACTCTGTCCTTCTATGCTAAAATCCATACACAATACTGACTCAATGTTTCCATCATAAATGTGTTACCAGCTCCTCCCCCCCGTTCAAACCACCTGGGGACTTGGTCTGGAGATCGATGATGTACCTCGACTCCAGACGACGTAACTTCTTCTCCCTGTCCCCTCCCCTGATGTCATTATGGACACAGTCTAGACAGAAAAATTGGAGGAGTGCCCTATTGCTTCTGTGGTGGGTTGCAAAATGGCGTGCCACAGGATAATTGGCATCGTTATTCACGATTGCCCGTTGATGTTCCAGAACTCTGGTTTTCACTGAATGTATGGTACTGCCCACGTAGCGTAAGCCGAATGGGCATACCAAACAATAAACCACATAGGTTGTGGTACAGGTCATGAATTTCATCACTTTTCTTTCCTTCCGGGAACCTGCGACCATGTACGAGGTTACTCGCCTACTATTGGCGCAGGCCTTGCACCTCCCACATGGGAAGGAACCCTGGTGATCCTGGAGACTAGTACCTGATCTAACCGGGGGTAAGTAACTTTCCACTAAATGGTCCCTTATAGACCTCGACTTCCTAAATGATATTTTCGGATAATCTGGAAGTATACTACCGACCACACTGTCTGATTTCAGAGTTTTCCAATTTCTGCGCAGTATAGCTCTAATCTTCCCTGCTGCATTAGAATAATTCGTGATCAGTCTGAGGTTCCCTGGATCTCTCTCTACTGTGTGTCCGTGTTTCCTGTAATAATGTTTGTCTGTCTTTTTCCCTGACCTTAATCTGTGCTGCCCTTAGTGTGTATTGTGAGTAGCCCCTAGTTCTAAAGCGTCTGATGCTACCCTTGGCTGCCTCCTCATAATCTGATTGTCGTGAGCTGTTCCTCTTAATTCGGAGTAACTCCCCATACGGGATGCTCTTTATGAGGTTTGCTGGATTACTACTGCGTCCATGCAAAACCGAGTTGCCCGCCGTTCTTGTTCTATAGAGGGCTGTCTGGATTGCATTGGAACTCACAAACACTCTGAGGTCGAGGAAATTTACCTCGGTGGAGCTCATCTCCCCCGTAAATTTAAGGTTCAGCTGGTTGTTGTTAAGGCTGGTAATATATCGTTGGGCAGACTCTTGTGACCCTCTCCAAATAATGAAGAGGTCATCGATATACCTCCGCCAACAAACAATCTTCTCCACCCATTCCTCCATATCATCCGCCCAGGCCACCTGCTTTTCCCACCAGCCTACGAACAAGTTCACATAACTGGGGGCGAAGCAGGTGCCCATGGCCGTCCCCTATGTCTGCCTGTATCTCAAACCCTGGAAGATGAAGAGGTTGTTATTGAGGCAAAAAGAGATAAACTCTGATAGCATTGTGTTGTGTTCCAGGTATCGTAGGGAACGGCTTTTCAAAAGTTATTTACTGCTGTCAGACCATCGGTGTGTCTGATGCTAGTGTATAAATTGCATACATCTAACGTGATCATTATAAAATCAGATTCCCACTCGATCCCCTGAATTTGCTTTAAAAAATCTTTAGTGTCTTGAGTGTAAGAAGACAGTTGAGAGACAAATGGGGAAAGGAAATGATCTATAAACTTTGACATGTTCTCTGTTAGTCCCCCCTATGGATGATACTATTGGTCTCCCTGGTGGTCTGGCTGCATCTTTATGTATCTTGGGCAAATGGTAAAAGGTGGGGATTTTCGGATGTGTATTCTGCAGAAACATGTACTCCTCTCTGGACAGAATTCCTTTCCCATACCATTTTTCAATAAGTTCCGCATACAGTTTGATACTCTTAAGATAGTTCTCTTCCGTGGTTACAGCATAATTCTCTTTATCATGTAGTTGTCATAGGGCTTCTTTACAACTGTTCTTCCTAGTTTGTAAAACAACATTTCCGCCCTTATCCGAGGGTTTTAATACGACTGAAGGATCTTGTTCTAATTGCAGCAGTGCCTGTCTCTGGTTAAATGTAAGGTTCCAGTTTTTGTCTTTTGCGCGTTCTTCCTTATATCATAGAGTCAGGAGTTCTCTGTTCACTGTCTCAGAGAAAGCGTCAATTACATCTGTTGGCATCTGTGGGCAAAATCTCGAAGGGGGTTTAAAGGGACTCTTCGCCCCTATTTGCGATACCCCAAGTTCCTGAGCTCTTGCTACATTGTCTCTTTCATATTCCTGCTGTGTACTTCCTTCACCTCCCAGTTCCTCAAGGATTGCCAAAGTATCCAAATCACGTATGTTTATTATATCAAGTTCCTGTGTTGCTGTTGCCCCACTTTGTTGCACTTGTCCCGGGTTCCTCATCTTGAAAAACTTCATTAATTTGATCTTTCTAATGAACTTAAATAAGTCTATCCGGGTCTGTGTATATTCATAGTTACTTGTGGGACAGAAAGTTAATCCCAATTTCAAGACTGACTCCTCATCAGAGGTCAGTATCTTGGGAGTTAGGTTCACAATTGTCAAATTGTCCTCTACTCCTTGAAGTTCCTGCCCCTCCGGGTCCTGGTGTTCCTCGTTCCGTTGCTTTTTACTGTGTTTCCTGCCGCCCCTTCTCTTGTTTCGCATGATTTTTGTTGTTCCGGGGGTCTCCCCTTGCCCCCCCTCAACCATGTTTGTCTGATGATGTTGAATTCCTTGTGAAAAGAATGTTGTTGCCGTTGATTTTGGCCCGAGGTGTGTCCCTCCTCCTCCGACTGTTCTGCACTTGATATCTCAGAATCGGAGGTGTCCCGGAACTCAATCACCTTCTTCTTTGCTGCTTTCAAGTCCCTGCGCGGGGCATCATATCTTCTTGCAAAGGTCAATATTCTGCCTTGCTCGTAATCACGAGCATCCCTTTCAAACTTTTGTTGTTTTCTTTGTTGTATTTTCTTTTCATACGTATTCAGGCATTTCTTGATGACCTCCTTCTCTTCATCCACTTGCTCCACTGTTTCCAAAATGCTGTTTTCTAGAGATTCTATGTCTTTCAAGGCTTTTTCACGGTCACTCCAGGCAAATTTTATTAGGATTTTCAGCATTCCCTGCGAAGATCCTGCTGTATACTCGGCCCACTCACTTAAAAAATCCGGGTCCGGATTTTCATATGCCGGGACCGTGTAAATGCGCAAGCCCCTTGGTATCCTATTTACATCGATATAATGCTGTAAGGAAGTGGCTTCCCACCACTTTCTGATTTCTCATTCGTGAAGTCGTTCGAGTTGCTGGTATTTACTTTTAATACTTATTTGTGCCGCATTGAGTGATGAACCCTCTCCCTCTGTGCTTCCCGCTGGGCGGGTTTTGAAAATTCCTGTTGCCGCTTCGCGGCGAGCCGTCTCGCTGAACATTAGCTGATCTTCTTCTCATGCACTCCCAACTCGCTCACACCGCGTACTTCATTCAGCAGTTGCAGCCGCTTCTTGTTGTCTTCTTACCTCCGCGTTGCTGTGGGCTGAATCGATCACAGTCCGGCTGGCGCGGTGGTGCTTCTTTCGGCTGTTGCGGTGGTGCGGGTTCGTACAAGTTACTTGCTCCTCCTGATTGCCTTCTTAAACCCGCACTCAAACATTAAACCTACCTGTCTTGTGGCTGTGTTGTGGCTCGTCTAAGGGGGCAACTCTTTTTGTGTGGATGAAATTACGGCTGGCCCAGTCATGGACGGAGCCCCGCTGCATGGATGCGGTCCGTTGGTGATCAGCAGTTTAAAGCAGACAGAAGGTCATTCTGGGAGTTCTACAGTGCAGCTCGGCAGAGCAGGACATTTACGCAAACCCACTGGGGTATTTTAATGTTTGAATATCGGCAGCGCATAGCACCTTACTTAAGGAACACTACGAGCACTACAGGTACCAGCAGGCTTAGCCAGCGGCCACTGGGCGGGTGCCAGAAGTTTAAAACAGTGCCCGATACGCTCTGCGCTGTTGAACGAACTTGCCTTTGACAAAGTGCGTGACAGCACGAAACGCGTCAGGCTTCAATGTTGCGAGGTATCCTGCCTACTCTGTTGCAGCTTCCAGATTAAATGAAGATTTTGAACCTACCTGTGTTGTGGCTCGTCTAAGGGGGCAACTCTTTTTGTGTGGATGAAATCACGGCTGGCCCAGTCGTGGACGGAGCCCCGCTGCATGGATGCAGTTCGTTGGTGACGCCAGTTGGTGATCAGCAGTTTAAAGCAGACAGGAGGTCGTTCTGGGAGTTCTACAGTGCAGCTCGGCAGAGCAGGACATTTACGCAAACCCACTGGGGTATTTTAATGTTTGAATATCGGCAGCGCATAGCACCTTACTTAAGGAACACTACGAGCACTACAGGTACCAGCAGGCTTAGCCAGCGGCCACTGGGCGGGTGCCAGAAGTTTAAAACAGTGCCCGATACGCTCTGCGCTGTTGAACGAACTTGCCTTTGACAAAGTGCGTGACAGCACGAAACGCGTCAGGCTTCAATGTTGCGAGGTAGCCTGCCTACTCTGTTGCAGCTTCCAGATTAAACGAAGATTTTAAACCTACCTGTGTTGTGACTCGTCTAAGGGGGCAACTCTTTTTGTGTAGATGAAATTATGGCTGTCCCAGTCGTGGACGGAGCCCCGCTGCATGGATGCGGTCCGTTGGTGACGCCAGTTGGTGATCAGCAGTTTAAAGCGGACCGGAGGTCGTTCTGGGAGTTCTACAGTGCAGCTCGGCAGAGCAGGACATTTACGCAAACCCACTGGGGTATTTTAATGTTTGAATATCGGCAGCGCATAGCACCTTACTTAAGGAACACTACGAACACTACAGGTACCAGCAGGCTTAGCCAGCGGCCACTGGGCGGGTGCCAGAAGTTTAAAACAGTGCCTGATACGCTTTGCGCTGTTGAACGAACTTGCCTTTGACAAAGTGTGTGACAGCACGAAACGCATCAGGCTTCAATGTTGCGAGGTATCCTGCCTACTCTGTTGCAGCTTCCATATTAAACGAAGATTTTAAACCTACCTGTTTTGTGGCTCGTCTAAGGGGGCAACTCTTTTTGTGTGAATGAAATTACGGCTGGCCCAGTCGTGGACGGAGCCCCGCTGCATGGATGTGGTCCGTTTGTGACGCCAGTTGGTGATCAGCAGTTTAAAGCGGACAGGAGGTCGTTCTGGGAGTTCTACAGTGCAGCTCGGCAGAGCAGGACATTTACGCACACCCATTGGGGTATTTTAATGTTTGAATATCGGCAGCGCATAGCACCTTACTTAAGGAGCACTACGAGCACTACAGGTACCAGCAGGCTTAGCCAGCGGCCACTGGGCAGGTGCCAGAAGTTTAAAACAGTGCCCGATACGCTCTGCGCTGTTGAACAAACATGCCTTTGACAAAGTGCGTGACAGCACAAAACGCGTCAGGCTTCAATGTTGCGAGATATCCTGCCTACTCTGTTGCAGCTTCCAGATTAAACGAAGATTTTAAACCTACCTGTGTTGTGGCTCGTCTAAGGAGACAACTCTTTTTGTGTGGATGAAATTACGGCTGGCCCAGTCGTGGACAGAGTCCCGCTGCATGGATGCGGTCCCTTGGTGACGCCAGTTGGTGATTAGCAGTTTAAAGCGGACAGGAGGTCGTTCTGGGAGTTCTACAGTGCAGCTCGGCAGAGCAGGACATTTACGCACACCCACTGGGGTATTTTAATGTTTGAATATCGGCAGCGCATAGCACCTTACTTAAGGAACACTACGAGCACTACAGGTACCAGCAGGCTTAGCCAGCAGCCACTGGGCGGGTGCCAGAAGTTTAAAACAGTGCCCGATACGCTCTGCGCTGTTGAACGAACTTGCCTTTGACAAAGTGCGTGACAGCACGAAACGCGTCAGGCTTCAATGTTGCGAGGTATCCTGCCTACTCTGTTGCAGCTTCCAGATTAAACGAAGATTTTAAACCTACCTGTGTTGTGGCTCGTCTAAGGGGGCAACTCTTTTTGTGTGGATATATATATATATTGTTTGGAAAACTTAATTCATAATCTGTATAGAAATCCAATATAAGCTACACAACCCTTGGAAATTCTAAGTAAGAGTTAAAACTTAAAGTTTTAATTTCCTCCCCCGCAGCTTACTATAACTCGTACTCCTCCGTACACAGTGTTGTCAACTCGCTAGCCAGACTACATGAACTATAACTCACACCTTCCCCTTGCACTGCTTATACCCTTTGGATTTCATGACTTATAGCATTTTAGTTCATATCCTTCATAACATCACTCATTACATTTGAGAACATTGTGCATGGTAGCAGGGCAAGTTTGAGTTCATGTAGTCTGGCTAGCGAGTTGACAACACTATGTACAGAGGAGTGCGAGTTATACGAAGTTGTGGGTGGGTTAAAATTATAACTTTAAGTTATAACTATAACTTTAGAATTTCCGAGGTTTGTGCAGTTTAAGTTGTTTTTATATACAAATAATTAAGTTTTCCTAACTATAACTTATCCTCAACCTTTGGTTTTTTTTCATTTAATTTCTATGTTTTTTAAATAAAAATGTGTTTCAAATCATAGAGTGGAGTGTCGATGAGTGGAGTGTTGTTGAGTGGACTGTCGTAAAGTACAGTGGAGTAGAGTGTTGTAGAGTGTAGTGTTGTAGAGTTGAGTATTGTAGAGTGGTATGTCATAGAGTGGAGTAGAGTGGAGTGGCATAGAGTGGAGTGTCATACAGTGTGGTGTCATAGAGTTCCATGACGTACAGAGTCGTGGCATAGAGTGTTGAGGTTCAGAGTATCATGGTGTACTGTGATGATGCGTAAAGTGGAGTGGCATAGAGTGGATTGGCATCTCATTGAATAGAGTAAAGTGGCATGCCATAGAGTGGTGTGTTGTAGAGTGTCTTAGAGTGGAAGGGTGTAAAAAGGAAGGACATAGAGTGGAGTAGAGTGGAGTGGCACAGAGTGGAGTGGAGTGCTGTACAATAGAGTGGAGTGATGTGTCATAGATTGGGCTAGAGTGTAGGACATAGAGTGGAGTGGTGTATAGTGGTGCGGCGTAGAGTGGAGTGGCATGTTGTAGAGTGGAGTGGAGTAGCGTGTTGTAGAGTGGAGTGGCATGGAGTGACAGAGTAGAGTGGAGTGTCTCGTTGTAGAGTGGAGTGGCTTGTCATAGAGTAGAGTGGCATGTTGTAAAGTGTCATAGAGTGGAATAGATTGGCATAGAGTGGAGGGGCATAGAGTGGAGTAGGGTGTTGTAGAGTGGAGTAGCGTAGAGTGGAGTGGCTTGCCGTTCAGTAGAGTGGAGTGGCATGTCATAGAATGGCATGTCATAGAGAGAGTTAGAGTGTGGGGGTGTAGAGTGGAGCGCTGTGGAGTGAACTGGCGTAGAGTGGAGTGGCTTTGAGTGGAGTGGCTTGTCATAGAGTGGAGTGGCATTTTACAGAGTCAAATGGTGTGTTGTAGAGTGGAGTGAAGTAGTTTGTCGTAGATTAGAGTGGTGTAGAGTAGAGGGGCATAGATTGGAGTGGCATGTTGTAGAGTAGAGTGGAGAGGCGTGTTATAGAGTGGCGTGTTGTAGAGGGTCTTAGAGTGGAGGGGCATAGAATGGAGTGGCTGAGAGTGGAGAGGCATGTCGTAGAGTGGAGTGGCATCTCATAGAGTGGAGTGCCCTTTTGTAGAGTGGAGTGGCATGGAATGTTGTAGAGTGGAGTGGAGTGTTGTAGAGTGAATTGGCATGTCATAGCGCCTGGATACCCTATCAGGTGATTGCCGCACTTTATAAATCCTGATTGATTGATTCATAGAGTGTAGTGGCATGTAATAGAGTAGAGTGGAGTGGTGTGTCATAGAGTGGAGTGTTGTGTAGTTGAGTAGAGTGGAGTGTCATATAGTGGAGTGTTGTGTTGTAGTGTTGAATGGAGTGGTGTGTAGTACAGTGTATTTTGTCATAAATCAATTTTTTGTTTGAATTTTCATAGGTACTGCAGTACTTCCTATTTAGTTTCAAGGAAGTATTACAATACTCTGTAATTTAAAAAAATATATACAAAACAATAAGAATACTATCCCTTATCTGTACACACTTTGTGTAAATGCCTTATTCCTTCCTAGAACTTTAAATATTAGTAATACACTATATCTCACGTACAAACCCAGAACACAGCCACAGTGTGGTCTAAACAATATGGCTGCATTTTTATTTTGTAAGAGTTTTCAGTTACCAATAATATTCTGTTTCGTCATTGCTATGTGCCACGGTATACAGCGGCCCAATATCTTGCTAGGTTTTTGTCCCTTATTACTAAAAAACGACTTAACCGATTTTCATGAAATACCAAAAAGGATCCTTTCCAGACCATAATCTATATTCCTGCCAAATTTCATGAAAATGCGTTCTGCCGTTTTGCCGCTTCGTCAGTCTAAATAGTCTATATGAAATGTATTGGTGGAAAAATGTTTTGGGACACCCTTTTTTCTTTGCACCCGCTTAACTAATCACCAAGAAACTTTGCATCATCAGCCAATGCAAAAAAAGCAATAGGTCTGCAAAGTTTCATGGAGATTCGTCAAACAGGGGCAAAGTTATTAGCAAGAATCTGAGAAATTCCTACCTCTGGGAATACTAACTATAACTCCAGAGTGGCTGCCGCCACTCTCTAATATATATGTGTGTGTGTGTGGGTATGGGTGTGTGTGTGTGTATAAATATATATACACCTACATATGGGGCCATATTTATCATTATATCACATAGATCACATAGTGCAGCGCAGCAAGTCACCTTGCTGCTCTGTGCAGTGTGATAAGGAAAGTTCAGGAATGTGCTGTGGTTAATATTTTATGGCGCATTCCTGCCTTTTCTCAGTGCTAGCACACAATGTGCAGTCTAGTGCCAACTCAGGCACTCTTGCACCATGGTGCAAGGGTGCCTGCATTGTTAGCAGGATTTTTTTTGTGCAGGAAGGGGCGCACAAAAACAAGTTTCCTCTTTCTCTGTGTGCTGCAGAATGCAGCACACATAGAAAGAGGAAAGAATGAGGAGAATTAAATATATTTCTGCTCGTTATGCCTCATCTGGGGAGGTGAAGCAGTTTTGGTGTATTCCCAGTTCTACCACTTATGGTAAATCTGGGAATACATCAATAGCTATAGGTTTTGCGTGGGAACACCCACACACCAACCATGGAACGTCAGAGGGGTACGCCCATCCCCCGGGGCCAAATGTATTTATGTATAAAACATATTTAGTATTATAAACAGCATTGAATTTCTAGACAGAATCGTCTCAGCATGACAGTTTCTACATAACATAAGAGACTGTGTGCACCAGGTACTAACCTATGTACATGTGGTTGTTTTGCTTCAGAAGATGGGTTATCTGTAAAGTTTTCACCACAGTATGAATGCTGCAGGGAGTATGATCTTTAGCACCTTCAGACCTTGGTTATCTTAAGTTTAATAGTCACTTTTTGGACAAGTTTTGCATAGAGTGTACACTGTTCTTAGTACTCTGTGGTGTATTTCTCGTGAGAGTTTCACTGTCTGCAAACAGTGTGGTACAGAGTAAACACTTACCATACAGTAAACAGTGTTCATAGTACCCACTTTTCTACTCATATCCACTTAATTTCTCAGTGTAGATCTATTGACTGTGAGGGGTTTGATACAAGTAAAGACTATCCGTAGTAGGGCATTAGTTATGTTACAGGGCTTGAGTATCTGGAGGAAATTGGTTTTCCCTGAACAGTTGTATGTAGATTGAAGCTCGTGTGCACTACAGGTTACCCTTGTATCTGTGGTTCATAGTCAACATGAACTTGGCTACCCATGAAGTGTATGATATAGGGTCAATGTTGCACATAACACAAGTTTGCTTCAACTATGGGGTTGTATGTATAATAGCAGTAATGATGCTTCATACTATTCTGAATTATTTTTCACTTACTTTCATAGCTCTAATGCCATACCCATTTGTAGAGCAATGTGTACGGTGAAGTCATCAGTGATGTTATCAATGATGTGATTTGAGATATCATCACCAGTGATGTCATAAATGATGTCATAGAACATGTCATGAGCGATGTAATATGTGAAGTCGTAAGCCGTGCATGGCGGGGGTGCAAGTAATAGTTAGCTCTGCTAACTCTAACTGGTGAATTTCTGTTTTTATTTTAGTTCAAGACGTTAATGTTGTCACAAACATATGCACCTAACTATAACGTTACTTTAACCTTTGTTTTTTTAACTGAATATTAATAAATATATAAAACATTACAAATAGGAAAATATGCTATCAATCCGTGGTTTTATGCAGACAATAAACGCACTTTATGGTATCATTTGCTTTTGTGACTGCTAAACAACAAAACATCTGTTTGTGATATCATTGTCTCCCCTATTTCAAACTTGGTCAAACAATGAAACATGTTCCATGCCTAAGTTACAAAGGTTACAAAGCTCTTTATTTCTGGACTGTCTGCTCTAGACTTTCAGCATTTCTCTTAGAGGTAAGATAAAATCTGCTGCAGTTTTTGATCCACAAACATAGTTTAATACAGCTATAATTGATCCAGAGAAGATTCGGAGAAGAATCACTACACCTCGTAAATTTCTGTATTTAGTCACAATGTAGTTAAAATCTAAGTGAGCGAACTGACGACTTATGAATGACTTCATTTGCAAAGGATAACTAGACCCGAATACAGCAAAAAAAGTTATTTTCATAGTCTCAGAAGCATGCTTACAATTGTTTACTAATCGTAAATCAATTCCAGGAAACATAACCATTCAAATTGCAAATAATTCCGTGAGTTATTATTTTCAACTGTTAAGATACTTAGGGCCCGATTCACAGAACTAATCTGAGACAAAATCCTAAACTTACTACTTTTGGTATTCACAGAAGGCATTTAGTAGTAGTAAAGTTAGGATTTTGTCTTAAGTTTGTCTTAAGTCTGTCTTAAGTCTGTCTTAAGTCTGTCTTAAGTTTGTCTTAAGTCTGTCTTAAGTCTGTCTTAAGTTTGTCTTAAGTCAGACTTAAAGTTCACTATCATATTGCTTCTTGAGCTTTATACAATATCCTGGTTAGACCAACCCCCAGTATCATTGCCTCCAATTTTCATTTCCTCATTGAGGAAAGATTTTTAACATTGCCAGCTTCCTTACATTTGGCCCTCTGCCCAATTAAGGGTTGTAAAATTTCTGTGTGGAATTCTGTGTGGAATTCTGTACTTCTTTCCAGTGGGATTTTCAAGTCACCTTTTTTACCTTGTTTAAGTTTCTACTAGCTGTTATTCTCTTAGTTAGCTGGCAATCCAGATATGAAATAAAAAACAAAATCTAAGTAAGTTTAACTTGAAAGTATGCATAATTTCAGTCCAGTTCCAGGTTAAAAAATGACCCACATGCTCCACCACCACCCCTAACCCATACACCTTCCACCCTAAATGGACGCAAACAAAATAAACAACATGCCACTCTTCACAACTTCTCATCTCCTTGTCTATTACACAACAAGACTACTCTACAAAAACAACACAGCTCACCATCTCACTCTAAACCACCATCTCCACCACCTACACATGCTATCCTCATACAGTTAATCCCTGCACCTACTACAAGTTCAAAGAATGCTACTCACTCTTCTAGAAAAAAAAGGCACACCACCACCAAAACACAGTCTCTAGACTGCCTACTAATAAATGCTTGATCACTCTCTAACAACAAGCACCACATCTAGGACCTACTCACTGACTCACAACCTGACTTACTCTTCAGAACTGAATCATGGTTGGGAGAGGACATGGCTCCAGTGTTGCATGAAGTTGTCCCTCCAGTCTATCAAACTGTCACACAAAATCACATAGGCACAAGAGGAGGTGACTAGCTATTATATTCAAGGAAACAATACATTTCACCAGAGCTTTCGACATTTCCATGCAAGGTTGTGAGGCCCTAATCACCAACCCTATACCAACCTCCTCCTGTAACTTCCTCCTTCTTTACAGACTACCACCTAGCAGTGCAACATTCCCAGACACATTTCTAGACACCGTTTTTAGCGTTATGACACTACACTCCAATCTATCATTCTTGGTGACCTAAACATATGACAAACCCAATTTGCCCCATTCAAAAACTATCATCACTGGTCCTGACACACTGAACCTACAACAGATTGTACACAAACCCACACACAGTACTGAACACATCCTAGATGTCATTATGGCAAATCCATAACTAGTTACCTTTCAAAGAATTACCCCAGTCACATGGTCAGGCCACCATCTGGTAGCTTTCCAACACAAAATATCACAAATCAATACACCTAGTGCCATCTGACATGCATCCTCCTATCAACCAAGGAACAAACTTAATTTTGAATATTTAGAAACACAACAAACATTCAACACAGATCTAGACACAATAATTTCCATTCAAGAACTTTATGAGTGGCTCCAGGAAGGTTTTGATATCCTAATAGCATTAAGAACAATAAAACAGGACAAAAGAAAACAAGCAGCTTGGAGGAATGCAGAACTAATAAAGACAAAGCAGCAATTTGCAAAGCTGCAACGCATCTGGCTCAAAACAAATAGCAATCAAGACAAACCACCTACACAAACTGGACAGAGTATAGAAGTCAACAATCAAAAAAGGAAAAAATGGTACTATTCAAACAGAATTCAAATACTAAATGTTGCAAATAAAGAATCTTATAAAATTCTAAAAGAATTTTGTAAACCTAAATGTACAGAAGGAACTCATCCCACTACTCAAACATTTACTGGCAAATCATTACACAAACAAAACAGTCATGTTGGACTCCTAATTAAAACAAATGAAACCACCAGCACCAACCCATTTCCAACAATCTCCATCAAGAATAGGTTAACCCAGCCTCTGCATTCCTTCAAACAACAATCACAAAGTAAATTTATGGATCTTGTCAAAGCAAGCAGGCCAGCCGGCTGCCCTTGTGACCATTCTCCACCGCAAATCTTTAAGAACTTTCTTTAAGCTACCTCTGCTGCCACACCAGAAAGAAGAATCATTAATAATTCTTTAACTATAGGACTCTTTCCACAAGACTTAAAAAAGGCAAAATACACCAATTATTAAATAAAACCAACCTGGATCAACATGGCCCCAACAACTAGGGACCGATTACAAATGGAACTTTCCTGGGCAACCTGAGAGAAAGAGCAGCATCCACCCAGATGTCACAATTCATTGAAGATAATTCCATATTTTACGACTTCCAAACAGAATTCCGTCCAGGAAGAGACACAGACTTTGCCCTCATCGCCATCTGGGAACCTTAAAAACAAAGTAGACCAGAATGGGGTTGCTGCACCACTTCTCTTGGACCTCTCAGCTACCTTCAACACAGTTGACCATGGCACTCTAATCCAAAGACACTACAAAGCCGGATTAGAGGGGAATGCTCTCGACTGGCTCACATCCTACCTTCAAAACAGAATAAATGTCATCCATACTCCCCCTTTCTCATCCAAACCGTACTTCACAAAAGCAGGGTACCTTCAAGGCTCTATCATCTTACCCATGCTTTTCAACATCTACAGGAAGTCCTTACCAGCAATGATCAATGAAGTTCAGCTCACATGCTATAACTATGCAGATGTCACACAAATACTTCTTACACTGGAACGCCCCAAAGACATTAGAAACTCAAAAATCTTCAGTTGCCTCAGAGCCGCTGATCAGTGGATGACATGGAGCCATCTCAATTTGAATGCTTCCAAAACTGAAATACTTGCATGTGGCGATTGTAACAATTATGACCCACTGCACCTGGCCTGACGATCTAGGACCACCTCCTTAAGTATCTAAGGAAGTAAGAAACCTTGGAATTACCATATACTCCAAGTTATCAATGAATGCACAAGTGGACAAATTAACCAAATAAAGTTTCATTACTTTGAAAACCCTGCGATCCATCTTCTCCCACCTAGGATTTCCACACAAGGTCCAGGCTACTATCTCTCTTGTACTGTCTAAGCTTGATTGCGCCAATGGCCTCAACCACAAATCATCTTTATCAACTATGAAAAGACTATGATGAATTCAGAACTCTATTGCCAGACTACTCCTACATGTAAAGCCACTAGCTCACATCTCCCCATGCCTTGAGGGCTCTACATTGGTTAGCAGTTACCAGGAGATCAACCTTCAAGCTGCTTTATATCACCCACAAAGCAATTCATGGTACAGGACCAATTTTCATCAGGAATAAAATCACCAAATACATACAACAAAGGACCCTCCGCTCCAGATTGTTACCTTGCCTCAAAACCCTAACATGCAAGAAAAAACCACAGGTGGTACATCATTCTCTGTTCAAGCAGCCAAACGATGGAATTCATTAGCCCAAACATAAGATCCATGGATAACTACTTGCATCTTGCATCTTTTGGTGTGTTTCCCCAGTCTTTTTGCTTTCTGACCTCCTGGTTTTGACTGGTTTAGAGTCTCTGTGCACTTTCTCACTGCTGTCCAGTGTTAAAGTGCAAGTGCTCCTATTGTAAATTGCATTGTGGATTGGTGTTTCCATGATTTGCATATTTGATTTACTGGTAGGTTCCTAGTAAAGTGCACTGAGAGTGCCAGGGCCTGCAAATCAAATGCTGCTAGTGGGCCCGCAGAACTGATTGTGTCACCCACACGAGCAGCCTTTCAAAGGGTTCTCAGACCTGCCACTACAGAGTCTGCACGCAGTTTTTACTGCCCTGTCGACTTGGCAAGTGCACCCGCTTACCAAGCCCTAACCTTCCCTTTTATTACATGTGAGTCACCCCTAAGGTAGGCCCAAGGTACCCCTGTGGGCAGGGTGCAATGTAGATGAAAGGTAGGACATGCACAGGTGTGTGTGACATGTCCTGATAGTGAAATACAGTATGTTTCATTTTTCACTATTGAAAGGCTATCTTGTGAGTATATCTTCCCATTGGGACAAGATAGAGGAAGGGAGTTTAGTATGCCTGAACTCAGAAAGTAGAAATGCATCTTTTAGGAAAGATGATATTTATGTCTTGTGTTTAAAAATACCACTTTTAGAAAGTGGGTATTTTCTTAGCCATCCGGTGTGCCTCTGCTGGGTTGTGGAGTGGCTGTCTGGCTTTGAAGTGACAGGGGCTGGGGAGGTGCATTCACTGTAGACAGCCACTGGGGGGGGGGGGTCGAGGTGTGTCCTGCCCTCCTGAATGAGTCAGGGCTGGGCTGAAGAGACCTTGGCTGCATTTAGTGCAGTGGGAGGAGATTTCCTTGCACCTGAATGGGCCTGGTCTGCCTTGGATAATGTTGTCTCCACCTCCTGCCAGGAAACTGGACCAGACAGGACAGAACTGCTTTGGGCTGAGCACAGACACTCTCTGCCCAAAAGAACAAAGAGAAACTGAGTATAAATATTGGGGCCCAGACCCCAAAATTTTAGAACTCGCTTGGATGAAGGGGCCTACCAAAAAGAAGAGCTGGAAGAAATGCTAGGAGGAGTACTGCCCCTTTGCTGTGTTGTTGCTTTGCTGGGTTGGCCTGCAGTTGCTGCTTCTGCCTTGGGCAGTGAAAGGACTGGACTGAACTTTCTTCACTTGTCGCTGAGTATCTCCAAAGACTTGAAATAGAGCTTGCCTCCTGTTCACAAAGTCTCACGGACAGAAAGACTTCACTTACCTCTAGGCACTGCCTCTGGAACCATGGGTTTCAGTTGCCACTGAGGGGGAAAGCAGCCAACACTGTCACCGACACCGTTGCGGGCTACGTGTCCTGAAGGCACTGCAAAAGGCACAGCCGCACTTCGCACCGCAACCCTGTTCTCACCGACGACGATGACCGCCGCCACCACCGAGCCACTGCTTGCACCACGACCTGTGGGCACCGCACTCCGCACCGCTTCATTTCACTCCGCCGCCCTGGTTTCACTGACGCCAGGGCTGCTCGGTGACCTCAACACCCGTGTCTGCACCGTGGAATGGGGCACTGCTCGTAAGTCACACGACGCACCACCCCATCCCACACCGCACTCTATGCCGACCGACACCAGCTCCCATCAACCAGCACTGCCACTTGCACCGTGACCTGTCAGCACCGCAACGAGCGCCGCCTCACTTCGCCCCACAGCCCTGGTCTCACCAACGCCGCTGGATGACTGTCACCGAGCCGCTGCCTGCACCGCGACCTGAGGGCACCGCACGCTGCACCGCTACGTTTCGCACCGCAACTGCTACAGTTGCCGCAACCGGCCCGCACCAGTGTGATTGGCCGCAACCTAAGGGCTGTTTATGAGTCTGCAGACACGACGCCGGTCCGCACTGATGCAGTCGGCTGGAACTGTTGGATTCTGGTGTTTTTAGCACCGCGGTAGCTCCGGACGGAGCTACTGGCTTTAAGGAACTGCATTTTAAAGTCATTTTTGCAAAGAGCATATTTTGGAATACTGTATCTTGGTCTTTTATCGTTTTGGTCTTGTTTGCACAGAAAAATATTGGTTATTTTTCTAAAACTGGTGTGTTGTTCTTTTGTAGTGTTTTCACTGTATTACTGTATGTTATGTGCAAATGCTTTACACACTGCCTCTGAGATAAGCCTGACTGTTCGTGCCAAGCTACCAAGCGGGTGAGCAGGGGTTGTTTTCAGTAGTGTATCCCCCTTATCCTGACTACAAGGAAGGGTCCCTGTTAGACCTGGCAGCCTTGGCGTGGGTTTCCCCTATAATATTTGCCTTTACCCCCCATGTTTTTGCTGTGTGTTGGACTTCATTTTGCTGGTCTAGATGCTTTGGGCACTTTGCCACTGCTGTTCAGTGCCAAAGTGCAAGTGCTCCCTTTGTAAATTGTTGTTATGGATTGGTGTTTCCATAATTTGCTTATTTGATTTACTAGTCAGACCCTAGTACAGTGCACTGTGTGTGCCCAGGGCCTGTAAATCAAATGTTGCTACTGGGCCTGCAACACTGATTGTGCCACCCACATAAGCAACCTATAAATGTAACTCAGACCTGCCACCGCAGTGTCTGTGCGCAGTTTGGTACTGCCATGTCGACTTGGCAAGTGCACCCACTTGCCAGGCCCTAACCTTCCCTTTTCTTACATGTGAGTCACCGAAAAGGTAGGCCCAAGGTACCCCTGTGGGCAGGGTGCAGTGTATGTGAAAGGTAGGACATGCCCTGGTGTGTGTGGCATGTCCTGATAGTGAAATACTGCCAATTAATTTTTCACTATTATAAGGCTATCTGTCCCATAGGATAGAATGGGGAGTTTGCTTATAACATCTTGTAAGCATAACTGCCCCTGGGAACAAGATAGGAAAATAAAGTTTGATATGCCTGAACTCAGAATGTTAAGATGCATCTTTTAGTGAGGGTGATTTTTACATTCTGGGTTTGAAAATACCACTTTTAGAAAGAAGGTATTTTCTTGCCTAACCATCCAGTGTGCCTCTGCTAGGTTGTGTATTGACTGTCTGGCTTTGGAGTGACAGTTTGGGGATGTGCATTCGGTTCAGACAGCCACTTGGGGGTGGGGGGGTTAGGTGTGTCCTGCCTTTCCAGGGTGAGTCAGGGCTGGGCTGAAAGGACCTGGGCTGCATTCAGAGGAGGGGGAGGAGATTTCTTTCACATCTGATTAGGCCTGGTCTGCCTTAGACAATGCTGTCTCCACCTCCTGCCAGGAAGTTGCACCAGAGAGGACAGAACTGGTTTTGGCTGGGCAAAGAGTTTCTCTGCCACAGAGAACAAAGGATTTTGTATTATAAAAAGAGGGGCCCAGACTTTTAGATCACTTCTGGGAATCAAAAGGAACCTTTGCCAAGGAGAAGAGCTGGAGAAACTGAGGAGGAGTACTGCCCCGTTGCTGTTTGCTGTCTGGGGTTGGCCTGCAGTGGCTGTTTCTGCCAAGGAAAGGACAAGGAAGATGCTGCTTGCTGTGTCCCCTGCTTGAGGAAGATCTCCAAGGGTTTGAAATAGACCTTGCCTCCTGTTCTGAAGTCTCAGGGACACAAAGACTTCACCACCAGCTCCACTGAACTTCTTGGCTGGGAGTTATGACCTGCTAAGAGGTGCCTGCTGCTGTTTTGGACCTCTGGAGGCTGTTTACCGCTGGGAGCTGGGAAAGTAACGCAACTTCGAGAAGCGCAATGCATCCGTGCTTGTTTCCGACGCATCGCTGAAGAAACCGACGCCTCGCTGAAGAAACCGATGCAGCGCCTGCCTGCGACTCGAGAAATCGCCGCACGCCGCATCGAGGGTACCGATCTACGAAGGCCGAGATCACCGCACAGATTCCGACGCAGGCCCTGCTGTGGGGCTGCAAGAATCAACACATCATGGGACCGCGGCTGAAGAAACCAACGCAAGCACCGTTGCTGCTGCCGCATCGAGAACCAATGCATCCCCGATCCTCATGCATCGCATCTGGGCGCCATGCCAGCAGGAACACCGGGGTCACAGTAAGAAACCAACGCATCACCTCCCCACACAGTAAGAAACCGACACATCCCCTCCCCTTCAGTAAGGAACCAATGCATCACCGCCCCTGCCTGGCAGTAAGGCACCGATGCATCACCTCCCTTGAAGTAAGGACCCGACGCATCACCTTTCCTGGGCGTAAGGAACCGACGCATCACCTTCCCTGCAACAGTTTTTTTTTGTGTGCGAGACACATCCAAGGTACTTTGCGTGAAAAGTGTTGCATCTGCAATTTGCTTTGAACAGAACTATTTTTACCATTTAAAAAGCATATCTTGATTACTGTATTGTGGATTTTTGTTGTTTTGGTCTTGTTTGGTTTAGATAAAGATTACAATTTTTTCTAAACTGGTGTGGTGTCCATTTGTAGTGTTTTCACTGTATTACTGTATGTGTTCACAAATGCTTTACACACTGCCTCAGAGATAAGCCTGTCTGCTCGTGCCAAGCTACCAAGGGGGTGAGCAGGGGTTATTTTAGAAGTGTATCCCCCTTACCCTGACTAGAAGCAAGGGTCCCTATCTGGACAAAGGTACCTACATCTGCCAACTAGAGACCCCCATTTCTAACAGTCCCTATTTGGACAAAGGTGCAAAACATTGCCAACTAGAGACCCCCATTTCTAACACTACTCAGGAGCTGGCTCTTTCCAATATAACCACCATACTCAAACAGAAATGTACAGAATATGCCTGTGTATGTAAACATTTATAAATTGACTAAATGTATGTATTTAGATATATGCATTTCTTTGTACAAATATATATACTACCTATGGTTTAAAAATATATAGATATTCCTTAGGTCTGCTTAACAAATGTATATATTACTTATGGTTAATATGTATATATATATATATATATATATATAATTATTATTTTATTCTTAACACTCAGAGAGTCCAAGAGGCGATACAAACAATTTGAAAGAAAATGGAGAACCTCACAAGAGCCCGTCTCCAGGAAGGCCTGCAAGACCTCACTAAGGAGCTACCACTATGAACTGAAAGATACCAAGAAGAAAGCTCTGTCCCAGAGGATTGAAGCCAGCAACAACAAATACAAAGAACTCTTCATCATTGTTAAGAAATTCACCCATCCGGCAGCTACCTCCAACTCCTTCACCCTGTCACAAGGACTCTGCGGTACACTGATAAAATATCAACTCCCAAAATATTCCCCATACAAAAATATTGTGACCAAAATATCGATGTCAAAAATATCTACATCCTTTAATTATAATGGTAAGTACACAAATATTGAGAAAAAAATATTTATGTCATAAATATAGTTGTACAAAATATCGTTTTTATATATAAATGTGATCAAGGTGGTTGTGACCACCGAAACGCGTCGTCCCATGTCAGTTACTGCCATAAAATAAATACCTTTTCGGATTCCTTGTTGTCGGTGCCTGCTTTGGGGAAAAGAAGAGCAGGAATGCTACTGAGATATATATATATTACCTACTGGCGGTCGCCAGTAGGTAGTTATAGTTAGAACCTAGTTTCCATAGGAAAAGCATTTTTGATTTGCTAATAACTTTGGCGTCGTTTGACGAATCTTCCTGAAATTGTCCAAAAAAAAGGTCTATCCAGGTCAGCTCCTATCCTGAAAGTTTGGGGGTGATTCGTCAAGCGAGGGCTGAGAAAAAGGGGGTCCCAAAGCTCGTTTTCTCCATGTTAATTTCCATAGGAAATTTTGCGACGAGCTACAGCCTGAACTGTTGAACGGAATTACCCCAAATTTGGCAAAAAGGTAAAGCTTGGTTCAGAAAGCGACCTTTTTTAAATGGTGTAAATCCGTTCAGTAGTTTTGAGAAATTCAAAAAATAAGAGTCAAAAAATCAATTTCCCATAGGAAACTTTGTGCAAGACTACAGCCGAAACTACTGAACGGAATTACTCCAAATTTGGCAGAAAGGTAGTGCTTGGGTCAGAAAGCGATCTTTTTAAAAATGGTGTAAATCCGTTCAGTAGTTTCTGAGAAATTAGAAAAATAAAGGTTTCGATATCTGGGCGGAGCCTAAGTCGCGTGCGCGAGCTTCACTGTGATTGGCTGCTAGTAGTCCAAACCAGGAAGTGTTGGCAGCCATCTTGTGAAAACGGAGAAACAAAGGTATAAAACAAGAGAAGTGGGCAGGGTAGAAAAACCCTGACCCCCCTAGGCCTGCTCAGGGCCCAAAAAACCATTTAAATAAAAAAATAAAATCGGCAAAAATTTGCGCTGGGGTTGCCGGTTCTCGCGATTCATTTTAATGAGGCCCTTGGGTGGGCTATGTTCTGGGGGTATTTCTTAAAAAATAATAGCAGGGGCTCACAGGTGTTGCGGGGGTGCGCTGGGGTCCGCGCAGTCTCGGGGGTCACTCATGTTCGGAGAGGGTTGCACGGCTCCCCTTCCGGAGCCTTCTATGTGCTTGTAAGTTTGGCGTCGTTTGACGAATCTTTATGAAATTATCGAAAAAGTTTCTCTTTTTTGGTTAGCTCTTATATTGAAAGTTTGGGGGTGAATGGTGTAGGAGGGGCTGAGAAAAAAGAAGGTCCTAAAACGTGTTTTCTGCATGCAATTTCCATACAAAACTTTACAGAAGACTACAGGTGAAACTGCTGAACGGAATTACGCCAAATTTGGCACGGAGAAAGGTGATGGTCCAGAAAGCACGCTTTTGTTTAAATGGTGTAAATCCGTTCAGTAGTTTTTGAGAAATATCAAATTTTACTGATATCGATATTTGAGAATTCTGACATGTGATTGGCTGAGGGGTTACAAGCTCCAGCTTGCGGCTTATTGGCTGTGAATGGTTGAAACCAGGAAGTGTTGCCAGCCATTTTGTGATTTACTCCGTCAGCTCGCATCTCTCCGTGTAGAAGCCATCGGGTTCGTAGTTTTACCTCTGTGAGGCAACACTGGCATCTGTGTCTGTGTGAGATATGCCTTTCACGCTGCCTCTCTTCATATCACCAGGTCGCGGCTATGCCTTTAGAAGCCCGTCTGTCGGCTCGGAGCTCTGTGAGTCAGTCTGTCGGTACGATCCCCTACACTACCCAAAGACTACCCAAACACCACAGCACTGTCGTAAACTCTAAAACACTACCCCAGCACGATCCCCTACACTACCCAAACACCACTGCACTACCCTAAACCCCAAAACAGTACTCCCAGCATGACCCCTTACACTACCCAAACATTACTGCATTGTCGTAAACTCTAAAACACTACCTCCAGCATGATTCTTACACTACCCAAACAGCAGTGCACTACCTTAAACCCTAAAACGCTACCTCCAGCACGAACACCCTACAGTACACAAACACCACTGTACTACCCTAAAGCATAAAACAGTACCAGTCTGTCGGTTCGCAGGTCTGCGTCTGCAAGCCGTTGTGTCCCTAGCTGTACATGTGCGAGCCAGTCCGTTAGGTGATAGGTGTGTCTCTGCTAGCAGGGCCGTTGGCCCGTTGGTGTCCCCTTGCGAGTTAGACCTGAGCTCTCCCTCTGCGAGCCAGCACGCTGGTGTGCGTTTGCGAGCCAACGGCCCATAGCTCTCCCTGTGCGAGCCGAGCCGACGGGCCGCAGCTCTCCCTCTGCGAGCCTGCCCGACGGCCCGCAGGTGTCCCTGTGCTAGCCAGATCACAGCTGTTACTCTGCGAACCGATATTGGGAATATAAGGCGGCTCTAAAAAGAGCCTTGTGTTTATTAGTTGGAGCTACATATAAGTGCGGATGCACAGCTTCAGGTTATTCAGAAAAACTCGATTTCCCTGATCTGTGAAGTGTAATCCATCACTTCTGTAGATATCAGCCATATCAAAACGTATGTTGTTGTTGTAGATCGACCCCATTCTATGGTCTCTGAGGTATGCAGACACAGCTTTGTTGACATTCTTCCTAGATTTTTCAATCTGAGGACAAAATTGGTTTGACCATTTCCACTTCTGTCTTTGGCATAGATTGGAATATACAAAGACAGTTTGAGGCAAAAGCAACATCAATTGTCGAAAGGTGTCTTTCATTAGCATTTCCAAACCTACACCAGTCAATGTGCCTAGGTCGTTTCCACCACAGTGCACAATCATGAGGTCAGGGTGTTGGAGATGCAAACAGGTTTTAACCAAAGGCAACAATTGGTGCCACTTCAATCCTCTCTGTCCAAACCATTTAATGTCCACATTTTGTAAACCTAGGTCTAAGTCAATACGTCTCTGTTCTGCATACCTCTTGCACCAGAAAACATAGCTATGTCCTACGATCCACACTAGCATTTTGAAGGTATGGCTGGGAAGTATGGATAGATGTCTGTAGCTCATGCAGTCCATTCGTAGAATAAGAGATATGTTTAAAGGTGGGGAACTACTTTTTTCTCATTCAAAATGATAACTGATTGGGAGATGAAAAGCATTGTTTTTTAAAAGTAGGGTGCACATTCGTTTTGTGGAAAAGCATCTTTGTGATTGGTTAAGAAAAAGCAGTTTAAACGTGGAGTACATATGATAGGATAAAATTTGGTCAACTCAACCACACCTGCTACTTGCATTTGGAAGGCACTGTTCGAACTTAAAACAATCGTGATCTTTTAACCTGCAAGTGCCGTTAAATGTTCGAGAAAATGTTGCAAAAAAATAACGTTAGGTTTAAAAAAATTGATGAACTTTTAACCTGCACGTGTTGTAGAATGTTCTAGAAAGTGTGTTGAAAGAATACGTTGCACTTCTGACTTCTATGTGACCTTGAATATTAAAAAAACTGTTTATATGGAAAATTCAAAAATAACCAATAGAGAGAAGTTTTGCAATCTAAAAGAATCAAGGAACTATTCTAATTTGTTCTTTACATGTATTTATGTGTGGAGTAACAAAATTACAGACACAACAGCACCAGGTAGAGGAACAAGCAGGGAGTGGGGGGACGGGGGGAGATTGGCACAATGGCACACATGCACAATTAAGTACAGCACAACTACAGACAAACCATGGCTAAAATGAAACATACCAACAAGGAGCACAAGTCACACAACCCGCCAACATCACACCACTGAACAAGCACAGAAGTGAAAACCACACTGCCTGAAAGGGAGAAGGGTGAACAATACCTCACATGAAGGGATATCTCACACAGAATGCAGCACACACACATAGGAAGCAGAGCACACGAACATCCAACACAATGTTGTCCAAACATTCGCACAATCGAAAAACAGGACACAAATGCACTCGCCTGTGGCGGATAAACATCCAAAAGCGTCAGTACGAAACAGGCACATGAGAACGCATAAGTACAAACCCACAGTCCGGATGGGGTAGCAATTCACGTATGGCAGGCAGCCTGAGAGTCCGTGACACACACATTGGCATACAAATGAAGACACAACACATTTGGAGACAAGTGAAAATGTGGAGACTTTATAAAAAAAAGTGCGTGTCAGTACGGCCAAGAGTAGTGCCACGGTATGCAGACAAATGCAGCAGCGTGCCTGAATAAGGAACGTAGGAAAACGTCCATGTTCACCTTGGGGTAGTCCATAACCAACACACGTCAGTGTCAAGCAGCGTTGGTTGTCCGCGCCTCGGACATGAGCCGACACCAATGCAGCCATGTCCACTGTCGTCTTGGGACATATGACCAGATGCACAACATGCAATGATGCAGCGGGACATGTGCAATGTGGCACATCGAGTCGTGGTTGCAGGTACCTTGTCACTCGTCCATGAACGCGAGTGCAGCTGCGTAAGCCTCTATCTCTAATGAGTGATGGTTGGCCACAATATTTGACATGTCGTCGACATAATCCATCAGTTGACCGGGACAGATGTGCTGACTCCAACCACTGTACCCAATGTGCACCAAAGCAGAATCGGGAACTGGGTCAATTTGCTCACTGCATACTACGACACGTGCAATGTCCCAGGCCCAGTTCCCAACATGCATGCCAAACATCCATGTATGCCATAAACGGGCATCACCATGACACTCCTGGTCGTCGGCCAACAGGGGGCGCACACACTCGTCGTAATCCATGTCAGCTACGCACACGTTGGAGAGGCACACGTCCATGCACCACTCGGATAGGCACGTGCGACATTGAAATACAGGTTGAATGCAGGTGACGTCCGCAATGCGGAAGCTCAGCCGGTAAGTGATCCGCAGCACTGCCAAAGGCAGTGCACCCAGGACATGCACCAGACGTGCAAGGTATAGGTGGACGTGAATGGAGTCGACCATGTGTTCGGAATGCCCTGCCATTGCATCAGTGGCTCTGCTTGTAGCTGCACTTGCTTGCCGTGTGCCAGTCTTGTGGATGAAATGGCACAGCTTGGTGCAATGAGCCGGGTCTGTGTGCAATGGGTGCAGGGCAGGGGTGTGGTGGGAGTACGTGTGAAGGCCATTTCACGCATGCTAACTACGACGAAGGACTTTTGAGTGTGGGATGCGTACTCGTTGTTCTCAAATCGGGCAGTGCGTAGTGTGGGAGACGGATGCAAATATCATCGTATCTGTCAGGGGGGCTGGCCACTTGCAAGTTCCTTCTCGGAGCAGCAGATGTGTTAGCGCAAGATAGCTCAGACAAAGAACCTTTCATCCCTACAGTAACTTCTCCAGCTGCATTCATACAGGATGTGTACAAAGGCCGGTCGTGGGTGTTGTGGGATGTCTGCGACCCTGGTCATCATGGATGAGATGCCCAGCACGTGGAACATGGGCGGGTTCACTGTGTGTTACGTTGACAAACAGCTGCTCCTCCCTCCCACGAGCCCCCACACTTTTGTGCGCTGCGCTGTTGTATCCCGTGCACTCCTACGGCACACCATTGTAATGCCTATTCGTGCATGTCCTGCGGCATTCCAATCACACCGTGACACTGCCGTTTGGAGGTGGTGCATGCCACTTTACAACATCGACTGCTGCGGCCCTTGTGGCGGCCACACCAGAACACAGAGACACACTTACCGCACTTCTTGCACACGGACATGTCCGAGACACCCCGTTCCCCTTGCCGGATAGGCACTACCCCTGCGCTGACCTGTGTACGCCGGACCAGCACACGCCGCTTGTGCATGCAGGAGGATGCGTGCGTAGCTTCATGTCCAGGCTCACTGCCAACGCTGAGGTGACATGGTAACGTCCACTGAAGACAGCACACTGTGATGTTGGAGGGCCCGTGCCCATCGTGCTAACACAATGACCACACAGACACACTTGCTCAGATGCGGGTTCGGGGGGCGTTGGCGGTCCTGGGGTTGTTGCGATGAGTGTTGTGGCCCTCATGGGTATCCGTGTATCATGCTCATTGACTCTATGGCACCTGTGGGTGTTCCGGTGTGGCTCTTGGCTGTGTTCCCTTTCATGCTGCAGGTAGTCGTCCTGCTTAACACCAGGAGAAAGCAGGTGTAAAATCCCTGGTGCTAACGCGGCTTATCGCCGGAATTTGTTTCGCATCGCAGTTTTTGCCTTTCGTTGTGAAAGTTGTGATGTGGTTTTTTCGTGTACAGAAAAATAAACGAACTGGGCAGTGTATCCCGTCAAGATTCAGCACCTGACCCACTATTCCCAATCAATATAAATACAATGAGATTTCTTCATTGATTTTGTGTGTACACTGTAAATGCACTCACTACCACAGTGTAATTCAATACAGGATTTTAGTATTTAGAATAAATCGCAAAGGTGCACCTCGAGTGTTTTTGCACAGGAACGCCAACTCTGCATCTCATTATCAGCACTTTAATGCAACTAAAGTTGAGATAAATCTAACACACTTCAAAAGCTGGTGCAAACTGCAGACATCACCAGTATTCCTGCAATAACTGCCCCAAAATTTAACACCATGGTGGACACCACTAAATAACAGTAATAAGAACGAAAAAGAGTCACAACCAAAAACTTTATTGAAATTTTGTTTTTTTTCAAAACTTTATTTTTCCGTACATATAGAGGATAAACTAAATTTAACAAACTGAACACAAAACAACAAGGCGGAAGACTCCTGTCGAGTCCATGAATGTCGACGACACAGCCTGGAAAATAAAGCACAAAATAAGGACGTGTGTAATGCGCATATCAAAGGAGTGAGACACAGAGAAAGAGAGAAGGAAAAAAAAGCCAGAGAGGGAAGGAAAGAAAGGGAGTGAGAAAGGGAGAAGGGAGAGAGAGTGAGAGAGATAGAGATAGAAGGAAAGGAAGGAAGAGAGTGAGAGAGAGAGTGAAGAGAGGGAAGTGAGAGAGAGAGACACTGCCGCCCCTGCGCATCCATGACCAAATAATTACCTGCTGCCACCGGAGTGTCTACCAGTGGGCACTCCACGTGCCCGTGAAAGCTCCAGGGCCGGTCCCACCACCATGGCTTGGTGGACATTATGTGGACCCGCTCCGCAGCCCAGCAGATCCCACACATGTCGCTGAGTCCTGAGTCATCAATGGCGGAGACCACATCAGCTTTTGGTGCCGCTAACCCTGTGCAACGCAAGTCAGCGCCACGTGGTGGTAGGCCGCTGATGGCCATACAACTTAGGGTGCGACTAACCCTGTGCAACTCAAGTCCACGCCACGTGGTGGAAGGCCCCTGACGGCCACATCAGCTTCGGTGGCACTAACCCTGTGCAACTCAAGTCCGCGCCACGTGGTGGTAAGCCCCTGACGGCCACATCAGCTTTAGGTGGCACTAACCCTGTGCAACTCAAGTCCTTGCCACGTGGTGGTAGGCCCCTGATGGCCACATCATCTTTGGGTGGCACTAACCCTGTGCAACTCAAGTCCGCGCCACGTGGTGGTAGGCCC
This sequence comes from Calotriton arnoldi, assembly GCA_963921515.1. Lineage (NCBI taxonomy): Eukaryota > Metazoa > Chordata > Amphibia > Caudata > Salamandridae > Calotriton > Calotriton arnoldi. The sequence goes on from CAWUFW010002731.1 coordinate 1,945,973, forward strand.
CTGACGGTCACATCAGCTTTGGGTGGCACTAACCCTGTGCAACTCAAGTCCACGCCACGTGGTGGTAGGCCCCTGAAGGCCACATCATCTTCGGGTGGCACTAACCCTGTGCAACTCAAGTCTGCGCCATGTGGTGGAAGGCCCCTGACGGCCACATCAGCTTCGGGTGGCAGTAACCCTGTGCAACTCAAGTCCGCGCCATGTGGTAGTAGGCCCCTGACAGCCATAGAGCTCAGGGTGTGACTAACCCTCTGCGCAGTTTTCATGGACTCTTTATGATTGAGACCCGTGGAGCGTCCGCCATCCAGTCACCACCGGCAATAAAGGATGTGACGTTGTCGATCCATTATATTTGTGTGGTCACATGGCCTGTGACGCATGTGCCGGATGGGTGTGGTGTGTGTGCAAACCTGCCCTCAGGGAGTGGCCGTGACATGTTGACAACTAGACCACTGACCTGCACACCAACAGCGAGTACGCCTGCGACAGGTAGCTATGTGGGGTGTGTGAAAACGTGTTTTCTCAATGGATTTTCCATAGGAAACTTTAGACAAGGCTACAGGTCAAACTGCTGAACGGAATTATGCCAAATTTGGTAGGGAGAAAGGTCTTGGTCCAGAAAGCGCGCTTTCTCACATCGAGTGGAAATATAAAAGAAAGGTCCCGGGGGCAATTTAATATACCGGAGCTCTGTCTGTGCGAGATAACCCTTTCACGCTCCCTCTGCCCAACATCACCACTTTGCAGCTATGCCGTTAGAAGCCAGTCCGTCGGCTCGCAGCTGTCTACCTTTGCGAGCTAGTACGCTGCTGTGCCTGTACCTCTGCCAGCTACTACGCTGCTGTTCCTTTGGGAGCGGACGGCTCGTAGTACTGCGTCTGTGAGTCGAGCGGACAGGCCGCAGTTGTCCCTCTGCGAGCCTGGGTGCGAACTGTTCATAAGTCACACTACATAAGCATTGAAAAGCCATTTTGTGATTCAGTCCGTCAGCTGGCATCTGTCCGAGGCATTTCTGAAAACATACCGGAGTTCTTTCTGTGAGAGATACCCCTTTCATGCTGCCTCTCCCCACATCAGCAGGTAACACACCCTCTTCCCACATCAGCAACATACCCCCAACAACCTTCTTGGGCCTGGAATTGTCCGTGTGCGGTTGGACAAACAAGAATCTTAGTCATGTATAGATTTGCATATAAAACATTTTATTTAAACAAAACAACAACAAATAAAACTGAAGGGAGTCTGGTGCTGTGGTCGCTGCTACGAAGTTGGGGTCATTGCAATTCAGGGCTCAGGACACAGTTCCACATGTGGGGTCGGCTTGTATTGAACAGGGTTAGTGGCACCACGTGTCGCCGGCTTGTGTTGAACAGGGTTAGTGGCACCACCTGTAGCCGGCCTTGTATATGGAAATATGCCTCACTGATCGAAGGGAGTATGGTGCTGTGGTCGCTGCCACGGACTTGGGGTCACTGCCATTCAGGACTCAGGACACAGTTCCACGTGTGGGATCGGCTTGTGTTGAACAGGGATATTAGCACCACGTGTCGCCGGCTTGTGTTGAACAGGGTTAGTGGCACCACATGTCGCGGCTTGTGTTGAACAGGGTTAGTGGCACCACATGTCCAAAATTCGAATTGCGAGCTCTGCTGCCCACAGTGTAGACTGCTAATGAGTGTTCGTTTGCACTTGAAGATGAATTTGGTGATTGTACTAAAGCTATAACTGATATAAAAAAAGTTCTTGAAGCAAGGATACTAAAAGGATATTATGTAGGTTTTAGGCCTGTGATAGTTACTTGCCTACTGGACTGTGTAATTAATGAATGAAGACTTAATTTTAATTGTGAGCCCTGATGACCGCAGTGTAGGCCAGAGGTAGCGGTCAGTAAGGGCCCATAGCCACGTGGCGTTGAGTTGAGGTGCACAGTTAGTGGCACCAGAAGCATTGAGAATGTATGAGCCTGTGATGCTGCTTGGTGCGGACAGGCCGCACTGGGAGCAACGTCTCTTGCCTACTAGACTGCGTCGTCTGCAATCGCGACTGTTTCTGAATTGTGAGCCCTGCTGACCGCAGTCTAGGCCAGAGGTAGCGGTGAGCAAGGGCCCACAGCCACGTGCATAGGTTGGTGGCCCCACCGGCCTGCGTAGTTCAGGTTCAGTGGCACCACGTGTTGCCGGCCTTCCATATGCAAATACGCCTCACTAATCGAAGGGAGTCTGGTGCTGTGGTCGCTGCCACGAAGTTGGGGTCACTGCCATTCAGGAGTGAGGACACAGTTCCACATGTGGGATCGGCTTGTGTTGAACAGGGTTAGTGGTACCACGTGTCGCGCCTTGTGTTGTACAGGGTTAGTGGCACCACCTGTAGCCGGCCTTGCATATGGAAATATGCCTCACTGATCGAAGGGAGTCTGGTGCTGTGGTCGCTGCCACGGACTTGGGGTCACTGCCATTCAGGACTCAGGAAACAGTTCCACATGTGGGATCGGCTTGTGTTGAACAGGGTTAGTGGCACCACGTGTCGCCGGCTTGTGTTGAACAGGGTTAGTGGCACCACGTGTCACGGCTTGTGTTGAACAGGGTTACTGGCACCACGTGTCCAAAATTCGAATTGCGAGCTCTGCTGCCCGCAGTGTAGACTGCTAATGAGTGTTCATTTGCACTTGAAGATGAATTTGGTGATTGTACTACAGCTATAACTGATATAAAAAAGTTCTTGAAGCAAGGATACTAAAAGGATATTATGTAGGTTTTAGGCCTGTGATAGTTACTTGCCTACTGGACTCTGTAATTAATGAATCAAGACTTAATTTTAATTGTGAGCCCTGATGACCGCAGTGTAGGCCAGAGGTAGCGGTCAGCAAGGGCCCACAGCCACGTGACGTTGACTTGAGCTGCACAGATTGGGAGCGTACAGTCTTCTTAACCGATTTGACTCTCTTACACAATTTGCATCGGCACTAATCTTGAATTGTTAGCCCTGCTAACCGCATTGTAGGCCGGAGGCAGCGGTCATCAAGGGCCCACAGCCACGTGGCGTTGACTTGAGCTGCACAGAGTTAGTGGTACTTGAAGCACTTAGCGTGTGCGCAGTCAGCGATGATGCGTGGTCCGGGCTGGCCGCACTGGTAGCAATGTCTGTTGCCTACTGGACTGCGTCATCTGCAATCGCGAGTCGCTCTGAATTGTAAGCCCTACTCACCGCAGTGGAGGCAGGAGGCAGCGGTGAGGAAGGGCCCACAGGCACGTGTTGTTGACTTGAGCAATGTCTCTTGCCTACTGGACTGCGTCATCTGCAATCTCGACTCCATCTGAATTGTGAGCCCTACTGACCGCAGTGTAGGCCGGAGGCAGCGGTCAGGAAGGGCCCACAGCCATGTGTTGTTGACTTGAGCAATGTCTCTTGCCTACTGGACTGCGTCATATGCAATCGCGACTCAATCTGAATTGTGAGCCTTGCTATCCGCAGTGTATATCAAAGGCAGTAGTTTGTACAGACATAAGTCCGCGGTGCTGTGCCGCTGGGGGCCTGTGTGGAGGAAGCCAGCGATCGGCTGAGGAGGCTGGCGGTCATGTTGGCGGCCTCATGGCAGGGTGAGGGGCACCGCCCTGGCAGACGCTTTAGCCTTTGCACAAGTGAACCACGCCCAGAGCTCCGGCCTATTTATTCACACTCCTACGCTGAAGTGGCGTACGTCGGACCAGCCCACTCCGGTTACGCTTATGCTTACAGGGGCGGACGACACAGCTACATGACTGAGATCTTCACTAGTGTTTGACGTAACATGGTTAGGTCCACTGTCCACAACACTACAAGCACCAGTAGTATTTGTGCACATGGAGAGGTGTGTGTTCTGCATACTGAGATGTGTCCAGCACATCACCGCTACACTTTGCATTGTGTGCATTGTTAAACATGGGTGAATTGCTTCCTTCACATATAGTTTGTTCACACCTGTCCCAATATTCAGCTATTGTGTGGCTGAGGGGCCATGCCGTTTTCGGAAAGTTTGCTGTGTTGTTCTGCGCTGCCTCGGTGGTAGAGGGAGGGGCTGGGGGTGGTGGTGGGTGTTGTGGCGTTCTTGGGTGTCGGAGCTGCTTGATCAGTAGGTCTATGATATGTGTTGGTCTTCAGATGTGGCTCTGGGCTGGGCTCCGTTTCATACTGTATGTAGTTGTTTAATATTTAAAAAACAAGAAGACATTATATAGTTTAAATAACAAATACAAAAAAATTACAGTAGGGAGAGGGGTGGTACGGGGGGGAGGTCCAGAGGGTTGTGGCAGTGGGTGTTGTGTCCTTCTTGGGTGTGCAAAAATACTATAGGTTAAATGAACATTATAATTAGAAGTTAGCATTAAAAAAAACATTGAAATTCACTGAAAAACCATAGGTTTCAGGGACGTTATAGATAGAAATTAGTATTTAAAAAACCTTTGAAATTCACTGAAAAAACCATAGGTTTCATGCACGTTATAGTTAGAAATTGGCATTTAAAAAAACCTTTGAAATTCACTGAAAAAACCATAGGTTTCAGGCACGTTATAGTTAGAAATTAGCATTTAAAAAAGCTTTGAAATTCACTGAAAAAACCATAGGTTTCAGGCACGTTATAGTTAGAAATTAGCATTTAAAAAACCTTTGAAATTCACTGAAAAAACCATAGGTTTCAGGCACGTTACAGTTAGAAAATAGCATTTAAAAAACCTTAGAAATTCACTGAAAAAACCATAGGTTTCAGGGACGTTATAGTTAGTTGGACATTTCACTCATACAAAACCATAGAAATTCCACCGTTATAGTTAGTTCAGCTAACTATAACTCGCGCCCGCAATGCACTGCTGATGACGTCACATATTACATCATTCATGACATGGTCAGTGACATCACTGATGACATCACTGATGACATCTCAAATGACATCACTGATAACATCACTGATGACATCATCCATGTGACAATCTGATGCACCTCCTCACACACTAATATAACCTTTGATACACTCACTGTAAAATACAGACTACCATTTTCGATAGCATTGACACACTAATACCAGTTACTACATACCCACTCAGTGATTCCTAGGTCTACACACACATCTACCCATTCACCCATACAATCAGTCATACATGCAGTCACTGATCAATAGAACACTATCAAATGCACTCATACACCTATATAGACATTGACACACCAGCACTCATCCTAGTCAGTTATGTACTCATCCTAGTCACTCATGCAAAGAATCAATCACAGTTCCATTTACTCACCTACAGAGTTATACACACACCACCTCATTTATTCATACAGATAGTAATGCATACTTAGTCTCTTATATAATCACTAATACAAGTATACACTCATACATACAGCCACTCTCACAATCACTGACTCTCACGTATAGTCATTTCTATACACCAACTCTCACATACACTGCCTTTTATATATGTACTTAGCTGGACATGTGCACTGAGACATCAATTCACTCACCAAGACGCCCATACACACACTTACCCACCCATACAACTGTTTCCACATGCACTCTTAAACTCATACACCCTGTCAATCAACCACTCACACATCTATGCACAGAGTCACACACCCCCACCCAACCACACACACACTCAGTCTCCTATAGAAATACGCAGGCAACTAATCAATAACCCATATAGACATTCATGTAGCTACTGACCAACCGATGCAGCAGCTTACACAACAACAGACAGAGTGATACAGACATTCACACACTTTAGACACTAACCCATGTATTCAGTAAGATACATTTAATCATTCACTTAAACATCAGTCACACACCTACTAAATCCTGCATCCAGACACTTATACATCCATTCATTCTTCAATACAGCTTGGTATATATATAATACATATTTAAATTTTAAAGAAAACCACATTCACTGGGTGATGTCATCAGTGATGTCATTTGAGATGTCATCAGTGATGTCATCAGTGATGTCACTGACCATGTCATGAATTATGTAATATGTGACGTCATCAGCAGTGCATTGCGGGGCGCGAGTTATAGTTAGCTGAACTAACTATAATGGTGGAATTTCTATGGTTTTGTATGAGTGAAATGTCCAACAAACTATAACGTCCCTGAAACCTATGGTTTTTTCAGTGAATTTCTAAGGTTTTTTAAATGCTAATTTCTAACTATAACGTGCCTGAAACCTATGTTTTTTTCAGTGAATATATATATATCCAAGCTCCAAAGTACCCAACGTACAAGGAGCACTCGAACAGCAACATGCTCATGAAGAGCCTTTATGGTATACAATCCGCCGGCACAACGATAACTTTAAGCAGTCCAATTTGCCATGGATGCCTGACACGTTTCGAAGTGTCCCCACTTCTCTTCAGAGGCTTTGGCAATTGAAGGTGCATAGGACACCACCCTCATCATTTAAATGCTCCAATGCATGCCCTGGACGGGACGCTCCGCCGCGACTAGCAGAGCATTATGGGCCTTGTAGTGTCCTTTGTCTCCAGATGGAGCGCGCAATGTTGCTGCTGTAACATTCATAGCCCCCAGATGGGCCTCGGTGTGCCGGTGTCAGACTACTATGTACTCTTACCTTGTCTTGTGCATAGTTAGGTTCGCAGAGACGCAAGGGACCAACTTCCCAGTTCCCTATGAATAACCAGTGATTTTAGACCCACTTGGATTAAAAAATAGGGATCAGGGAGGAGGGCCGGATGCTGGACGTTGGTGGGCTCTTGTTGTCGACCTGAGGCAACAAGACAAACGTCGGATAAGAACCTCTTTTATCACACGGGCATTAGATGTTCTGCTTGTATTATACCTCTTTATATTAAGTAACTAACTGTCCTACCTGCGATCTGGAGCTGATAGGGAGAACGTCCTAGTGTTTCTTGTGGAGGTCTTGTGGAAGTCTGAGTTGTGCAGCTGAAGTTGTAGAGCTGAAAGGATGTAATGTATCTTGTAGGATTTATTCCAAAAGTTGCATCACCTTTTGAGAGAAAACATTCAGATATTGAAAGTGTTCAAGTTTTAAATAAACTCACACTACGAATTATCTGTCTTTTATAAACATAAAGCTCAGCTTACTTTCTCCGTCTTTTCAACTGCTTCTCAAGTAGACCTGTGCCTTAAAACAAAAAGTGTAGAGAAACAAATCCCCAATAATAATATACATACACTTTGCCCCTTTTCACTTCAGTGCAAAATGTCCAAAAGTCCAACAAAATTCAAAAGATTCCTAACTTTCTTAATGTCCAAATATGCACTTCCGATTTTCTCAAAAGAATTCTTTTAATTCGTTTGTGGAAAAGTGTTTCCAAAAATTGTCTGTTTAGTCTCATAAAACTCGTTCTGTCTTGCGATGGGCGCCAAGTGAGAAAACAAAGTACTTAACTTTCTGTTGTTTCTTCTCTTTACAGGTTCCGTTGCTGTTGAGGGCTTCCGGAAGGTTCTCAGGAAAGAAGAACACCGAAGCTTGGAGTTTCACGGACGTTTCCAGGTAAGAAGGCCTCTAAGCAGGTCCTGACGCGATGGTGGGCAGAAGGCTAAGCGCCTTCTGGAAGGTGGGTGTGGTCTTAAATAGTCACACGTTCTACGTGAACGTCTCTTGCGGCGAATCCGGTTTTCTTTACCGGAGTTTGCCGCGAGTTCAAAGAATCGGAGCATCCTGTGCTGCCCACACGCATTCAAAAGCGCTTTGCCTTTCTGGCGTCCCCGGGCGCATGTTCAAATGCGCTTTGCCTTTCAAGTATGGTCGGGCGCATTCCCAACCTGGCAACAGTATCAGTCTTAGAAACAAAGCATCATATAGATCTGTAATGGTTCCTCAAGCATTGCTATAACAAATACATTTGTTCACATGATATTCAAACCAAACCTGGCACTGTACAGTTTCATAAATACATGAAAGTTATAACTCACACAATTATGTATCAACACTATCAATCCCCACATAAAACTCCTACATCAGGTAGTGCTGGATGCACGGGAAAGGGGTGGGTTTTTTGACACTGAATTGCTCTGCACGGCTTTGAGGAAGCCCGTGCTTTGCAAATCATGACAGTACCCCCCTCTCAAAATCCCCCCTAAGACCATTGGAATGGGCCTGGGTTTCTGAGGGTATCGAGAATGAAAAGCTTTCACCAAACGAGGAGCATTCTTTAAATGCGCAAGAGGCTCCCACGAGCGCTCTTCAGGACCATAACCTTTCCAGTCCACTAAATAAAAGAGTTTCCCACGGATTCTTTTTGCGTCGAGAACAGCCTTAACTTCAAATTACGGAACTCCATCAACCTCTACTGGAGGAGGAGGTGTCTTTAGACGAGTCAAAGGGTTATAAGGTTTTAATATGGAAACATGGAAGACTGGATGGAATCGATATTTGGGTGTTAGTGTTAGTTTCATACTTACTTGATTGATATTTTTTTCAATTTGCAATGGTCCAATGAATCAAGGACAACATTTTTTGTAACCTTTAATCCGTAAGTTTTTTGTGGACAACCATACTTGGTCTCCTATGGCATATAAGGGCTGAATAGAACGGTGTTTGTCTGCAGTCATCTTTTGGCTTTCTTTTGCTTTTGCGAGATGAAACTGAGCGTTTTGTTGAATGGAAACTAATTTTGTCACATACTCATTTACTGATGGAACCAAATTTGAGACATCAATTTTACCTGGGATATTTTTAGGATAATAACCGTAAGTGCAGAAAAATGGTGACATCTTAATAGAGGCATGTTCTGTGTTATTATATGCGAATTCTAGAGCCCATAAAATATCTGACCATTCTTGCTCACAAGTTATCAACATACAACGCAAATATTGCTCAATAGTTTGATTGGTGCGTTCCGTTAAACCATCTGTTTGAGGATGATAACTAGAAGAGGTTCGCACTTCCATGTTCAATGAGTCACTTAAATTGTGCCAAACGTGAGAGATAAATTGGGGACCCCTATCTGAAATCAGAATAGATGGGATTCCATGTAACCGTGTTACTTCTTTTACAAATATGTGAGCTAATTCCATGGCAGAGGGAAGTCTTTTTAAGGGTATACAATGAGCCATGCGAGAAAAATGATCTACTATTGTCAAGATTGTGGTGAAACCTTTAACGGTAGGGGGAAGTTCTACGATAAAATCTAAGGAAACAGTGTGCCATGGTTGGGGAGGAATAGGTAAAGGTTGTAAAAGACCACTAGGAGCTTGATGCTGTGCCTTGTTTTGTGTACATATTGCACAAGTATCAACAAAGTTCTGGATGTCATTGAACATAGAAGGCCACCAAAATTTACGCTTAACTGCTAAATAAGTTTTTGTGATTCCGGGATGAGCGGATAACAGAGTATCATGATGTAACTGAATAATTTTAGTTCGCACACTTTCAGATGGTACAATGATCTGTTCATTCATGAATAACATCTCATCTTTCCATTGCAATGATGGGTATAACTTTTGCCATTCTGATTTTATTTTGTTCGGAAATCGTCTTGTATAAGGGTTATTACATCGGAATTTGTTATGCTGGCTTGAAAACAATGCACAGGAAGAATAGGCTGTGAAGCTTCAGACTGTTTGGGAATATCTTCTTCTTCTCCTATGCGTGATAAAGCATCCGCTTTATTGTTTTCTTTTCCAGGTCGAAACGTGATAATAAAATTGTAATCATTAAAGAATAATGTCCAACGCAATTGTCGTGCAGAAAGAGCTTTAACAGCTCGTAGAGACTGTAAGTTTCGGTGATCAGTATAAATCGTAATTGGGTGTCTAGCACCTAACAAGTAGTGGTGCCATTCTTCAAAAACTGCTTTAATTGCCAATAATTCTCTGTCTGCAATGGTCTAATTCTGTTCTGCTTGAGGTAACTTTCTGGAGCAATAGGCTATGGGATGCATTTGTCCTGTATCATGGTTTCTTTGAGAAAGGATTCCACCTAAGGCGAATTGTGATGCATCAGCCTCAACTATAAAAGGACGCGCAGGATCAGGATGCATTAACACAGGGGCTGACGTAAACAATCTTTTTAATTCCTGAAAGGCTTTTTCGGCAGACTCATTCCATTCAAATTTTATGCCTTTTCTGAGAAGCTTAGTGAGGGGAGTGATGGCTTGGGAAAAATTATGGATGAAGCGCCTATAAAAATTGGCGAAACCCAGAAAACTCTGAACTTGTTTTACCGAAGTGGGACTAGGCCAAGACAAGACTGACTTGATCTTATTTGAATCCATTTCAATGCCAGAAGGGCTGATAATGTATCCCAAAAAATCCACCTTAGTAGTGTGAAATACACTTTTTTCTAATTTCACATATAAAGAATTTTGTAAGAGTTTTTGAAGGATGGCTCGCACTTGTTTTACATGCTCAGTTTCCGAAGTAGAATATATAAGGATATCGTCTATATAGACTACACAACAAATGTCTAAAAACTCTCGCAATACCTCATTTATAAAAAATTGAAAAGCGTCAGGGGCGTGGCAGAGTCCGAAGGCCATTACTTGGCATTCGAAAAGGCCGAATTTAGTGCAAAATGCAGTCTTCCATTCATCGCCCTCTCGGACTCGTACAAGGTGGTAAGCTCCCCGCAAGTCAAGTTTAGTGTAAATGGTAGCGTGCTTGATCTGATCTAATAATGTAGGAATCAGAGGAAGCGGATAACGATTTTTTATTGTCACGTTATTTGGGGCGCGATAGTCAATGCATGCGCGCAACTCTCCCCCCTTCTTTGGTATAAGAAAAAGAGGAGATGAGACTGGGGATTTGGAATGTCTAATAAAACCATTCGCTAAATAGTCATCTAAATAGGTTCTCAAATATTCATTTTCTTTTTCGGTAAGGGCATATATACGGCTACAAGGTAGCGTTGCCACTGGGACTAGATCTATTCGGCAATCAAAATCTCTATGAGGTGGGAGGGTGTTAGCTCTTTTTTTATCAAAAACATCCAAGAGATCAGAATAATTATTAGGTACTCCATCAATTAGTAAAACACTCGTAGATTCTTTAGGAAGGTCATAACCTTGAACACAGTCTTCTTCAGTGTTATGCTGAAAGCATTCTGAACGACAATGTGAGGAATGAAACAATACTGTTTTCTTTACCCAATCAATTCTGGGGTTGTGTAAAGTTAACCACGGGATTCCTAAGATAAGACGGAATTGAGGTGCGTCTATTATATCAAAAGCGATTTGTTTGCTATGATTGGGGGAACAACGCATCAGTAAAGTTTCAGTATGATTTTGTATTAATCCTGAGGCTAACTCCTTCCCATCTACTGCTCGAACTATTTCTGGTTGAGATTTTGGTACAGTGTGTAAATTCAACTTTTGAAAGGATAGGGTGTCTATGAAGTTGCCAGTGGCTCCAGAATCAATTAACGTATCAATGGTCCAAGTGTGGGTTGTGTTTTCTACTGCTTGTATAGTGACTTGGATACTTAGGTGTTGAAAGGAGACTCTAGGGATCGTTGAGGCCAAATTGAAATAGGTACTCGATAAACCGACCTCGTCTTTCATCGAGCGTTCTAGTTTTCCGATTGTTGTTGGACTATGGCTACCTCAGATGGTTTTGTTTTATTTTTATTGGGGCTTGTGGGACATTCTCTAATGAAATGTCCGGTTTTACCGCAATAAAGACACTGGTTTAATTTTCGGCGTTTTTCCTTTTCTTCTTTGGTGAGGGGTCCTCTGATCGTACCTATCTGCATCGGTTCTCCTAAATCTGTCTTATTTGTGTTTTCCCCTTTTGGAGCACTCTTGTCCTTGAATAACAGTAGTTTTTGATCATGTTTACCGCGTTCCCCTTTTCGGTCTAGTAAACTGTGATTTAACTTCACTACCAGGTCTATAAAGTCACTACAATCTTCTGGGGGATCCAAAACTTGGGTTACCATATCCTTCAGTTCATCCCAAAGACCTCTATAGAACAAAGAGACTCTTTTTTCCTCAGGCCATTCTGCTTCGATAACCAATCTATTGAATGCTGAAATGTAATGTATCAAGTCAGATGTTCCTTGTTTCAAATTGAGCAACTCATTATCAGCGGATTGCACAAACACGTGTTTAGCAAATAATTTTTTCATAGTGTTTTTGAAACGCCTGAAATCATATAACAGGGGGTCGTCATGTTCTACCAAAGGGACTGACCATAAGGCTGCGTCCCCTCCTAGATAAGATAAGATGAATGCTATTTTAGAGGAATCATCTGGGAATGCCGTTGGTTTAGCGATAAAATGTAGATGACATTGATTTAAGAAAATCGTGAATTTGTTGCTATCCCCGTAGAATCTCTCAGGTGGTGCTAAAGGTACTGGGACTGGGGTTACCATTTGGATTTGGGTAGGTGCTGCAACCGTAGGACTTTGGGTTGTCTGGGGCATTGTCTGAAAACTAGGCTGAAAACTAGGAGGTTTTAAAATAGGTTTGCGTATGTTATCTTGTAGAGTTGATAAATCTCTACGTAAAGCTGCATTTCAGCTTTAATATCCGCTAAAATAGAGGCTATATCTTGTAATGAAATCTGCTGTGAAGAAGGATCCATTGCGTCTGGGCGAACCGTTACACGTGGGCTTAGCCTTCTGTCAGACAACTATGCACTCTTACCTTGTCTTGTGCGTAGTTAGGTTCGCAGAGCCACAAGGGACCAACTTCCCAGTTCCCTATGAATAACCAGTGGTTTTAGACCCACTTGGATTAAAAAATAGGGATCAGGGAGGATGGCCGGATACTGGACGTTGGTGGGCTCTTGTTGTCGACCTTCGAGGCAACAAGACAAACGTCGGATAAGAACCTCTTTTATCACACGGGCATTAGATGTTCTGCTTGTATTATACCTCTTTGTATTAAGTAACTAACTGTCCTACCTGCGATCTGGAGCTGATAGGGAGAACATCCTAGTGTTTCTTGTGGAGGTCTTGCGGAAGTCTGAGTTGTGCAGCTGAAGTTGTAGAGCTGAAATGATGTAATGTATCTTGTAGGATTTATTCCAAAAGTTGCATCACCTTTTGAGAGAAAACATTCAGATATTGAAAGTGTTCAAGTTTTAAATAAACTCACACTACGAATTATCTGTCTTTTATAAACATAAAGCTCAGCTTACTTTCTCCGTCTTTTCAACTGCTTCTCAAGTAGACCTGTGCCTTAAAACAAAAAGTGTAGAGAAACAAATCCCCAATAATAATATACATACACTTTGCCCCTTTTCACTTCAGTGCAAAATGTCCAAAATTCCAACAAAATTCAAAAGATTCCTAACTTTCTTAATGTCCAAATATGCACTTCCGATTTTCTCAAAAGAATTCTTTTCCTTAGTTTGTGGAAAAGTGTTTCCAAAAATTGTCTGTTTAGTCTCATAAAACTAGTTCTGTCTTGCGATGGGCGCCAAGTGAGAAAACAAAGTACTTAACTTTCTGTTGATTCTTCTCTTTACAGGTTCCGTTGCTGTTGAGGGCTTCCGGAAGGTTCTCAGGAAAGAAGAACACCGAAGCTTGGAGTTTCACCGATGTTTTCGGGTAAGAAGGCCTCTAAGCAGGTCCTGACGCGATGTTGGGCAGAAGGCTAAGCACCTTCTGGTAGGTGGGTGTGGTCTTAAATAGTCACACGTTCTACGTGAATGTCTCTTGCGGCAAATCCGGTTTTCTTTACCGGAGTTTGCCGCGAGTTCAAAGAATCGGAGCATCCTGTGCTGCCCACACGCATTCAAAAGCGCTTTGCCTTTCTGGCGTCCCCGGGCGCATGTTCAAAGGCGCTTTGCCTTTCAAGTGTTCTCGGGCGCATTCCCAACATGGCAACAGTATCAGTCTTAGAAACAAAGCATCATATAGATATGTAATGGTTTCTCAAGCATTGCTATAACAAATAAATTCGTTCACATGATATTCAAACCAAACCTGGCACTGTACAGTTTCATAAATACACGAAAGTTATTACTCACACAATTATGTATCAACACTATCAATCCCCACATAAAACTCCTACATCAGGTAGTGCTGGATGCACGGGAAAGGGGTGGGTTTTTTGACACTGAATTGCTCTGCACAGCTTTGAGGAAGCCCGTGCTTTGCAAATCATGACAGCTGGTGGATATGCTAAATCCATTGCTGCCCCACAAAGTCGGCCTGCTCGATAACAGACCGCATGGCCCCCACATCCTGGGGTGGTGCTCCTTCGCGGCAGGGTATGCCGTGTATTTATCCAAGCTCCAAAGTACCCAACGTACAAGGAGCACTAGAACAGCAACATGCTCATGAAGAGCCTTTATGGTATACAATCCGCCGGCACAACGATAACTTTAAGCAGTCCAATTTGCCATGGATGCCTGACGCGTTACGAAGTGTCCCCACTTCTCTTCAGAGGCTTTGGCAATTGAAGGCACATAGGACACCGCCCTCATCATTTAAATGCTCCAATGCATGCCCTGGATGGGACGCTCTGCCGCGACTAGCAGAGCATTATGGGCCTTGTAGTGTCCTTTGTCTCCAGATGGAGCGCGCAATGTTGCTGCTGTAACATTCATAGCCCCCAGATGGGCCTTGGTGTGCCGGTGGATATGCTAAATCCGTTGCTGCCCCACGAAGTCGGCCTGCTCGATAACAGACCGCATGGCCCCCACAACCTAGGGTGGTGCTCCTTCGTGGCAGGGTATGCCGCGTATTTATCCAAGCTCCAAAGAACCCAACGTACAAGGAGCACTCGAACAGCAACATGCTCATGAAGAGCCTTTATGGTATACAATCCGCCGGCACAACGATAACTTTAAGCAGTCCAATTTGCCATAGATGCCTGATGCGTTTCGAAGTGTCCCCACTTCTCTTCAGAGGCTTTGGCAATTGAAGGCGCATAGGACACCGCCCTCATCATTTAAACGCCCCAATGCATGCCCTGGATGGGATGCTCTGCCGCGACTTTCTTTTGCTGTTCCGGGGGGTTCTTCTTGAAGTTGTTCCGCCTGTGACCACTCCCAGTCACATGGTTATTAGCCCTCCTACGCCTCACAGGTGCAAGGCACTTGGCGCTCCTCATCCGCACTGCTGCATTGTGGTTGGTGGAGTCCTTCATAAGAGCCCATACAATAACGGGGCCTCTTAAAACACCTGGTGATGTCCCAAACTTGGTTGGCCTGGATTCACATGCCGCTGCAGCCCTGCGGGTGGTAAAATCGTCCTGTGTCCCCCTTATCAGGCAAACAATTTTGCCTCCTCTCTCCCCATACTGGCAAAAAAACTCCTCATGGAAATTAGACGCCGGGGGGGTGACGCGTTTGCAGTCTCATGCAGGCACCAAAAGTGCAGGTAAGCCGCGTAGCACCATATCGAGAGGGCGTGTCACTCAGCCAGCACCTGCAGCTGGCACAACATACCAAACAGGCTCTCTCCTCACATACGAAAAGAGTATGACACTGCTCCGGGGGTCAGAAAAGGACGGCTTTATTTTCTTAAAAGCAATGTCATTGGAAAGTCTCTGGAAACGCAGGGCAGATGCGTTTCCGCCTCAATGGCTTCATCAGTGCCCATTCCAGATTGTTTCTTTTGCTGTTCCGGGGGGTTCTTCTTGAAGTTGTTCCGCCTGTGACCACTCCCAGTCACATGGTTATTAGCCCTCCTACGCCTCACAGGTGCAAGGCACTTGGCGCTCCTCATCCGCACTGCTGCATTGTGGTTGGTGGAGTCCTTCGTAAGAGCCCATACACCGATGCCCATCTGGGGGCTATGAATGTTACAGCAGCAACATTGCGCGCTCCATCTGGAGACAAAGGACACTACAAGGCCCATAATGCTCTGCTAGTCACGGCAGAGCATCCCATCCAAGGCATGCATTGGAGCATTTAAATGATGAGACCGGTGTCCTATGCGCCTTCAATTGCCAAAGCCTCTGAAGAGAAGTGGGGACACTTCAAAACGCATCAGGCATCCATGGCAAATTGGACTGCTTAAAGTTATCGTTGTGCCGGCGGATTGTATACCATAAAGGCTCTTCATGAGCATGTTGCCGTTCGAGTGCTCCTTGTACGTTGGGTACTTTGGAGCTTGGATATATATATATATATATATATATATATATATATATATATATATATATATATATATATATATATAAATATATCCAAAGACTTCGTCACCAATCCTATGAAAAGACGAGAAGCAGACCCAGAGTTGGTGCAATTGCTGGTTTATTTAGTGAACTCCCGCACCTCCGCCATTACGCGTTTCAGCCTCACACGAGGCCTTGATCACATATATATATATATATGTATGTATGTATGTATATGTATATATTATTATATATATATTGTGTTGTCCAAATGCCCGAGAGCTTTGAACTCGCACTCCCAGCACGTCACCTTTCGGCATTAATCACGGAAACAAACCTCGGCATGTCAGGAAACTTTTATTTCATTAAATTCAATGCTGCATAAATTAAAAACTGGCACGGAACCCACTGTGGGTGTCTCAATGTATTTCCAAGGACCACAAGTCCCTGCATGCACCAGCCAAAGTCAGCATGATGAACGTGGCCCACTGAGGGCAGTACAGGTGCAACCAATTATGGCCCCGGGGACCCCATTCCCCGGGGCTGGCCTTTCCGTTTTTTTAATTTTGTAATTTTTTTTAATTAAAGGGGAGGGGGGCCATGTGGCCCTTCTCCCGGGCCACTTCTGGCCCTGGGGACCCCATCCCCCGGGGCCTGGCCTCACCTTGGGGGCCGTGGGGGGAGCCCCAATGCCCCCACGGTCCCAGCCGGCTCCCCGCCTCCTGAGGGAGCCGGCATTGTTTTTGCACAAGGGTAGCTGTTGACATGCAGCTCCCCTTGTGCAAAAGCAATCTGCTTTGGTTTTTGGAAGCGAGAGCAGGTTTCCTGCTCTCGCGTCCAAACACCAAAGCAGAGTTTGCTATGACAGGGCGGGAGCCGTGCTCCCGCCCTGCCATAGCAAACAGCAATGTCCCAAGGGTGGGCACCCCGGGACATTGCAGGAGCCGGCCCTGGGGGGTGGCAGTCCCCAGGGCCATCAAGGGCTCCTGGAGGAGGGCAGCGTGGCCCCCCTCCAATCATTTGTAAAGTTCCGGGGAGGTGGTGGTCCCTGGGGCTTTGGGGGGGCCCGCGAGGCCCCCCACCCAATTTTAACAAAGCCCCTGGGAGGTTGCAGTCCCCGGGGCTTGGGGGGGACCGTGAGGCCCCCTGCCCTAATTTAATTAAAGCCCCGGGGAGGTGTCGGTCCCCGGGGCTGCGGGGGCCGTGTGCCCCCGCATAAATTATAAAGCCCCGGGGAGGTGGCGGTCTCCGGGGCTGTGGGGGCCCCCATGGGCCCCCACACCTTCATTTAGAATTGCCCCCGGGACCTGGCCCACCCGAGGGCTTTTCAACAAACGAAGCGCGGGAGACCGCGCTTCGTTTTTTTAAATAATTTCGGCCGGATTCGCGCACTCAGCGCGAATTTGGCTGAAATTATTTTTAAAAAAAAGTTTTTTTGGGGCCTGGGGGACCTTGTGGGACCCCCTGAGCAGGCCTAGGGGGTCCGGGTGTTTCTACCCTGCCCCCTTTTCTTGATTTTTACCTTTTTCTTGTGACTCGGTTACCGAGTCACAAGATGGCTGCCAACACATTCTGGTTTGGAGTGTTGGCAGCCAATCAGAATTGAGCTCGTGCTCGGGAGGGTTCGCGAATCCTCCTCGGTGCTCAGATATCGATATTTTTATTTTTTGAATTTCTCAGCAACTACTGAACGGATTTACACCATTTAAAAAAAAAAGAGTGCTTTCTGAACCAAGAGCTACCTTTTTGCCAAATTTGGTGTAATTCCGTTCAGCAGTTCGGGCTATAGACCTGTCTAAAGTTCCTATAGAAATTAACATGGAGAAAATGCGTTTTGGGACCCCCCTTTTTTCTTGGCCCCCGCTTGACGAATCTCCCCGAAACTTTCAGGACAGGAGCTGACCTGAGAGAACCATTAGTTTGGAAATTTCTCGAAGATTCGTCAACCGGCGCCAAAGATATTGGCAAAAGAAAAAACGCTTTTTGAATAGAAACAAAGTCCTAACTATAACTACCTACTGGCGTCCGCCAGTAGTTAATATATATATATATGTAAAGATTCTAACAGTGACTTTATGCATTTACCACGAATGTATTTCTTCAACACCTAAAGAAATGAGGATCTATTAAGACTCAATGCCATATATTCTAACTACTGGTACATGTATTCTGGGATATGTATTTCAAAGAAACTGTCACGTGACCTTAAGGTTAAAAGAGCAAGCACGAATGCACTTTGTTTTAGATTCTCTCCACCTGTGATCAAGGCTTACAACGCCGAAACGCGTAAGGGCTAAGAGACCTGATGTGCTGCTGTGCCAGAAATAAATGTCTCACCTCCGGTATTGGGCCTCGTTCTGTTTTGTGTCTGGTGTCAAATTGATGGGCTGCTCTGTGCCCATTATTTCGAGGCCGCCCTGAAGGGTCGGGGGCTCCTTGTGCTCGGAGGCTGGTTTTGTCATATATATATATATATATACATTAATTATTAAATATTAAATATATTTAAGAATAAAATGTATTTTTTTTAAATTTAGATTTAATATGCATTTTTTTCACCTCATTCACCTCTCACTACAATGTCCACTCCAGTGGCCCGTACCCCGGAACCAAAAAAGTTGAGGTGGGGGGAAAACCCACCTGCGGGCATGCATGCACACAGAAGGGCACTGTCCCAAGTGGGTAAGTCTCTCTCAAGCATAGTCCGGAAAAAAACGGCAGCTGCACAATGAGGAGGAACCATCGCAGCCTAGAGAGATTTTATAGGTGTAATCATTGGGCAATCTGTCGTAAACATTTTGCCTCCTATCGATTAGCCCCCGTCCCTTCTCCTGACCATCTTAGTATGAAGCTCCAAAAGGCCCTCTTTGTATTAGATGGTCTCCCCCTTAAATCAACCTTAGATGTATAGAGTAGGGAATCCAACCACTCCAAGTGTTGAGGAGATGTTCCTCCTACCCACTTACGGCATATTTCCCTTCTCGCTAGTAGTATAGCATAAAACAAGAAGTATCTAGCCGGGCCTGTAATAGTATCTGTTACTCCAAAAATAATCAACGAGGGGCTTACCTTAAGTTGCAGCCTCAGTATAATTGAGATGGTCTTACCCACTTCATCCCAGAAATCGAGAATAGCCGGACATTGCTGAAACATATGGATATCCGATGCTTTCTCTAATCCGCATTTCATACATTTGACGGGGTTCCCTTTTCCCATCTTTGCCAACCTTTTCGGAGTTATGTAGGCCCTATCGAGTGAAAAAAGATGGTTTCTACTTAACCAAGCAGGCTTAACAATTAAGAATAAAGTGCTCATCGATACTTGCCAGATATGCTGCCACTGCTCTCCCGGCAAACAATCGTCCCATAGATCTTCTGCCAACGTAAAATCTCCATCTATAGCCTCTTGGATTGCCCAGTATCACATTGATACTTCCTTGCTCCCAGGAGGTGTACAGCTTCTGAAAGTACTCATAGGAGGCTCCCTCTATTTCTAATTCAGTGGTTAGTTTAGCCTCATTACCGATAATACCTGCTTCTAAAGTCTTCATTTCAGTTTCTAACCAGCTAACCTCCTTTCTATACCTCCTATTTCTGAAACAGAGCCTACTCATGCTTCTACCCCTCAGGTAGGCCTTAAGCGTATCCCAAACTACTATAATGGAGGCAGACCTAATGTTTTAATTTAGGAATTCTTCTGTCTCTCTGTGCAAATAATTAATTTCTTCTATATCGGAAAGTATAGTCCGAACTAACGTCCATTTTTTCCTGAAGATCTATTTTTTAATTCCATTTCCACTGTCAGTCATCTTGCCAAAGTAACCCCCGAATGATCAGACAGGTGAGCCATCAGATAACAAATGTCTTGGATATCATCTCTCAGGCTGAGGCTAACCAAGAAATAATCGATTCTAGATCTATGTCCGTACTTTTTATTATAATAAGAAGCGCCTAGCAAATGGCCCAACCTATCCCTCCAGACATCACAGAGTCTGCTTTGCTTCATCATCGTCTGAAGATATATGCGTGATTTGGGGGTGGCTATTGCTCTACTGTTTTTAGATTTGTCCAATTTTAGATCAAGTACTATATTAAAATCGCCAGCCATAATTACTGGATCTGGAAGATCTAGCATATTGGTGAAAACTGCTCTTAGTGGCTCAGGATCATCACAATTCGGACCATAATATCCAACCAAAGTTACTAGATTCTCCAGCAGTTTAGTTCTAGCAAAAATCCACCTACCCCTCTTATCAACCACAGAATCTGTTGTAAGTGCCTTCACCTGTTTTTTTATTATTATTGGGACTCCTCTTATATTTGCACTTTAGTCTGTGCATACCATTTGTTGAACCCACGTTAATTTTTTAAAGATCTCCATACACTCACTCTTTATCAAGTGGGTCTCTTGCAGGATTATTATTTGCGCCGGGGAGTCCCTAAGATATAGCAGGATTTTTTCCCTTCTCCCTTTTGTGTGTAAACCGTTGACATTCCAGGTTAGAATCTGAATGGTCATCTTACCTATCCTATCTCAGGGCTCTCTGCCTGGACCTCTGAGTCCTTAACTATTATAACCTGCCTTGTTGAGGTGTATGAGGTAGTTTTTTGCTTTTTTCCCTTATGCTCCCCACCCAGTGCATCCCCCCGTTACCCCCACACTTCCCCCCTCCATTACTTTGGCAAGATGGCTGACACTGGGGACTGGTGTGAGGAGCACAAGGCCCTGCTGGGAGTTGTGGGCAAATAAAACTGCAGGCACCAGTGTCAGGCATCTTGCCAGTACATTTCCATTCACTCTCAGATACAGCATGGTCCCAGGTGTGCTGTTTAACTGGGTGGGAAGGTGTGTGAAGGACAGGGCATGATGGGAGTTGAAGTCAGTGCAAATTCACCTCCTCCCACATAGCCCAACAAGCCCACCTGGTACTATGCTTTCCTTACAGTGAGTGGAAAAGTACTGGCAAGATGGCTGACACTGGGGACTGTTCTGGACCACTAAGCCTTGCTGGGAGCTGTGGGCAAATAGGCAACAGTCATCAGTGTCACACCTCTTGCAAGTACATTCTCACTCACTGTCAGGGAAGCTGAGTTACAGGTAGGCTTTTGCTGCTGGGGGAAGGTGTGTGGGGGACAAGGCCTGATGGGAGTTTTAGCCATTGCAAATACTCATCCTCACACCCAGGCCAGAGAACTCCTCTGGGCCTATGTTCACCTCACAGTGAGGGTAAGTGTGCTTGCAAGGTGACTGGCACTGGGGCCTGGTCTTCAACTTGAAGCCAACTCCCATCAAGGCTCTGTGAACAAAACACCATGCAACAGTGTCAGCCATCTTGCTAGTACACTTCCATACACTGTCAGGTATCCATAGGAACAGCGAACCTGGGTTGACTGGGTGGGGGTAGGAGTGTTTGCACTGACCACATCTACCATCAGGCTCTGTCCTACACACACCTTCCTACACATCCCAAATAGCTTACCTGAAACACTGCTTCCCTGACAGTGAGTGGCAATGTGCTGCCAAGATGGCTGACACTGCTGCATGGTGTCTGGAGCAGAAGCCCTTGATGGGTGGTGCAGACAAGTCAAACAACAGGCATCAGTGTCAGACATCTTGAATGGAAAGTTCTACTCACTGGCAGGTAAGCATGGTTCATGATGGACTATTTGGGCTGGGTGGGAGGAGGAGTGCTAGCCCTGACTACATCTCCCAGCAGGCCCTGTTCTACACACACTCCTCCCACCCAGCCCATCAGCACACCTCGAACTCTGCTTACCTGACACTGAGTGGAAATGCACTGACAATATGGATGATAAGGGGGAATGGTGTTTGGAGCACAAGGCCATGATGGGAGTTGTTGTCAACTCTGACAATAGGCACCAGTGACAGACATCTTTACAGTACACTTCCCACTCATTTTCAGGAAACACAGTTCCTGTTGGACTGTATGTGCTGGCTGGGAATGTGTGTGGAGGACAGGCCCTGATGGGAGTTGGAGTAATTGCAAACACTCCTAACCACACACAAATCAACCAGTTCATCTGGGCCGATGGCTACCTGACAGTGAATGGAAGTGCATCAGCAAGATGACTGGCACTGTAGCATGGCGCTATGTGCACAAAGCCTTGTTGGGAGTTGCCTTCAAGTTTAACAACATGCAGCAGTGTCAGCCTCCTTGCTACTACACTTCCCCGCGCTGACAGTTAGCCATTGTCTCAGAGGAGTAAGCTGGGCTGGGTGGGAGGAGGAGTAATTGGAAAGGCTACAACTCACATCAGTCCCTGTCCAACATACACCTTCCCACCCAGCACAAACAGCCCAACAGGAACTAAGCTTACCCACAGTGTGTACAATTTTACTAGCAGGATGAATTTCACTGGTCCCTGGTGTCTGAGTTTACCACAACTACCAACAGGGCCTTGGGCTACAAACACCAGGCACCAGTGTCAGACCTCTTTGTCAGTACTTATCCACTCACTCTCATGGATACCATAGTTCCAGGGGCGTTTTTGCTTGTTGGAATGTGTGTGTGTAATGCAGGGCCTGATGGGAGATAGCCTTTGGTTCAGTAGCCTATGCAATGTGTATGATTTGAGGGGCTGTGGACATTCACATCAATCATTGTTTCTTTTATGTACCCACAGGGCAAGCTGGGAACACCTCTACCACAAACCAGGACAGCCAGTCCCAGACTCTGGTCGACCCTGAGATCTCCGGCGTTGAGGTCTCTCAACCATCTTTGGATGACGATGAACTACCTGGCACATCAGGTGTGGGTCAGCACGCAGCACCAGCAGCAGTAACATCAGCGCCCTCTGCGACCTCTCCCGCCTCAGCTGACAACACCCAGCTGACCCCTACCCTCACAGACACACCATCCCAAGCCACCACCGAAAGCACAGCAACACGGGGCACTCTGGAGTTGGCGGACAACACCACCACTGTCAATGAGAAAGGAGGCTCAGTGTCGACTATGCCAGACGCTACTGGTCCTGCTCGGGTGGGTAGAGGTGGTGGAGGGGCCGGGGGGACATGCACCATCATGCAGCTGGTGCTGCTGCCGAAGATGACCCACACCTATCCCGAATCCTCCATGCGTATGAGGGTTGCACAGGAGATTTTGGCAAGGTAGTTGAGATCCTCAGGACCATGCAACAACAGCAGGCAGCCCACTATGACAAAATGGACACATACATGACCAAAATTGATGACCTGACTGCGGTGCACAGGGACATTCTCACCTGCCTCAGCCAGATTGCCACCAGCATGTCCACACCTCCCTGTGTGCCCACAAGATCTGATGTATCAACATCTGCACCTGCCACAGCGAGGGATGTGGACTCTGGTAGAGAGCCCCCTACACCGCCGCTGCCTGCACTTGAGGGTCCCCCCGAAAAAAAGAAAAAGGGTTGTCCGAAGAAGAAGACATGAGAGACCGATGGCTATGCATCATCTCCAGGAAGTGACAACCTGCTCCTGATATCCTCCATTGTGTGCCAAGCGTTCACTTTGTTGACTCTCATTGAACTCTCCCACATAGGCTGGAGGGTCTAAGATGGACTTTGGACTTAAATAACTATGGATTTACTCCTGAAGACTTCATCTACAAACACTACCAACTTCTCTCTGCACTCTGTTTTCCATGTTTTGTTTGAGCACTTCCCCATTGTCTGAATTTTTATCATCAAATCATGCACTCAAATAAATCACTTTGCACAAAATACTTGCTCATGTTGTGACTTTGAAACACAAATGTACAGTTTTAAATGACCCACTACATAACAAAAAAGAAAGTGTCAACAAAATTGGATAACTAATCAATTCAGATATGTTAACTACCTGCTTGGGAGTAAATGTAACCCGTCACAGCATGATAGATAGACACAACCAGGTTATCACACAACCCACAGTACATGGTACTGATGCAATTGTAGTCTACTGTCTGCAAACATATCACCATTTGCAAGCACAAACTACAATCTTTGTCACCAAAACATATCATCATGGAATATGTTTTGTTCAGGATAACCTTTGGATGTGTGCAAACAGACATGGCACACCTTAATCTGGAGCACAGGTTTATTCAACTGATACAACCTTGCACCTTAAAACAAACTGCAATGGCATCACACAGTAACTAAAGGGTCACAAACAAAAAGAAATGAACATCAGTTCAGAAGGAAGTGTGGTCCAGGGATTTCCACAACTGTTCATTGTTGGAGAATGGCACAGTATCATGGGTCTGGTGTGGTCACAACTCTACTGTTGACGTGGTGAATGATCCTGCTAAGGAGAAACATAAAATAGAGTCAGGAACTCAGGAATGATGTAGCTTAATGTTGCTAACTGTCTCAGCTAAAGCATACAAATGTCAGTGTGAACACAAGCTAGTATTGAGTGTAGCATTGTACATGTCACATGCAACATTTGATTAAGCAACTCAGTACAAACCTATTGAAGAATAACATACACTCAGCAGCATATTTACACATAGGACAACAGCAACACACAAACAAACATTTGGGGGTTGACACCTCTCATTGAATACTCGCATTTAGGTGAAGAAGTTGCGGATAGGTTATTGTCATAAATCCCTAACATCATCCTCATCATCACTGTCATCATGTCCCAAGCCTGGATCCTCCCTTGCTGGTGGCTGCTGGTCTCCGTCATCCAGAATAAATTGTATTTCCATCTGGATTGCAAGGTTGTGGAGCATGCATGCGGCTGTGATAATCTTGCACCCTTCAGGGCGCCATATTGTAGTGCTCCTCCTGTGCGATCCAGACATCGGAACCTTGTTTTCAGGAGACCAAATGTACGTTCAACCACTCACCTGGTACGACCCTGCGCCTCATTTAAACACACGTCTGCGGGGTGACTGGGTTGTGCACAGGGGTCAGCAACCAGGGAATGTTGGGTTATCCAGAATCACCTACATAGAACACATGAAAAAGGTCAGTTGTCTGACAACAGAGCACTATCTGACATGCAATCAACACACTACAACATTCACATGAAACATAACCTAGCAACAATCCAGGTACGGTCACGTTGCAGCTGGGACATCATATGGGGTACGATGCTGTTCCCTAGGATGTAAGCATCATGTGCCGAGCCAGGGAAATTGCGGTAGACCTGTTCATTGGCCGAGGGTGGTACCAAAGCAACATGGGTTCCATCAATTGCTCCAATGATGTGGGGTATATGTCCCAAGGCGTAGAATTCGCCCTTGATGTCAGATAACTCTCCTGGTGTGGGGAACTTGATGCACTGGTCCAGGCGACAGAGCAATTCCTCCAACACATCATGCAGGACAATGCTGAACATAGCCTGTGACATACCATCAGATGTTGCCACAGTATACTGGAAATAATCAGTAGCAAAGAAATGTAAGGCGTCCATGACCTTCACCTTGGGGGTCAGTGCAGTCAGATATGTGCGACCAGGCATCAAATCTGGTGTCAACTGGTTAGCCAACTCTTCTATTATTGCCCTGGTGAAACGATATTTGCGAATTTGGTCACGTTTCTCCATGGTCTGCAGGTCTGGGAAGGGCCTGCAGACTGGTGGTCGTGTGCGATACCTATGAGTAGAGTGTAAGCACAATTGTTGTCAGACACAAATATACAAGATAACATGCATCATTACAAACAGAACATGAAATGTAAGCCCAAAATAGACTATGGAACATTTGTAATACATGTTTGAATGTATACGGTTGATCTTGGATACATATCACAGCATTATGACCCTTGCCAGATCGGTTACCACGGTATGGTCACACAGTAATTTGTGTGCCATACTGACAAATTCACTACTGTCTGTCACCGGTCATGTCAATCAAGCATCACATACTAAACTAATCAACACAATCTAAGCTGAGATATAGGTGTGTGACTACAATTACATGCTTAAAATGTACCCACATAAGGATCAAGAATTGACAGATATGTGGGACACCACATACATACAGCGTCCCACTCTGAAAATTATGCACACTACTGTCCAGGATGGACACTGTCATGTTGTCAGGTCAGCATCACACATACAATTACATACACAAACCTTGAACTTTTTTGGAGTTGCATATATGATGCCTTCATACACTTGAGTCAGGGACAACAAAGATACACTGGTAAAACACCCAACACACACATCAATTGTCTGGGTGCATATTGTTACGGTCTAATCATTCAAATGTAAATGCTTGAACCATGAATCACACACATTTTATTTAAAGTTATAAATCACATTGATTGCACACCGGGTCACAGACTCACCTAATGCCATGAATATGTTAAAATATGGACTTGCACATGCCCATGGAGTCATTGGCACTGTGACCAAGCCAAGAAGGTTAAATGGAAAACCTAGGAAGATTGTTGGTATTAGCCACAATTACAGTGTGTCATGTGCCCCTCAAATTTAGCTCCTCACGGGCTGTGTGAGCTATGCATATAAAGGTCCATTTTAGCATGTAAAAATATGAATGTACACATGGAATGCTCAAAACATACAACAATCACAGAAGTGTCTGCCCTGCAGAATTAACATTCAAGGAATGCGGTAGCCGCATCCAAACCGAATCGGTCACTGTCATTGGCTGAAAGTTATTATGGTGTGAGACGCGGGTGAGTATTCAAAGGACGCGGTAGCCGCATCCGAACCGAATCGGTCACAGCCATTGGCTGAAAGTTATTATGGTGTGAGACGCGGGTGAGTATTCAAAGGACGCGGTAGCCGTATCCAAACCGAATTGGTCACAGCCATTGTCTGAAAGTTATTATGGTGCGAGATGCGGGTGAGTATTCAAACGACGCGGTAGCCGCATCCAAACCGAATCAGTCACAGCCATTGGCTGAAAGTTATTATGGTGCGACACACGGGTGAGTATTCAAAGGACGTGGTAGCCGCATCCGAACCGAATCGGCCACAGCCATTGGATGTTGGTCGTTATGGTGACAGATGCGCATTTCAATTCCAATCGTCATCGCGTGGAAACCGACTCGGTAACCTCCCATTAACAATGTATCGAAATGACTCGCGGTCTGATAATGAGTTTTTGAACGTTGCGGTAGGCATGTTGTTTGCAATAAATGTAAAGCATTGGACCGATTTGGATAATGCGACCGACGCGAACCTATCACTTTTGCAGCATGGATTTGAGACCGCATCTGCTGTTTAGATATAAGTCTGTCTGTTCCTTAGAGACTTCACTTGCCTGCGCTACTTGCATCATTCCTGCACTTCCAGAGGAGCAGGTGAGTGATGATCACACTGCATATTCATTGGACATGTGCAATCACCATGCTATACTACCATTAGAAATCTCATTTGCAAGCATGCAAAATGTCATCTGTGACTTTAAAAGTGTGTAGATAACTGTTGTGGGCAGGTACACTGCTGTTGAAGTGTGTGTACTGGGCTGAACATCTTATCAATGTTCTCATGGGACAGAGTCATCATTTAACCCAGGACAACTGCACAGACTGCCATATGCCTAGCCCTTAGACATTGTTGGCAAACTGAGCATTAACAGTATGTACAGGTGTCTGACTCGGAAAAATGTTGCATGTGCACTAAGGTTCTGTCACCATGTCATCCTTACAGGTCGACCCCCATGAGAAGGCCAGGATTTGGAGGACCATCGCCAAGAAGGTGCGCTCCGTGAGGTTGGAGCTTCCGTCATTACCGCAAGAGGTGGAAGGACCTTCGTGGCTGGGCCAAGAAGATCGCAGAGGTCCAGCTGGGCCTGTCACGTCCTGGCAAGAGGGGCGGGTGCCGAAAACTGACCCCTCACATGCTCCGCATCTTAACGGTGGTCTTCCCTGACATGGATGGGCAGTTGAAGGCAAAACAGCAGCAAGGAGGTTGTGAGTATATGCCTTTTCGCACACCTTTGTTAGCCATGCCTGTTACTGTACCTTAGCCTGCTGCCCCTTTTACTGGTTGTAAGTCAGCCTAACCCACAGATCCGTTTTGTAAGATGCATATGGACAGGGATCAATTGATGTTCGGTTATGCCCCTTTCATCAGGGAGATGTGAGTCAGTAACGTTCAGGGAAGTGACCGTAGTGCCATGCTCATCTGATCACCACAAATCACAGAAACATGTGCATGGAGGTAAGCTTCTGGAGTAATGCAAATGCCCAACATGTGCCAGCACATTGACTAATGTATGACCTGTTCTCAGTGTGGTTTCCACAAATGTGTGAGGCATGTTGTTATTGGACCAAACAAGTGTGAATAGGCCATGCTATGCATCCCTGCAGCAGGTGACATCAAGATTGAGGCCTAGGTGAGTTTTGCTTGCTCATTGAGCCACTGTTAGGTCCCAGCCGTGCTGCTCTGTGTTATTAAATGGATCCCATTGGGCCAATTACAGATATGCTAACTCTGGTCATCTGTCACACTGGCCTGTCACATGATTGTGTGGAAGGTTCCATTCACTCCATTCAAAAGAGTGAGTCCATGTGTCTGACTCTGTAACAGTGAGAACACATGCCATTCACAGACAAACACAGGTGGTCACTGCTTGAAACATGACTGAAAGTGTGAGGTCTGATTTTAGATACACATTCACAACAGTAGCCATGTGAGTATCTGCTGTTGACTATACATACTTGTGGCTTGTGGCTTTGTTAAGCATGTGTATGATGCATCACTCTCAGCCTGAGAGGTGTGAAATATGCATCGTTCTGAAGAGAATCAACAAAATGAGATGGGAAAGAAGAGCAATGTAAGCTGTAGGAAGTGTGCAATATGTCTAATGAAAGTTTTGGACATTCAAACTTGGGCCATACAAATGGGGATCTCGGCAGTCTAGACAGGATTTGGACACAGTGTTGACTGGGCTCATGAAGGGTGGAAGTTCAGTACTGATAGTCTGTACAGACAGTGCACCCAGACGGGCCATTGGCATGGTGTCCCACCATTATGCATAGTGAAGAATCAGTCATCGGACTTGGAAGTGTGTAGACCATTGTTCACATCTGTTTTTGGTGAGCTGTTTACAATGTGCACAACATTCAGATTCATCCTCATGACACTGTACATAGATGACACAAGACAGTGGGCCATGTGCCTCTCAACCTAGCTATGTCTACTACCTTGGTGAATCCTCAATCAGAGTCAGATGTGTGACCTGACAGTAGAGTACCTAAGTTTCAGGACAAATGAGCCCAATCACTGTTATCTGTCTGTTGTGACTCATGCAATGAGTACACAAGCTTAAAGTTGGACAAGGATGTCATTTGACCCATGACAATGGAGCCAATGTTTCCCAATTTGTTGACTAGGGATTGCAGAATGGATACCATGTCTCAATTAAATTGTGTGAATCCTATTCTCATTGTGAGCTCTATACTCCCTTGCAGGAGATCAGACAGGTATGTCAGGACAGGAGACTGTCAGGTGCCCAAAAAATAAAAACATCACCTGCTACATAGTGAACTATTCGCCAAAGTGGTTGTGTCAATTGATGTTGATGAACCCAATGTTGCAGATAGCCACATGTGTGAGGGAGCAATGGTTAACTTGCAGGTTGGCAAGTGCCATTTATGTAAATGTATGTCAAGTCGATAGCACGAGTCAAAATGACATAGTTGGTAGAACTGTGAGGTTTTGCAATGTTACCTATGTGTCAAGTACATACAGATGACTTATGTGAATCTTTAGCATTTTTGTTCACAGCATCAGCACTGGCCAGCAGAGGAGAGAAAGCCACGGGTGTAGAGGGAGCAGTTCGCCAGTCTGGATCCAGTGCCGAATTGGACGTGGAGGCATTGACTGGTGGGGAGGATGAGGGAAGCCACACTGAGGGCAGGTCTGCAACTACAACTACAGGATCCGAGGACCAGTCAAGTTCCAGAGATGACTCCCTGGTGGTGGAGGACAAAGGAAAGGATTCCTCAACATCAGAGTCCACCACCACCACTTCCATCTCCATCCTCCCAAATGCTCCCAGTGTCCGTGGCCAGTCCCGTGGCAGGGGACAGCTTTCCTTTGTGCCAGGCACCTCACCCCCTGCCCCGTCTCCCTGCTGCCCTCAGTGCGGAGGCGGTTGACATCTTGAGGCAGATCTCTGTGGGGCAGACATCCGTGCTGAATGTCCTCCATGTGCATACCACTCTTTTGACACAAATGGTGGCATTCACTCTGAAATGTCTGCTCTCCAGAGATCCAATCAGGCTCTGGCCTCCACACTGACGGCAGTAGTGTCCCAGCTCCAGCAGTCCCTCCTCCCCTCCTGCATCTTCCCCATCCACAGTCCCAACTCCACTACCTGACCCAAGCACACACAAACATGCACATGCACACACTTCAACAGCCCCACGCAGCACACAAACACACAGTCACAAGCACAAACCCACACACACATACGCTCAGGAGACAGACAGCACACACACCGCCAGGGACATGCCAGCAAAAGACACACATACATCCACAGACACTCCGCAGACATCAAAACCCTCTGCCTCCACAACCCCTACCCTTGACTCTCCTCTTCCCCCCTGTGCCCAGAGACTCTTCCTCAGCGACCTTGGACTCTTCCCTTCCGACACATCCAAACCCCCTCCCAGAATGAAGAGGCAACCTCCCCCGGCCCTGACATCTCAACCTGCCCCCCAGCCCACGAAGAGGAAGAGCACCAAGCACCCCACATGCAAATCCCCCTGTTCTCCCAAGACAAAACCCCCCCCACCAGCCCATTCTTCCCCAGCCCAGACCATTACCTCCCGCACCAAGAAACACCCTCCCAAAGAGTCAGAATCCATCCCCATCCCTGTTTATTCCATCCACCACTACACCATCCCCAAGAAGCTCGAGCCCAGACCCCCCTCAGTCTGTTCCTACCACTGCAGTGGACCAACCACCCCCTCCATCTGGCCCATCCACTGCAGTGGACCAACCACCCACTCCATCTGGCCCATCCACTGCAGTGGACCAACCATCCCCTCCATCTGGCCCATCCACTGCAGTGGACCAACCACCCCCTCCATCTGGCCCATCCACTGCAGTGGATCAACCACCCTCTTCATCTGGCACATCCACTGCAGTGGACCCACCCACCACTCCTAATCCCATCCCTCCCAAATCCCAAACCAATACTCCCTAGTTCTGTCCCTTTGGTGCCTGGCATGCCCCCTAGATGCCCCTCTCAGGGGAGGTGACCCCTTGCAGTCACAGTGCAGGCAAGAGTTGATGGGTATGTTTTTTAACCCCATCAAAAGTTCGACTTCTATGGACTGGTCATTGGCCTTGCGTTTGTTCTAATGAACGTGGTTACAACATGCCGAATAAAGCATGTTTAAAGTTTTTAAATGCTGATTTCTGTGTCCCCCAAATTGATCATAAGTCAACTGTCATTCATGTACAATTATTGGTGTGAGTACAGAATGATGTTGGTATGTCATGGATTGCATGTGGTCCATGGGGTATGTGAGCTTTTACAGTATGTATTCCAGGTTTACTTGTCTACATTTGCTGGATGTTATCACCCACATCAGTTTTGGCTATGAGGGTGACATGCATTCACATCCTTTCATCTGTTTCCATCACAATTGCACATAGGTCATGCTACCATATGTCAACATAGTGCAAGTGTTGCAAAGTGCTACAGTTTAGGAGGAGCACGCTGAATATGTTCGTGATGTGCAAAGAGTCACCTGTCTCAATACATCTGGGTACATATGGAGTTTGAGTACGTGGTGGTGACTTTGGACACACCCATGTACACAAGGGGAGGGTACAATACTTGTATGTGACTTGATAGTGGTCGAGCCATGTCTGTGTCTCCTTTTGGTCTGGTAGACCCGTGGTAATGACAAACTTGACACAGGTGGCATTCCACTGTAGGTAATTTCCAATTATGGCTGTGGGTTCATCTGATACATTTCCTGAGCCCATGGTGAGTGTCAGCTGAGCTGGATTCTCACAGTCTTCACACCCTGTTGCCGCCAAAGATTTAAGTATCTGCAGATGGTCCTGTTTGGCAAGGTGTCTGTGGTCTTACAAGTCCAGAGATTTCTAATTCTCATGTGAGTCGTGCCAGCCTGCTTCTGTTTGGCTACATCATGTTGATGTTGTGTTTGGTCTGTCCAAGATGGAATGTCATGTGTACAGCCACACATCATTCGTAGTTGAGCATAAGATTTGTGAGTAGGTAGTCATTTATGCAAGACTGTTATTGGTGTCCTTTTGAGCTATGCGTGATGCTTTGCCAGCTCACAGAGAGCTGACCTAGGGGTGCTGTGATGTCTGTTGGATTGGCCTGTGCTACATGTGGTAAGCTGAGTGGACAGTGGGTGCTCAGAAGTGCAGTGTGTCTGTCTGCCGTGCAGATGCCACTGGATCCAGTGTCACATCCATGCTGTTCGTTGCCACACAGGGCATTATGTGGAATTTTGATTGTGAGGCCTAACTGCAGGTGTGTTTAGCAAGGTTAATATTGCATGTGAAGAGATGGCAACCACAAGAGTAGAGGTGAGAGAGACTGGTGTTTCAAACTTTGTTATGTAGTGGAGACTCCTACGTGATGGGGGCTGGACAAATATGGAGAATGTCTGAGAATGTGAGGTATGAGTTTGGTTCATAGGCAGTTCTTGTGTATGAGACGTGGAGTGTCCACATTGTCCCAATGTGAGTGCTTTAAGTGCGGGGGTGTGAGTCAGAGTATGCTAGCTTGTTAAACTGCTTTCATCCTGTGCAAGGTATCGTAGGAATCGGTAGATGTGATAGGGGTATATCCAGATAGACATGGTTGGATTATGGCAGGTGCAGAGAGCTGTAGTCTGTGGCAATATTGTGAGATATGACTGTAACAGTGCATTTTGAATGAGTGAGGTTAGTTGTTACTGTGCATGAGTCTATGGGGTCATTGGGCATAGAAGTCATGTGTGGATGTCACGGGGCCACAGTGACACAAGGTTAAACTAGTCATATGTGACAGAGTGTATAAGTGTATGTGAAGGGATGTACACCAGTTGTGTAATTTAGGGTGGTAAATGGTGAAATGTGAGGTGTTGTATAGTTGATGTATGTTGTGTTTGGATCTGTGGATGCATCTTTTTTAGGAGTGATAAGCTGTAGAACTTGAGCTGAGTTGGGTGGGTGTATGGTGATGTGCGAATGACTGAGTACATATTCATTGAGCTATGTAAGTGTCTTGTTGTGAGATGTGGTGATGTGTTAAGTGTACATATCAGAGTGGGCTGTGATGATGAGTACAGTACATTGTGTGCATGTCATGTATGTGAGAGCTGTCGTGTACATAGTGATGAAGAATGGTGCTGCAAGTGTAGGTGTGGATGTGAGAAGGGCAGCGCAAAAGTGATTTAGTATGACTCAGCTTGGTAAAGTTTGAGAACATGTCTGGAGCTTGTGGTGCAGACATGCTTTTCCGTCTAGCTGCACCAGAGGGGCTTCTAACGTGCTTGTGTGTATGGTAGTTTTGAGAGATGAGCATGTACTTTGAAGTGTATGTGGGAGGGGTCATACCTGCACAAGTTGAGTTCATGAAGACCTTGTGGTTATGTTGAAATGTACATATGTGTGGATTATGTGTATGTGAGTATGCAGAAACATTAGCCAGAGTGAATATGTAGATGTGTGATGTGTTTGCTGCAGCTTGCTGTCTGCCAATGTATGTTCATGACTGATTGTTGTGATGGCACTTTGAGTACACCAGCATGTGCAAAACCTTTTGACATCACAGGACAAGTGGCCTCCATCTAGGCTTGCCTTTTGTAAGTTCTGTGTGTGCATAAGTGGCGAGTTGCCCTTTGTAGGTAGTTGTGGTCACTGATTGTTCATTGCCCTTGGATGAACCTGGAATGGAGGTGGTGATTGCTTCTGATGTTATGTCATGATGCAGGAACATTGGATAGCAGTCCATTGCTTAGGGGGCTATTGCCCCCTCAAGTGAATAGTCATGGATGTGTGTTGTGCCACCTGGGAGCAAACAGCTCCAGAAACGCATCCTCACAATTCCCAGTAGAGTACACACACATGGGTATTCATGGCATTCTAACTTTGAATGGCCAAGGTGTGGGGGCACCAGGGGAGTGGACTCATTGTGATGATATCTCTGGTTGTGCTGCGGACAACACTTTGCACTGTGAGCAAACTCACATGTGACACTGGAACAGTAAACCCAGTTCCATAGGTGTTGGCATTGTCAATATTTTGGAAGGGGGCTTAGTGTACCCACCTGATAATGACATTCCCTTATTGGTCATACACAACATGCTATGGACACATGTTCGTATTGGGATCACAATGATGATTGGGCACTCTGAAAGTAATTGGCACACATTCCGTGATCCTCGCTTTCATAGTAGCCTCTACGATTTCACCTGTCAAGGGAGGTTTCAATGAGGCACAGTGCTGCTAACCAGGGGTGGGGGGGTTATTTTGAAATGGCCAAATGTGACTTGCCTCCCTGCAAGGCCCCTACATCCAATGCACCCTCCCTGCACCTGCCGTGCCCTGATACTCATGGGTGGGTGGGGGAGATGACACTGCTTCTTGCAAGGCACGTGACGCAGGCCACCATGGTGAGTATGCTCCAAAGTAAGGCCCCCATCTTCAATTTGCAGCACAGCAGGTCAGCGGACAGGATACTGGCACCACATTGATGTGGCCTGGTGGGGACTGGGGAAGTGAGCCAGGATATTGGTGTGGTTTACAAAGTCCCCAAAACCGTGGCCCACAGGTGACCCTGGTGCACCAGCCCATCAAACAATGCCAAATTGCCAGCAGGGCCAATCCAAGGATATGTTGCACACTTTCTCATTGGACTCAATACCCAGAGGGCTATATGGCTTTTGGCCTCCCATCATGTGTGCCAGCCCAGACTGAGACAACTTCAACGCACGCACATACAGTTCTTGAGCTGCTGTAGGTGGCTGGTCTGTCTTGTTTGCACATCAGCCCCACAGTATTTCACAGGTTTTTAAGGGACCAATTATTGGATGATGAAACTGTGTTTGCTTTTTAACAGTTCCTAGAGCACTTGCATCTCCACTCTGCCCATCCCTCAAATTTCCCTGTTACTTTTGCTGCAACAGTATGGGAATGCATTTAATGAAAAATGACTTTTGTGTTTGTTCATTTAGACATTCCTGCAGCATGTACTACACCTGTAGGTATTGGGGCACTTTGCATGTGCACCAGTTACATTGTTCATGTACACACTGCTGGGGGTATTTACCCCCAAACCCCAGATTTGCATCAACATTACTGGGGGTATTTACCCCCAAACCCCAGATTTGCATCTACTTTAATGGGGGTATTTGGCCCCCAAACCGCAGATTTGCATCTACTTTAAAGGGTGTATTTGCCCCCTAAACCCAGATTTGCATCAACATTACTGGGGGTATTTACCCCCCCAACCCCAGATTTGCATCTACTTTAATGGGGGTATTTGCCCCCCAAACCCCAGATTTGAATCTACTTTAAAGGGGGCATTTGCCCCCCAAACCCCAGATTTGCATCAACATTACTGGGGGTATTTGCCCCCCAAAGCCCAGATTGGCACAACATAGCTGTCGCTATTTGCCCCACAACCAACAATTTGCATCAACATTGCTGCCCCCCCAAACCCCAGTTTGGCTCAATATAGCTGTGGCTATTTGCCCCACAACCCACAATTTGCGTCAACATTGCTGCCCCCAAACCCCAGATTGGCTCAACATAGCTGTGGCTATTTGCCCCCCACACCACAGATTTGCATGAACATTACTGGGGGTATTTCCCCCCCAAACCCCAGATTGGCTCAACATAGGTGTGGCTATTTGTCCCACAACCCACAATTTTCATCAACATTGCTGCCCCCCCAAACCCCAGTTTGGCTCAATATAGCTGTGGCTATTTGCCCCAGAACCCACAAATTGCATCAACATTGCTGCCCCCCCAATCCCCGGATTGGCTCAACATAGCTGTGGCTATTTGACCCACAACCCACAATTTGGCTATACATTGCTGGGGTATTCGCAAACAAACCCCAGTTTTGACTCTGCATTGCTGGGAGTGTTAGACCTCCACCTCCCAATTTTGGCTGCACATTGCTGGGAGTATTGGCCCCCCAGCCCCACTGTCTGATTTGCTGTACCTGTTGCCCCCACCCCTCTTGCCTCTACATTGCTGCAAGTAGTCCCCTCAACCCATGTGTAACTGTGGTTTCGCCCCTGCTTTATCTTATGTTGCCTTTCGCGGTGTAGTGGTGTTTTTGTGTGGAGGTAGGTGTCAGACTTATCTTCTGCAGCGACCACGTCGGTTGGGGTTGTAGTATTGCCCGTAGATGTAGAGTATAGGGATGACCTGCGCAATAGGATACATGGGTGCACCGTCTTGTTCGCAGGAATAGTGTTGAGGCGCGAATCGGAGCTGAAATACTCCACTTCCGGATACTCTGACGTGTTGGTTATGGCGACGGATTCGGCGCATGGGAAGTACACATTGTACTTGGGCGTTCGGAATCAGACTGGGAATATGCCTCCGGATGACTCCATTAAGTCGTAAGGTAAGTAAAGGATTTTGGGCATCGTACTTCTCCGTTTGTAGGAACAGGCTCCCAGAACGAGTCGGTTGGAGGGTCCGGCTACGGATGGCTCTGGGAAGGCCTTCCTTACGACATTGAAATCGGGCCCTAAGTGTATTGCATATCCCCAACAATGAAACCACTTATGTGTGCTTGTATCGATAGAAAACTAGGATCTCGCATGGATCAAATAAAAATGGTACCGCAACCACACAGCGATAGAGTAATTGAAAACACCATGTGAAACCACAATGTGTTACTGTGAACCAAGTGTATTCGTATGACCTGAAGGAGGCCGTAAACAGCACCGCCATTTACAATGTATAACCCGATGCGTGTTACGAATGCCTAATAGTCATATCACTTGTGCATGGGTACCAAATAACAATCTAAATTCTACATTAATCAAAAATTTATAAATATTTAATCAATGTCACATATGATACGGATACGTGATGAACTAAGTTCCATAGTTCGTACTGACCATATCTGAGTTGATCAAAGATTTGTCATATACATTGCCATCAAATTGATGTACCTAATTAAATTAAATGAGTATTGTACAGTCTTGTTCCAATTGAAATATACTAAAAAAGGAACTGTAACAGAGATCACTGGGTTGATCGAAGATTTGCCATATACATTGTCGCCCAAAAAAATATATATATAAAGGCGCTAATGTAAACCTATATACATAACCAATTATGCTTTATCCAGGGTGAGTAGTGGCAATCAATTACAATCTAAACAAACAATTAGGCATATACTCAATCAAACTTGATCCAGCAATTTCTGAATATCAATCAATAAGAATCAAAAAATAGTAAATTGTGAGAAGGCATATTTATATTGATATATCTCAAATATCACCACACAATATATCACAACAGAGGTCAATTAATACCATTCTGCTGATTGGTGCTACGTAATCCATGTGGATTGGTTCTGTGAACAGCAGTGCGATCCACAAGCTCTGAATGCAGAGGCGTTACCTGGATGCAGAGAAGCGTTACCAGGATACGGCGTGTATTGACTCGGCTGGGTCTCAGCGTATTTACCCAGTTGCGCATCTCCACGTTGCTCGCTGACCCGGAAGTTGTTTTCTTTTCTGATTGTTTGCCTTCGCATTTACAGCTTTATCTGAGATGGCTTGCAACGAGGTGCACCTTCCATTCTTTGGATGGTTATGCGCTTAATGCTCCATATGTGAGTGTGACATTAACTATACCTGTGTCTGCCGTTTTTTTTTAAGTGCTCCTTCTAATATGGACGATACTGTCCAGTCTACCATTAACTATTATCCATGTTGTCAATATTCCTTTAATTTACTCAGCCATCTTGTGTGCTAGTACTTATTTTGGAGGATTAAAGTTATTCTCTAAGATTCTTGACACTATTGTGGTTGTATTGCATAGTTGCCAAAATGCAATTTGATCCACCAACTACATTTCTACAAAATAAAGAGGAACCACCCATTCCATGGATTAGATAGAAAGAGGAATTCATTACGTACTTGAAGGCCATTGATGGGGAAAGGATGTCATCAGAGAGGAAAAAGAACATTCTTTTACATTGTTTAGGCACGGAAAGGCAAGTGGTATTTAGAACATTACTGCAAATTGAAGGTGGTGGTGATAGTAATGTATAGGATGAGGCCATGCTACTGGATGAAAAATCACTTCAAACCCACGACAAGTGTTGCCCTCAACAGATTTAAGTTCTATACCAGAGCACAAGAAGAAAGTGAAACTTTTGATGAGTTTCTCACTGCGTTGCAAGCTTTATCCATAAACTACAACTTTGGATCGATCACTGATGAGATGATTAGGGACCAGATTATTGTACACGTCAGGAGCAAGAAGGTTCAAGAACAATTGTGGATAATGGGTGATCCGAATTTGCAGGTGGTTATTAATACTGCCAAAGTGTTAGAACACTCTGAGAGGACAGTAAGATATCTGACGGTGTGTGTAGTGTGACGCCTAGTAATTTGCGGGAAACTAAAATATTTTCATCTTTTCGCCATACCCCAAACATAATGGTAGAGCCCAATTCAAATATAAAGAAATTGCAGAGCAAGCACCCCAGTTATTCAATTTCGCAAATACAATCATAATAAATTCCTAGGCTGTGTAAAAGAGGATCATTGGTATTTTTCCTTACCTGCTAAAAAATGCACTGTAAAAGAATATGGGGCATGATCTCAAACCCAGGCCCACAGAACTGGCATTGGCATGTCTCTAACTCCTAACAGCAGAATACTCCCAATTTAAGTATCATGTAAGTGTGCCTTACTCTTTACGGCAGATTCACTTGTTAATAGGGCTGATATTCTCATAATTATGGAAGCACACATATAATGCAAGAGAGACCTTATATAATAACAATGCAAATTTTGGATCATTGAGCAATCCTGCTGTGCAGATGAAGTTGCAGTCTTGAATAGGATACTCAACTGTTCCCTAATATGGAATAAACCTTTCAGTTCCCAATGATCTAAGAAGCGACTGAACTTTCCAATGCTCCTGTCGCCGGTTAATATGAATCTTAGATTGTTCTTAACATCTTAGGCCCAATAAGGTGCCAAGATTAGGCGAGCTTCCTCATAGTGCCAATTAAGGAAGAGCCTCTTTGCAAACCCCATGCATATGCGAGGAACAGCTTTTATCTAGCTGTCCAATATGGAATTGAGCTGCCCATTCTCGAGCATGCATCCATGTGTGGCCCTTCAATTTGTTGTATAATGCTCACATTCCAAACATGCGACTTCTGCTACATATATTAAGGCTGAATAAGAACCATATGTCATATTAAATCTGGTGAAAAAGTATGTTTCCTCTCGCAGAGATTTCTTTGTTAATTTGTTATCAATCAATACAACCAAGCACTTGTGGCTAGCAAAAATCTTTAATTTGTATGTGTTTAATTACTATGATTCCTACCATATCCCACATACATTATCTTTTTTTTGCCCAAGTTGAATATAAGGTTAGTATTCAATAGGCCAGTCTCTCATTGAAGTTCCAGTGAGTGATGCCTAAAAGCATCATATTATCAGAAGAAAATGGGGAGAGAGGGTACATTTTCCTTCCATTCCAAATGCCTCAGTCAAATCGTTGATGTATAAGTCAAACAGGAGGGCGTAAGCACACAACCCTGTGATATATCAATTTTATTGCATGAGGGCTTGGTTAAATTCTTAGATCCAGGATTTTGCGATGCCCAAGTTTTGTAATATAAATTTCTCATGACATGGACCAAACAACTAGATGCGCCCCAGCTGACCGTCTTGCTTTAAAGTTTTGTCACAAAAAAGGGGCATGCCGAATCTTGACAGCACACACTTAGGCATCATTGTTACACTACATCTTGCGTAGCAGACATCACACATGAAAGCCATTTAAACATTAAAAATAATAATCTGGCTCCTAAGCCATTAAATTGCATTTTAGGAGCAATTTGTCACGCAGGAAAAAGCATGGATAATAAGTGGTGATTAGTATGCACTTTATATGGATACAGACTAGCATGGCCGCCTTCCAAATAGGATAAAAAAATAGGAGGAAATATTACAAGTGAAACAGAATGCCAACAACGCAAACATCGCCATCCTGCAGGGCCAAGGACACTCCATCTTGTCATATGTCTGCACGATGTTTAAACTCGCAAAAGTCAAAAATGTGTTTTTGCTTATTTCTGTCTCTAATCAAGTTGACTTTCTTTGCAGCAAGACTATTTGATTTTTTTGAATATGTCTTCCATTTGGCCAGACCATGTTCTTTCGTCTGGCTCGTGGTACTTAAATATCACCCCTCTCTAAACGATCTTGTGGAGTCCGAAATCTGATCATTTCTGGGTGAAGGTAGCCTGGAATGGATATTTTCTCAGAAAATCTCATCCTTCGAGTTGCAGTTAAAAGGAATATTTAGCAAGCACTTGAGAGCGGGGACACCACCTTATGTGAAGGACTATGGGCCAGATGTATGAAAAACAGAATTTGCGATTCCTAAATAGCGATTTTTACCGAATCGCTATTTACGAATCGCAAACCACAATGTAGCAAAAAAATCGCTAATAATTAGCGATACCTTAAAATTCACAATCCCGAATACTGAATCGCAAATACAGAATCGGTATTAGCGAAATCGCAATTTTAAGAAATCGCAAATTAGCGAATCTGCCATCCAGGTTCAGTCTGATGACATCACATGCAGGAAGTGACCCCACCCATGCTGTTTCAGAGTGCCTGAGGCTGTGGGAGAGGCACAGAGCAGGAGCACACATCCAGGAGCTGAACAGGAGTGCTCAGGCAGGCACCAACTGACAGAATGGACACACAAGAGAAGGGAAAGGAGCCTTCAGAAAGGAAAAGAAAGCACAAATTTAGTGAAAAGGATTTGGAGGTCCTCATAGAGGAAGTACTGAAGACCCATGATCTACTATTTGGAAAAAAATCACTGCATGTTCCAGAATCACAGAAGAGGAAGATCTGGCTGGAAATACAAGCCAAAGTCAATGCTATTGGGGTCACACAGCGCTCCATCGACAACCTAAAGAAGCGCTGGTATGACATGCGCTCCAGGGCGAAAGACAGGGTTGCAAAGAGGCTGAAGGAAGCCAAAAAAACAGGTGGAGGACCATCCACAGAGCCAGCAACAACACCCCTGGAGGACATGGTGGAGTCCACCCTCCAGCCTGAGAGCATAAGTGGCATAGGAGAAGTGGACAGCTCAGCCACAGACAACACCAGACAAGGTAAGATGCATGCACAATTTGTCCTGAACCCTCACCCTCCCAAATCCCCAATCCCCAATAACACATGAGCAAGTAAGATTGCCACTCCAGTCCACATTTTG
Source organism: Calotriton arnoldi (assembly GCA_963921515.1). Lineage (NCBI taxonomy): Eukaryota > Metazoa > Chordata > Amphibia > Caudata > Salamandridae > Calotriton > Calotriton arnoldi. Next base: position 1,987,400 of record CAWUFW010002731.1, read on the forward strand.
TCAACAACCTGCAATGCATCATGGGAGATGCAGTCCCAAAAATTAAATAGCACAGCAGTGACACGGGTGAACACAATCGCAGGGGACTCACACCAGTCAATAACCATGCGGAGAACTTTTAGTGTGAATACCAAGTCATGTACATTTAATGAAATTCAATTTATTTAAGGAAACACAGTAAATGGTCCTCTTGTATCCACAGGCGAACCTGCGCCACAGGCAGAAGACAGAGAGACAGATGAGGCACCTGGGCAACAACATGCAGGGGAGGAAGAGTCGCACCCAGGCACAGATAGCACACCTACACCAAGACCTAGAAGGTACACCGTGGAAACACTACAGGAGATGGAGGGAGGATTGGAAGAGACACAGGAAGATACACAGTCCATGCCCGAAGAGCCAGCACAGTCTCCAAATCAACAGTCTCCTGTGCAGCGTAGTCACACAAGTGGTCTCAGACGCAGACCAAGGCCACAACGTGTTTCTGAGCAGGGTGAGGAATCAGGTGTCTTTGAGGGTCTTGAGGGCACCATGGTCAAGGTGCAGCGGCTGCAAATGAAAACCATGAAATTAATGCAATGGCAGCTGGTGTCCTTGAATAAGAACATGAGGGATATCAAGGAGGGCATTACTGATCTGAACACCACAGTTGCAGAGGGTCAGAGGGCCAATACAGAGAGCATGAAGGACATGACTGTGGCAATACAACAGCTATGCATCACCATGCAGAGGGAACATGGCTCAAGGCGACGTGAAAAACAATGCATGGATGGGTACACGAAGGCGGTCAACCGCCTCTGCAACGCTACAGCTGTCTTGAGCAGACGCACAGTTGCCATGCAGGTAGAAATGGCCCACTGCAGCCAGGATGTTGCAAGGGGGTTGGTGCAGGTCACCAGTGCTGTCGAACTGCTCCAGACAGCCAACATAGCTGCCACAGGGGCTGGGGATGCTGGGGACAGTGAGGAGGTCACAAGCCGCAGCAGCATCACTCCACCTATCACTGAGCCCAGGCGGTGGAGTGCAAGGCAAGGGACAGCAGCAGAACCCTCGTCAAGGGAGGGCAGTGTGAACACTGACCGTAGCAGTGTTGTGCGAGGGCGCAAAAAATAAGTTGATGCTGTGGCAGACATTTGCAAATGGGTGAGGTAACCCATGTGAGACAGTGAAAGGGTTGTAAATGTGCATGGAGTGTCAATATGCCATGATGTGCAACTCAAGGCACACAGAGGCCAGGATTGTGAGGCTGTGTGCACACATATTGTCTGATGTAAAGGACAATAAAACACAGTTATTCTGAAGTCATTTTCTGCTTTGTGTCATTACTCACTTAGAAATAGTTGCGTGTGATCTCATCACGTCTGTGTCTCCCATCTGTGGCACCTACACCACCTGCTGCTCTGTGATGTGGCCTTGGGCCTTCCTCATCCTCTGAGTCCGAATCTGTGAGTTCCACTGGGGTTCCCTTCTTTGTGGCCAGGTTGTGTAGCATGGCACAGGTTGCAATGATTTTGCAGCATTTCTCGGGGCGGTACTGCCGTGCACCTCCACTTTTGTGGAGGCAGCGGAACATGCTCTTCAGCAGTCCAAATGTCCGCTCCACCACATTCCGCGTCGACTTGTGGGCAGCATTGTATCTCCTCTCACTTGGGGTAGTTGGGTTGAGAAATGGGGTGAGTATGAATGAACGAACTGCATATGCGCTGTCACCTAAATGGGAAAGGAAAAGACATCAATCACAGGCCACTTTCAATACATCCAAGGTGTACGACAGAGTGTGTCACATGCATTTACCTAGCAGGTATCCTTCTCCGAATTCTCCCCCAGTCAGACATGTATAGATTCCACTATGCCTGAAGATGTAAGAGTCATGTGTACTTCCTGGAAATTTGGCAACGATATCAGTGATGATGTGTGATGCATTACAAATGACCTGGACGTTGATGGAATGATATGATTTTCTGTTTCGATACACATACTCAGTAGCTGAGGGGGGACAGATTGCAATACGTGTCCCATCAATGCACCCAATGACATGTGGGAATTGAGCCATCTGATAAAAATCCATTTTAGTCTTCTGCAGTTCCTGTTGCGTGGTGGGAAACCGGATGTAATGGTGCATTCTTTGAAGCATGGCATCCAGGAAGGTGTTGAGGAAGCGTAACAGGCAACTTTGTGAGACCCCTCCGGCTGCAGCTATCACCCCTTGGTAACTACCTTATGCAAGTAGGTGCAGTGAACACAGGACCTGCACATGTGTTGGAATTGCGTGGGTCCTGCGTGTCTGATGCTCCAGGATTGGATGCAGGTCACGTATCAGGTCTAGGATGGTAGCAGAGTCAAGCCTGTACCTATCATGTATTTCCTCTTCTGTCAGTTGGAACAGGGTAATGCGCACTCTGTATATGCTTTCCTGTCGCCTCCTCATCCTCTGTGCTGCTGCTTGTATCTTCATCCTCCTTGCTATGACATACAGGGCAACCATTGTGAAAAATAGTGATGCATTCTGGGGCTGTTTTTATGCTGTGCACCTGGTTACCACCTGCTTTGAGTTGGTGGTAATTAGCGACTCGCAAATACCGATTTTCGATAAAATCGCTAATTGCGAATATTCATGCATTTGTTTGGAATCATTAATTGCGATGTCGCAATTACCGAGTCGCTATTTGGGAGTCGGTAGTTCAATTTCGCAAAATAAGGATTCGCAGATTGGTTGGTCTCGTTTTTTGCGAATCCTTATTTTGCGAGTGGGTTTTTTCTGCTCTACATTGCACAATGCTATTTTTGCCATCGCAAACGCTGTAATTCTGTGAATTTCAGCATTTGCAATGGCAATTTAGCTTGCTACATCTGTCTCACTGTCTTTGTTACCAACATCTCGTCCCCACTTACAAGTTTTCTCCTCACTTAGGTCACAAAATATATAATTGCTGCAAATAGCGTAGTGTTAGAAACTGGGGGGAAGATTTACAAGAAAGTGACGCATCTGTACAGATGCGTCACTTTCCCTGCACCACCCTGTGAAACCCTTGCGCCACCATGGATGCGCCATATTTACAATACGGCGCACCATGGCGCAAGGATTGACAGATTCGTCAGAAATTCTAACGCATCTGTTGGGGCAAAAGTCACGCATTGCTGGAGTTGTGTCGCAAGCACGACGCAACCCCAGCATTGCCTTTTGAAGCCTATTCCCACTACACTGCGTCACTCCTTACGGTTTTGGTGCAGTGACGTCCCAGAAGTGACGCAGTGAAATCTTGTAGATTTCACTGCGTCACTTTTACGAGGCTTTCCTGCGTGGGAACACCCACCCTGCATACATTATACCTGACGCAGGTATAATGTGACACAGGGCTTTACAGCGTGACGCATCTCCCTAGATGCTACGGCAGCGCAAAAGTGTCGCAAGGGGCTTGTAAATCTGCCCCTGGGAGTTTGGCCAACAATGTTTACTTTCTTTGACTTCTCGCTATGGAACCCCTTGGTTGTCTACTCCTGTAAATATCATCTCTGCTGTTATTCTGTGTGAGGGGTCACCTACATAAAGGGCATCACAAGTCGTGTGCTAATGCCATTAAAGCATCCATAGGCAATCCTCATGAGATATTAGAATTATTGACTTTCAGTTACTCCTCCAGTAGACATAGGTCACTCCCATTAAAATAAACCTCAAGAGGTGCCAAGTGGTTTCATTACTGTGTTAGCTGGTGTAGTAATCTTCCCTGGCTACTAGCCCAGTTTCGTGGGTTAACTTATTCAGATTGAGTGTTTCCTTTTGGTGCCTTCCGAGGCTTCATTTCTAGAGTAGCTAGATCCATAATCTTTATTGCTCTATTTTTGGGCCTTCCTAGGCCTCCACTTTTATTGCTGTTACCACCAAGGCATAAAATCCTAGGTGTTATCAGAGGCCATAGTTAGTTAGAGAGCCTTCCACCATTACACCTCTCGCAGCCACCTCTGCATGTAAATGCAATACAAACAAAAACAAACAGTGCCATGCTCTTGCATGCCCTATCACAGTTGGCACTGTGGTTCACTGGAGGCATCTAATTGGCTCCCTTGCCATTCCCTAGAAGTCCATCTAGTGGTCCAGGGGCCCAACGCTTCCCAAATCCAGTGGCACACTCCAGAGCCCCTACTGGTGTGGCTCTGTAAAGTATTATGTTAGTGGTAGAGGTGGCTGCCAATGCAAATGTGGAGAAGTTAAGTGGCTAAAATAGGACAGTTGAATCGAGCCACGAAGGGCAGAGCATAGGTTAGAAAGGAGGTAGGTAGGCAGACGATGCCATGTTGTGCAGCTTACCGAAGCTGCTCCTATGAAATAAAGGTTCTTTTGAAGAGTGCACTTCATCGGGGGTCAACTCCTCGGAGACAAGCAATGAGTCAAGCCTACCAGTATCCCACAATCCAACTCAAATCGCGGCAGGGGCCCCCTGGTGCACTCCACTCAATATCAACATCTAGGCAGGACGGTCCTGGGCACCCCTCTTCTGCCTCTGCTATTTCTGTTGACATAGGTACTTGTGCCCTGCAGTTCAGGAGCAATACCAAGTCATCACTCTTAACTTTGCAGTTGTCCCAAACAATCTTCTTCGCTGCAGAGAGCACTCCCAAGGTGCAACTTTACAGTTGATTCTCCTCTGCAAATTCCCAGTGCCATTGCATGAAGCAGCTTCAAACACCGAGATACTTTTGCAGCCTCACTCACGATCAAAGTACATCAGCTTGTGCTCCACAGCGGCCTGTTTTAGCAGGACCCACACAGGCGAACAGATGACATCTTTCCTTGCACCAGATAGGTCTGTATGTTTATTTTACGTCCACTGCCTCCCTGCTCCAACCCACTTTTATCTACCCTGCCCCCATACTACCGCTACCGGGACAAAAGTTACTTGGACTTATTCACAAAGAAAATAATAACTCATTCTCCACTTGTCGACTTACATCTGCATCTCAGTATAGATTTACTACTTGCTGGAATTCACTAAAATATCCATAAATCCACACTGAAAGTCATTCCCGGAATGCTATGTGATATTTCCATTGTGATTCCATTCCTGCTATGAAGAGTTCTCCTTGGAAGAGATAAACTTTCTTCCCTTTCACTGAGGAGATATTTTTCCCCAAGGAGAAAACCCCTTTCCTACACCGCTATATATCTTGTGGTGTTTCATTCCCTTTTCCACCGTGCAAAGGGATGACACCAGCACTTTCCAGGCTTCAAACAGGAATGATGGAAGTTTGTGGAAGACGTTTGCAGGCATTCCCAAACTTCCAAAGGTAACCACACCTTGGAAACCTAAGAACGCCCATATTCCCACTCCTTAAGTGGAATATAGGGTGCGGAGAACTGCGTGCTTGTGGCGGGAACGTCTGCACCCTTCAATCGGCGTACACTCCCTTTATTAATTCTTGGAAGATGGCCCACTGTGCCAGCCAGTCAGCTAGATGTGTTTTTCTTCCCAAGAGGGTCTCTTTGCAGCCCGAACGGCTGTACGGGCTTGTAGAATCGGTATACCATTTGCGGTAGTCGAAGAAGGTATTCTCAGCTCCAAAGAATCTATTCTCTTCTGGCGCAACAGAGCATTGAAACATGAACAAGATAATTAACATAGTGCTAAAGTCAGATGAGGATAATTTGCTGATGGCTCTAATAATGAATAACAGTTATGTAAACACTGGCGAGTATTTTTTATCAGTTTTACAAGTGGTGCTAGTCATAATACATGTGCTTCCTAGCCTTGTCTGGCAATTTATCCTCTTTACCACCACTGGACATTCTTGTGTGAGCACATCTCGACAGGCCTCTTTATACACATGATAACCTAAAATAAATGATTGTAGAACAGCATTGTAAAACCCGATAGAATGTCCCAGTTTTAAAACATTGCTTGGAAAGACAACAGAGGGGAATGCATGCGCTGCCTCTTTATCCACAGGACACATTAGCTCACAGCAGCCTTGTGGAATGGGTGGTTTGAAACTTCTTTCTGAGCAGCTAGGATTTGTGCTTAAGTGAGTAGTCATGAAATCTTCGGTGTCCTCACTAAGCCAGGCCATATCTATTGTTTTATCAATTACAATTTGAAGAATGTGCGTTTATCTGTTACTATGTTGTGGCAGGATGGGGCAATTACGATGCTGCAATCAGAATTACTGAGCACGAAAGAGCAGTATGGAATGATAATATATCCTAAGTTGTTGCTAGGCATTTAGGAGAGAAACATAATAATGACTGGATGATTGCAGTTGATAGGAATTGATAGGGTGAGGATTCCAGGTAGTGAAGGAGACACATTTGAGTTGAGCAAGTATTAAGAAATCAAAACACTGCATTTCAATTTAGGATGAAAAAAACATCTCAAATGAATGCCACTCTGTTAGCAAATTGGAATGGTGCCCTTGTGCTTAGTTGGCTAAAAAATGTAGTTTTTTTATCTCGCCCCCACATTCAAAGAGCAGCAATGATTCATCTGGAAGTGACATGAGTGGCAGGTTATATGACGAGGTCACAATAAGGCAACAGGAAGCAGCATATACAATTTAAAAGGCTGACTCTTCAATGGTACTGTTCTACTGCTGCTGCCACTACTCCTGGAGCTGCAAATCGTAACATAGAACTGTGATTGCAGATTTTCTACTTACTCAAAGTTATGTTGTAAGATTTGTTTATGATTAAAAAATAAACAGATGTTACTGTAAACGGAGAAATTCTATAAAAATGTCAAAAGAGATTTTGCTAAGTAGACCCTGATGCTTATTACACAATAAGTGGATGGATGTAAAATTGTGATCAAACGACTGATGTGGTAGTTTACTGCTGTGGAATGAACATAACACAATAAGAGCAAGGACAATAGCAGAGAAATTCATATGAGCTTAAAATGGCCCCATGTTTCTAAAAGTAAAGCAGTCTGATTTCAGAAAATCAACAAAAAGATCACGCAGAGGATTAATTCAGCGAGATGGGCGACAGCCTCATGCATTGAGCAAAACAGAACAGCCTATGGCAGGAAAGGAGTCCTAATGTCATTGGCAACTCCTGTCTCCTCTCTGTAAAACCTACACTAACTTCATGAATTTGCTAACGAGCAGGGTTCGCACCAGAAAATATGGAAGAAAGATGATATATTAGGCTTGGGAAAAGGGAATAGCGTGCATGTGTATGTGATGAAGACTAAGGTCGAAATGCATCATTTGTGGTTGCTGAAATAAAGTACACTTTGGAACTTGTATCCCGGAGTGCCGCCTTCTTTGTTCTGGAGACAATACTTACCTATATCTAAGGGAGCAAAGCCGGACGCATCCAAAGTGTACAGAGAAACAACATGTATAAATTCAACACATAAGAATAATTTTAAAATTTCTAATGTTTGTGTAGTTTAAGTTGTATACCAAACATAAAATAAAGATTTCCTATCATTTATTTTTAATCCTTGGTTTATTTTGTGAATTTCAATGGTTTTTATAATGTTAGTAACAAATTTGTTCTATTCGTCCAGTTTATTCTTGTGGAATGGAGTCTTATTAAGTGGAGTATGGTACAATACAGTGGATAATAGTGTTGTAAAGTGTACTGTGGTACAGTACAGTGTGGTATAGTGGAGTGGAATAAAAGGAAATGAGGTATACTGGAGTGGTATACATTGGAAAAGAATACAGTGGAATGGCATACAGCGAAGATTGGAGTCACATACAGTGGAGTGGCATAGAGTGACCTTGAATACAATAGAGTGGGGTATGTTGGAGTGGCATAGGGTGTGGTAGCATACAGTGCAGTGATATACAGTGGGATAGCATACAGTGGAGTGTGGTAAAGTGGAGTTATGTCCTGTAAATATTGTAGAGTGTATTTGTGTGAATTGCACTGGCGTACAGTGGAGTGCTATACACTGGAGTGTTGTACAGTGTAGAGGCACATATTGGACTATCGTATACTGTAATAGCGTACAGTGGAGTGTAAATCCAGTAAATCCAGTATTTGTAAAGCGCGAACAGCTACCCGAAGGCATCCCGGCGCTCGGGGCCGTCGGGAAGATTAAGCAAGCTATTGCCCAGAGTCACATGGTGCTGGGCTGACCTGCCGCCGGTGCCGGGGATCGAACCGTGAGCCCCAGATTCCAGCGTCAGTCGCCCTGGCCGCGACGCCACACCTCTTCCTAGTGTGGTACAGTGGAGTGGTGTAAACTGGAATAGCATGCACTGGAGTGGGGTACAGTGGAGTGCCATACATTGGGGTGGGGTACAGTTGAGTGGTGTAAAGTGGGTTTACGTAAAGTCGAGTGTGGTACAGTGTAGTATTGTCAAGTAAAATTGCATAAAGTGGAGTGGCATATATTGGAGTGCTGTACAGTGCAGTGGTGCAGAACAGAATAGCATACACTACAGTGGGGTATAGTGTAATAGGGTACAGCGCAATAGCATATAGTGGAGTAGCAAAAAGTGTAGAGCCATACAGTGGAGTAGTAGTAAAAATACTTTATTGCATTAATCATTTGATTACAATAATAGAGAAAAAGCAGACATTAAAATAGAATAAAAGATCACATAATTTCCATACGTGGTATCCTATAAAAACATACAAAGATCATGTTACCTGCTTTTACAATGATATACATATCCATATATTAAAGCCATCTAGACCTTTAATGTTTTATAGGCATGTTCTAAAAACTGAACTATCCTTCTAATTGCACTTTCCCCTGTGAGCCTAAAACAATAGCGTACAGCCTCTGTAGTTGTTCTTATTTTGACATTATTAAACACAGGGCGTAAATATGTCCTCCGTGTAGGCAACAGCCTCGGGCAGATGCATATTAAGTGTTCAAGACTTTCCTTGCCGCTTCCACAAAGCCGACATACCTGTATATCTTTAAGAGCCTGATTCCAAGTCCCTTCAAACTCCCCTATCGGAATATAAAATTGTCTAAACCTTAGGTATTTCCATTTAATATAACTGGTCAGATTCCATCCCAAGTATTCTTGAGCCTGCAAGGTATATGTATCAATTATTAAGCCCGTATGCTTATATTTCCCGGCTTGTAGAAGATCTAAATTCCACTGTTTTAACTTTAGTGTTTTAAGTATTAAATTTTTCCGCACATCCCTGGTCATTCGTTCCATCTCCTGTATATCAGGCAGATCATAGGAGCCTATTTCCATCATTATAGTAGATAGTTGCAGATCTCTTACTTTTTTACTCCGTAGTTCTTCCATTATTAGATGTTTCAATGTGCCTGAATTGGCCTTAGCACAATCAATAATATAGTTGACACAACTATTCTTATGCAACATTTCCAGAGATTTTAGACCGAATTCCAGCCATATCATACAATGCGGAGTGGCCTGTCGTAGATGGAGTATGGTGCGTACACATTTCATAAAACATTTTTCAAGCTCAAAGATGGCTTTCTTGTTCATAGCAGGAGATGCGTATAATAAAAATTGAATCATTTTCATTTGTAAAGCTTTAAGTGATGGAATAATTGCATTCCCTCCAAACATTTTCATGAATCTCGCGATTGATTTTGTAATAGTTGTAGATTTTACACTTTTACTAACCTTATGGTTTAGCCATGATAACGTTTTGTCAAATGTTACGCCGAGGTAGTTGTATTGGTCCACTACCTCGATTGGATTTTCTCCTAAAGTCCACATTTTTGATTGTGTAGACTGTCCAAACGTCACAATTTTTGTTTTAGACAAATTAGCTATCAAACCATTCACTTTGTTATATATGTATAGTTGATTCAGTTGGTGCTGGAGACCATTTGGAGTTAAAGATAAATTACTAAATCATCGGCGTATGCTAGGTATGGTATTTTTTTGTCACCTAATTTAGGTGCTACACCCATATCTGAACTTAACACCAAATCTATATCTGCAATATACAAAGAAAATAGCAGCGGAGCGAGGACACAGCCTTGCTTGAGACCGTTTGTGGTATCCATTTTTGGGGATAATGTATTATCCTGGGCCAACTTCACCCTGACCCATGTATCCGAATGCAGGCCGATAATAAAATTTAGAAGGTTCGGATCAACCTCCCATGCTGTTAATTTACTCCACAGCCTTTGCCGATTAACCTTGTCAAATGCTGTGGAATAATCCACAAAGCAGGCGAATAGCGTTATCTTCCGCAGCTTGCTTTTTTCCTATCATGGCACAATGAAGCAATATTATCAAGTGTCGAGCACCCTAAACGAAATCCGGTTTGAGTTATTGGTAATAATGATTTTTTCTCCGCCCATGCCCTTAGTTTATTTTGGAGGTGCTTAGCGAACAATTTTCCTTCAAAATCCAACAATGCTATTAATCTGTAGCTGGACGGATCATCTTTTGGGCCTCATTTGTAAATTGGATGGACAATCGCTCCTTTCCAGGAAGATGGTATAATTCCACATTTAATTACCTGTGAAAACAACTGTTTTAACATCGCACTCCAAAATGTTATGTTTAACTTTATCAAGCCTATAGGGATCCCATTGGGTCCAGCTGCTTTGGATGAGCGAGAACTCTTTATTAGTTTGACAATTTCCTCTTCAGTTATTTCTGCAAATGAACCATCCGCATTAGATGTCGTATATTCACATATAACAGATGATTTATATAAAGCTTTGATGTGATTTTCCCACTTATTGCTTGAGATAAAAAAAAGTCATCTGGCTGTTTGTATGAATTTGTGCCGTGTCCCACCAGGGACCAGAATGCTCGCTCGTTCCTAGCCGATATAGCATGATATAATTTGGCATAGGCGGTTTCCACACTATCCCGCTTTATCTGTAAATTCCTATTCTTGAATTCTTTCTTTATATCTTGTATTTTCATATTGCGCTCATAAGAGATTGGAAGTTTTAAGATATGTTGCATCTTCTTACGATAGATTCTCTTTGATTCGGTTAATTTTGAAGTCTTCATTACGTTAACGTTTGCTCGCGGCTCCTGTATACTTGCCACAAGACTGGATAATATATTTTTTAAAATAGATTGCCAGGCATCCGACCAGCTGTCTCCAGTCTTTAATATAATCATATCTTTTTCAGTACTGGCTATCATGGTTGCTTCAAGGTTCGATGCCTTCACTTTTAATTTATTGTTCCAAATAAGTCTTTTCCCATTCACAGCAGTCAATCTGCCACTATTGGCTGTTGCTTGGGTTTCCCAGTGATCGTGCTTAATGCTGATGACTAACCTTTGAGGATCATGATCACTCTCGGCTCTTGGTATAATGGCATACTTTTTACACAAGTAAAAATGGGCATAGTGGACAAATGTAAAGTCTATAGTTGAAGACCCCATCGGTCCACGGAATGTTAAGGAAGCTGGTTGGTCATCTTTAAGTCTCCCGTTGAGAGTTCTATATCCTAGATCAGTCAATAAGTCATATGTATATTTAAAAGAGGTACCAATCTTTTTTGCCTTGTTTTGTGAAGGAAATACTACTCGCGGAATATTGTAAGTCATGTCTGGTTCATCGCTGGTTGTAGGATTGACCACCAAGGGCAACAAAGTTTGGTTAAAATCTCCCGTTATTATGACTACCATGTGTTCGTTCGCTGCCAGTATTTTTTACAATTCATTCAATGTTGCCTGATAACTGCACTTGTTTTTCACCAATTGAGGAGGGAAATAGATGTTGATTATCAAACATTTAGTAGAGTTGTGATGTGTTAAGATAACTGGCAATAGATATTTTGATGGTGTTTTCAGTTTTTTGCTTATCACGCATAGTTTGGTACTTATTGATGTTGTCAATCCTCCGCTTGATCTTCCAAAAGCATTTTTTTTTGCCTGGATGTCATATGTTGTAAAATTTTGAATATTTAAATTCCCTGAATGCCAAGTTTCCTGTAGACATATTACACATCGATCTTGTAGAAAGCTCATCATTTTATCCCCGGCCTTTTTTAGTTGTCGCTCAAAACCCGCTATGTTCCATGACAATATGGCGAACTCACTTTGTTGGACTTTCCTTACGTTAGTCCCGTCAGGAGTATTTCTTAGCCCCATATAGATACTGCCTCTCCCCTCAACGTGGAGCATCATCAGATGGCTGATTATTATCCTGTATTGTCCTTCCGGTGATTTGAAAATTCTCAAATCTGATATTTTCTTTAGCACCTTTATTCGGAAGTAAGTGGAGTAGCGTAGAATTGAGTAATGTTCAGAGTAATAATGTTGAGTTTAGTGGCATTAAGTTTTCAGACATACAATTAAGTGGCATATAGTGGAGTAGCATACAGTAGAGTGTCGCATAATTCAATACAGGTAATTATAGAAGCATGGAGTTTAGTGACATACAGTGAAGTGCGGTTTAGTGGAGTGGCACAGAAAGTAGTATTGTCAAGTGAAATAGCACACAGTAGATTCTGGTACAGTCTAATGGCATATACTGCATTTCAGTTCAATGGAGGGCCGTAGAGTAGAGTAGCATGCACTGGAATACCGTACACTCCAGTAGTGTACCATCAAGTGGGGCATAGTGAACACCATATAGTGGAATAGCTTAAAATGAAGTTGCGTACAGTAGAATAATGTTCAGTTGCCATTGGTACAGTTTAGGGGCATCCAGTAAAATGGCATACACAAATGTGTAATAGAATACAGTTTAATAGCGTAGAATATAGTGGTGTAGACTGGCGTGGTATTCAGTGGAGTTGAGTGGAGAGAGTGTTGCAACGCACAGTGGATTACCGTACAATGTAGTGGCATATACTGGAGTGTCATAAACTGGAGTAGAATACTCCAAAAGCATACATTGGAGTGGCGTAAAGTCAGCAGTTGTACAGGGGACTGGCGTAAATTGTGTGTATAATTGAAAGGAAACGTACTGTTAAAGTGTGTGAACAGATGCCAATGTTATATCTCTGAAATATATATTATAATATGTAAATATTGGGGGGTGTCCCAAAACGTGCTTAAATCCAGTTAAATTTACACACACTTTTGTGTTTGCGTATCGCGAATACCTTCATTCGGATTTTGTTAAAATTTGTTAAAATTTGGCAGGATTACATATTATGGTGCGCAGATGATTATTTTGGGTAGTGCAGGTAAGTATTGTAACTATTTTATAAGTTTTAATCTATTTTGCTGTTCTACCATGGCACATAGTGATGAGAAGCCGTTAGCTGATTGACTAATGACTGCCTTTACAAAAGTTACAGGCAGGCATGTTGCTTTTATGTATACTTCGCCAGTGTTCTGCGTTAGGCCTTCCAATGTACGTAAGTATTAGATTTGGTATTTTTGCCCTACTTTTTACTGCTTTAGTGAAGTGAAGTGGTAATAGGTAGTGTAAAATATTTATAAGTTTCTATATATTTGTTTTAAAAATACAAGGTAGCGCGACACTACCGCAATACTCCTAAAAATGTTTCTACAATTACCATTTTTGTTTATAAATCTCTATATATTTGTCTAGCAATCTATGGTACACTGCACTTTTTTTCAAGTAGCGCAGTGATTCTTTCATAATTAACATGCTACTCTCTACACTTTTCTCAGCATATTTTCAAATATGTAAAAATAGAAAATACACTTTAGCACACTATATTTATAACATATAGTGTCTTATAGTGTGTTTTCAATTTTCTTAAATTTGATTTTTTAGTACAGAGTTAGTACTGAGGTACTCTGTATTTTTAAATAAAACATACATAAAAATAATATTTTTACCTATCTATTACCACTTTACTAAAGTGGTAATAGGTGTGGAAACAATAGTAAACCTAATACTTACCTAGATTGTAAGGTGGAATGCAGAACACAGGAAAACTCAAGCTGAAAACAACATGGCTGTCTTTAACTTTCATAAAGGCAGTCATTAGCCAATCAGGTAATGACTTGTCATCGCTATATCACTCTGGAGTACCGCCGTACTACTGCGGCCACAGATATCACTAAGTTAAAAACACTTAAAGCGTATAAAATAATTACTCTAGTTATCTGCCCTACCCCACAGAATCATCTGTGCACCAAAATCTATAATCCTGCCAAATTTCATCAAAATCTGACTGAAGTTTTTTGCGTTACACAAAATACAAATGTCTATGTAAAATGTATTGGATTTTACACGGTTTAGGGATCCACCTTTGTTCTTTGTAACCCCTTGACCAAATGCCGCAAAATATTCAGCACTCTGACAATGAAATAGGTGCACCAGGTCTGGAAAATTTGAAGGACATTCATCAAACGGGTACAAAGTTATTAAGCGACAAAAATGTTAAAAAACCCTATCTCTCTGCTAACTATAACTACAGAATGGCTACTGTCACATGTTAGTTACTGTGTGTATATATATATCAAGACCGCGGCAACGCGGTCGAAACGCATCAGGCTGGACACTTGTCTTTTGCACTATGGGTGCTGATTTAATTTCACTGCAATAAAATTCACTGCAACGAATACGCTGTGGTCCGTACCAGTCTTCTTTGCCGCGCATCTGGTGAATCAGGAGTATGGTTTCTATATATATATATATATGCATTATCTACTGGCGGTCGCCAGTAGATAGTTATAGTTAGGACCTATTTTCCATAGGAAATCTGCGACATTCTATTTGAAATAACTCTTGCGTCGGTTGACGAATCTTCGCGAAATTTTCAAACTTTATGGCCCGCTCCGGTCCGCTCCTACCCTGAAAGTCTCAGGGTGATTCGTCAAGCGGGGCCGAGAAAAAGGGGGTCCCAAAACGTGTTTTCCCCATTCATTTTCCCATAGGAAACTTTAGACACGGCTACAGCTCTGAACTGCTGAACGGAATTACACCAAATTTGGCAAAGAGGTAGTTCTTGGTTCAGAAAGAACCCTTTTTGTTAAATGGTGTAAATCTGCTCAGTAGTTGCGGAGAAATTAAAAATAAGAGTCAAAAATCAATTTCCCATAGGAAACTTTATGCAAGGCTACAGCCCGAACTGCTGAACGGAATTACACCAAATTTGGCAAAGAGGTAGTTCTTGGTTCAAAAGAACCCTTTTGTTAAATGGTGTAAACCGCTCAGTAGTTGCTGAGAAAATCAAAAGTAAAAACACATATATATCTGGGCGGAGCCTAACCACACATGTCATCGTGAGATCTGATTGGCTGTCAGCACTTCATCCTGGAATTGCTGGCAGCCATCTTGGGACCAATATAAATGATAGTACCCCTTTGAAATGCATTGTAGTGAATCGAAGATTTTGAGGGTTACCAAAAGGAGAACTATAAAGGGTGATAACAGACTTTAGTTACATTAGAATTCATTTGTTGATGGTACCATACTAATTTCAGGAATTGTGGTGTGTTCTAAGGTGATTTTACCCTGTGAAAAACCTTCTGCTGGGATATCATGAATCATGTTTGAGAGAAAACTATTTTCACATGCTTGTCCCATACAGTTTTGGAAGGTGCCCCAGAAGCTAAAATGAGAGCATATTTTCTGTAAATTCACATTATCTTTCTCAGTCATGTGAGAATGAAGTCTGACATTCTCAGTAAAACATGTACATCCAACAAGGGCAGAGACTGTCAGTTGATTCCTTTGTGTTCTACTGCAGCTTCCCAGAGTGTTCTAAAGAACAACTAGAGTGCTAACAGCCTTACTTATGACAAAAGTATGGCACACCTGAAGCCATCTTGATTGGAATAAACTGGTAACACTTAAAACATTTAATTTAAAAAGGAACAAAATGATGGGGTTCATCTTGTCATAGAAATTATGGTTAGTGCTCTGGAAAGAAAAATTAGGACATGTTTCAAGTGTGATCTCAAATATCTTCCTGTTATATTTCAACAGGAGCAGCCTGTCAGTTGATGCCTTTGTGTTCTACTGCAGCTTCCCAGAGTGTTCTAAAGAACAACTAGAGCGCTAACAGTCTTACTTATGACAAAAGTATGGCACACCTGAAGCCATCTTGATTGGAATAAACTGGTAACACTTAAAACATTTAATTTAAAAAGGAACAAAATGAGGGGGTTCATTTTACCATAGAAATTATGGTTAGTGCTGTAGAAAGAAAAATTAGGACATGTTTTAAGTGAGATCTCAAATATCTTCCTGTTATATTTCAACAGGAGCAGCCTGTCAGTTGATGCCTTTGTGTTCTACTGCAGCTTCCCAGAGTGTTCTAAAGAACAACTAGAGTGCTAACAGCCTTACTTATGACAAAAGTATGGCACACCTGAAGCCATCTTGATTGGAATAAACTGGTAACACTTAAAACATTTAATTTAAAAAGGAACAAAATGAGGGGGTTCATTTTGCCATAGAAATTACGGTTAGTGCTGCAAAAAGAAAATTTAGTGCATGTTTTAAGTGAGATCTCAAATCCTCTTCTATTTCATTAGAAAATTCTGACATGCAGACTGAAACAATCACTTTCAATACCAGCAGTAGACTTCCAGTTAACTCCTTGGTGAGCAGTAGCTTTACTACAGTGATCTAATGAACAACTAGAGTAATAACATTCAGAATTTATGGCAAATGTGTGACACATCTGAATGCCTTCTTGATGGAATCAAAGTAAAAACTGAAAGCATTTCCTACTGAGGAGACTGCAGTAAATGAGGAAATTAGGAAACTTCATAACAAAGAAGTCTTCCAAGATGGCCACCAGTGAAAAAAGAGCCCAAATGTAGCACAAATATTACCGAGATGTAGCCCACATATAGCCCAATGACAAAAGTGTGCAAAACACTTTTTATTTTTAGTTTTTTTGTAGTTTTATGTAGTGCAGACTGGTCAGGTATTGGAGCGTTGCATCTTAAAACATGACCCCCTACACTACAAAAACACCACTGCACTACCCTAAACCCTAAAACACTACCCCAGCACGACCCCTACACTACACAAGCACCACTGCACTATCCTAAACCCTAAAACACTACCCCCAGCATGACCCCCTACACTACACAAACACCACTGCACTACCCTAAACCCTAAAACACTACCCCAACACCACTGCACTAACCTAAATCCTAAAACACTACCCCCAGCACGACCCCCTACACTACCCAAACACCACTGCACTGCCCTAAACCCTGAAACACCAGCCCCAGCACGACCCCTACACTGCCCGAACACCACTGCACTGCCCTAAACCCTGAAACACCACCCCCAGCACGACCCCCTACACTGCCCGAACACCACTGCACTGCCCTAAACCCTGAAACACCACCCCCAGCACGACCCCCTACACTGCCCGAACACCACTGCACTGCCCTAAACCCTGAAACACCACCCCCAGCACGATCCCCTACACTGCCCGAACACCACTGCACTGCCCTAAACCCTGAAACACCACCCCCAGCACGACCCCCTACACTGCCCGAACACCACTGCACTGCCCTAAACCCTGAAACACTACCCCCAGCAAGACCCCCTACACTGCCCGAACACCACTGCACTCCCTAAACCCTGAAACACCACTCCCAGCAAGACCCCCTACACTGCCCGAACACCACTGCACTGCCCTAAACCCTGAAACACCACCCCCAGCATGACCCCCTACACTGCCCGAACACCACTGCACTGCCCTAAACCCTGAAACACCACCCCCAGCACGACCCCCTACACTGCCCGAACACCACTGCACTGCCCTAAACCCTGAAACACCAGCCCCAGCACGACCCCCTACACTGCCCGAACACCACTGCACTGCCCTAAACCCTGAAACACCACCCCAGCACGACCCCTACACTGCCCGAACACCACTGCACTGCCCTAAACCCTGAAACACCAGCCCCAGCACAACCCCCGTACACTGCCCGAACACCACTGCACTGCCCTAAACCCTGAAACACCAGCCCCAGCACGACCGCCTACACTGCCCGAACACCACTGCACTGCCCTAAACCCTGAAACACCAGCCCCAGCACGACCCCCTACACTGCCCGAACACCACTGCACTACCCTAAACCCTCAAACACCAGCCCCAGCACGACCCCCTACACTGCCCGAACACCACTGCACTGCCCTAAACCCTGAAACACCAGCCCCAGCAAGACCCCCTACACTGCCCGAACACCACTGCACTGCCCTAAACCCTGAAACACCACCCCCAGCAAGACCCCCTACACTGCCCGAACACCACTGCACTAAAGCCTGAAACACCACCCCCAGCAAGACCACCTACACTGGCCCGAACACCATTGCACTGCCCTAAACCCTGAAACACCACCCCCTGCACGACCCCCTACACTGCCCAAACACCACTGCACTGCCCTAAACCCTGAAACACCACCCCCTGCACGACCCCCTACACTGCCCGAACACCACTGCACTGCCCTAAACCCTGAAACACCACCCCTCAGCACGACACCTTACACTGCCCGAACACCACTGCACTGCCCTAAACCCTGAAACACCACCCCCAGCATGACCCCCTACACTGCCCGAACACCACTGCACTGCCCTAAACCCTGAAACACCACCCCCTGCACGACCTCCTACACTGCCGGAACACCACTGCACTGCCCTAAACCCTGAAACACCACCCCCAGCACGACCCCCTACACTGCCCGAACACCACTGCACTGCCCTAAACCCTGAAACATCAACCCCAGCAAGACCCCCTACACTGCCTGAACACCACTGCCCTAAACCCTGAAACACCACCCCCTACACTGCACGAACACCACTGCACTGCCCTAAACCCTGAAACACCACCTCCAGCAAAACCCCTACACTGCCTGAACACCATTGCTCTGCCCTAAATCCTGAAACACTAGCCCCAGCATGACCCCCTACACTGCCCAAACACCACTGCACTGCCCTAAACCCTGAAACACCACCCCCAGCACGACCCCCTACACTGCCCGAACACCACTGCACTGCCCTAAACCCTGAAACACCAGCCCCAGCAAGACCCCCTACACTGCCCAAACACCACTGCACTGCCCTAAACCCTGAAACACCAGCCCCAGCATGACCCCCTACACTGCCCGAACACCACTGCACTGCCCTAAACCCTGAAACACCAGCCCCAGCACGACCACCTACACTGCCCGAACACCACTGCACTGCCCTAAACCCTGAAACACCAGCCCCAGCATGACCCCCTACACTGCCCGAACACCACTGCACTGCCCTAAACCCTGAAACACCAGCCCCAGCACGACCCCCTACACTGCCCAAACACCACTAAACTGCCCTAAACCCTGAAACACCAGCCCCAGCACGACCCCCTACACTGCCCGAACACCACTGCACTGCCCTAAACCCTGAAACACCACTCCCTGCATGACCCCCTACACTGCCCGAACACCACTGCACTGCCCTAAACCCTGAAACACCACCCCCTGCAGCACCCCCTACACTGCCCGAACACCACTGCACTGCCCTAAACCCTGAAACACCACCCCCTGCACCGCCCCCTACACTGCCCGAACACCACTGCACTGCCCTAAACCCTGAAACACCACCCCCAGCACTGACCCCTTTACTGCTCGAACACCACTGCACTGCCCCAAACCCTGAAACACCACCCCCAGCACGACCCCCTACACTGCCCGAACACCACTGCCCTAAACCCTGAAACACCACCCCTGCACGACCACCTACACTGCCCGAACACCACTGCACTGCCCTAAACCCTGAAACACCACCCCCTACACTGCCCGAACAGCACTGCACTGCCCTAAACCCTGAAACACCACCCCCAGCACGACCCCCTACACTGCCCGAACACCACTGCACTGCCCTAAACCCTAAAACACCACCCCCAGCATTACCCCCTACACTGCCCAAACACCACTGCACTGCCCTAAACCCTAAAATACTACCCCCAGCACAACCCCTACACTACCCGAACACGACTGCACTGCCCTAAACCCTCAAACACTACCCCCAGCACGACCCCCTACACTACCCGAACACCACTGCACTGCCCTAAACCCTAAAACACTCCCCCAGCACAACCCCCTACACTACCCGAACACCACTGCACTGCCCTAAACCCTAAAACACTCCCCCAGCACGACCCCCTACACTACCCAAACACCACTGCACTGCCCTAAACCCTAAAACACTACCCCCCGCATGACCCCCTACACTACCCAAACACCAATGCACTACCCTAATCCCTAAAACACTACCCCCGCATGACCCCCTACACTACCCTAAACCCTAAAACACTACCCCCGCATGACTCCCTACACTACCCAAAGACCACTGCACTACCCTAAACCCTAAAACAAGACCGCCTACACTACACAAACACCACTGCACTACCCTAAACCATAAAACACTACCCCCTACACTACACAAACACCACTGCACTACCCTAAACCCTAAAACACTACCCCCAGCAGTACCCCTACACTACCCAAACACCACTGCACTAACCTAAACCCTAAAACACTACCCCCAGCAGTACCCCCTACACTACCCATACACCACTGCACTACCCTAAATCACTACCCCCAGCACGACCCCCTAGACTACCCAAACACCACTGCACTACCCTAAACCCTAAAACACTACCCCCAGCACGACCCCCTACACTACCCAAACACCACTGCACTACCCTAAACCCTAAAACACTCCCCCAGCACGACTCCCTACACTACCCAAACACCACTGCACTACCCTAAACCCTAAATCTACCCCCAGCATGACCCCCTACACTACACAAACACCACTGCACTACCCTAAACCCTAAAACACTACCCCCAGCACGACCCTCTTCACTACCTAAACACAACTGCGCAATTTGTTACAGGCGTTGCAACGCAGGCCTGTGGTGCTTACTGGAAGTACCTAGTGGGCTAGTTGGGCCCCAGGGACCCTCAGGATTCAAGGTGACCTAATCCCCAACTTAAAACGCACCACGGGGCGCGTTTGCACAGTGGTGAAGGGAGGGGCGGGGCCTCAGGTGACATGTGCGCAAACACGCCCTGTGGTGCGTTTAAGTTGGGGAATTAATTCCCTTGAATCCTGAGGGACCCTGGGGCCAACTAGCCCACCAGGTACCTTCAGTAAGCACAACAGAGTTGCGTTGCAGAGAGGTGAAAAAAGGTGCGTGGCCTCGGAACGCCTCTCTGCAACTCAGCTCTGTGGTCCTAACTGTAGGTACCTGGGGGCTAGTTGGGCCCCAGGGACCCTCAGAATTCAAGGGGACTTAATCCCGCAACTTAAAACGTGCCACGGGGTGCGTTTGCACACATGTCACCTCAGGCCCCCCTCCCTTCACCACTGTGCAAACGCGCCCTGTAGCGCGTTTTAAGAGGTAGTTTTAATCCCCTGCCCTATTATGTACTAGGGACTTGCAGAGGAGGTCATGCTAATCACAGGGGTACCCCAACGCATAGTGTTCCCTAGTGTATGTAGGTGTTTTCACTGTATTCTAAGTGTCTTTTAGCATAGCACTGGCTCTGGTTAGTCAGAGTCAGTTACCACCAGTACCCGTCTGAAAAAGTTGTGGGCACAGGATGATTTTGCAACAAGGCCTCTTTCTGCTCCTCTGTTGGTTCTTTCTGCACATCTTTTGCTTCTTTCTGTGCGTTTTTTCTTCTTTCTTCACATGTCCTACCTCTGTAGGCATAGTTAGAAACTAGCATTTAAAAAAACCTTTGAAATTCACTTAAAAAATCATAGGTTTCAGGCACGTTATAGTTAGAAATTAGCATTTAAAAAACCTTTGAAATTCACTGAAAAAACCATAGGTTTCAGACACGTTATAGTTAGAAATTAGCATTTAAAAAACCTTTGAAATTCACTGAAAAAACCATAGGTTTTAGGGACAGTTATAGTTAGTTGGACATTTCACTCGTACAAAACCATAGAAATTCCCCCGTTATAGTTAGTTCAGCTAACTATAACTCGCGCCCCGCAATGCACTGCTGATGATGTCACATATTACATCACTCATGACATGGTCAGTGACATCACTGATGACATCACTGATGACATCTCAAATGACATCACTGATGACATCATCCATGTGATAATTTCATGCATCTTCTCACACCCTAATATAACTTTTGATACACCCACTCTAAATTACAGACTGCCATTCTCAAAACCATAGACACTCCAACACCAAAAACTACATACCCACTCACTGATTCTTAGGTCTATACACACATCCACTCACTCACCCGTACAGTCACTCATACTTAGTCACTCAGTACAGGACTATCATTTGCACTCATACACCTAAATAAACACTCACACACCGCCACTCATCCATAGAGGTACTCACACACCTAGTCAGTCATGCAAAAAACTTAATCACACACCCATTTACTCACCTATACAGTTATACACACACCAGCTCACTTACTCATACAAATACTAGCACATTCTTACGCTCTTATACAATCACTGATACAAGTATACACTCATCCATACAGCCACTCTCACAATCACACACTCTCACTTATAGCCATTTATATACTCCAACACACATATATACTGCCTTTCACATATGTAGTTACTCACACATGTACCACTGAGATATACATTCAATCACTAACACACCTATACACACACTCACCCACCCATACAGTCCATCACAGATGCACTCTTGAAACCATGCACCCAGTGAATCACCAACTCACACATCTATGCACAGAGTCACACACACCCCACCCACACAAACACTCAGGCACCCATACAGATACTCAGACAATCAATCAATAACCCATGTAGACACTCATGTAGCTATTCAGAAAGTCATGCAGCCGCTTACAAACCAACAGACAGACGGATACAGACATTCACACAGTTTAGTCACTAACCCATGCATTCAGTAAGATACATTTAATCACTCACTTGTAGAGTCAGTCACTCACGTACTAAATCATCCATTCAGACACTTATACACCCACTCATTCTTCAATACACCTTTCCCTATATATATTAAACATATTTAAACTTTACAGAAACACACAGTCACTGGATGATGTCATCAGTGATGTCATTTGAGATGTCATCAGTGATGTCATCAGTGATGTCACTGACCATGTCATGAGTGATGTAATATGTGACGTCATCAGCAGTGCATTGCGGGGGCGCGAGTTATAGTTAGCTGAACTAACTATAACGGGGGAATTTCTATGGTTTTGTACGAGTGAAATGTCCAACTAACTATAACTGTCCCTAAAACCTATGGTTTTTTCAGTGAATATATATATATATATAGAACGTGTTTTCCCCATGCAATTTTCCATAGGAACCTTTAGTCGCAGCTACAGCCCGAACTGCTGAACGGAATTACACCAAATTTGCCAAAAAGGTAGCCCTTGGTTCAGGGTCGTGCCTTTTGCTTAAATGGTGTAAATCCGTTCAGTAGTTCCTGAGAAATTTGAAAAAGAAAACACATATATATCTGGGCAGAGCCTAACCACACATGTCATCGTGAGATCTGATTGGCTGTCAGCACTTCATCCTGGAATTGCTGGCAGCCATCTTGGGACCAATATAAATGATAGTACCCCATTGAAATGCATTGTAGTGAATCGAAGATTTTGAGGGTTACCAAAAGGAGAACTATAAAGGGTGATAACAGACTTTAGTTACATTAGAATTCATTTGTTGATGGTACCATACTAATTTCAGGAATTGTGGTGTGTTCTAAGGTGATTTTACCCTGTGAAAAACCTTCTGCTGGGATATCATGAATCATGTTTGAGAGAAAACTATTTTCACATGCTTATCCCATACAGTTTTGGAAGGTGCTCCAGAAGCTAAAATGAGAGCATATTTTCTGTAAATTCACATTATCTTTCTCAGTCATGTGAGAATGAAGTCTGACATTCTCAGTAAAACATGTACATCCAACAAGGGCAGAGACTGTCAGTTGATTCCTTTGTGTTCTACTGGAGTTTCCCAGAGTGTTCTAAAGAACAACTAGAGCGCTAACAGTCTTACTTATGACAAAATTAAGGCACACCTGAAGCCATCTTGATTGGAATAAAATGGTAACACTTAAAACATTTAATTTAAAAGGAACAAAATGAGGGGGTTCATTTTGCCATAGAAATTATGGTTAGTGCTGTAGAAAGAAAAATTAGGACATGTTTTAAGTGAGATCTGAAATATCTTCCTGTTATATTTCAACAGGAGCAGCCTGTCAGTTGATGCCTTTGTGTTCTACTGCAGCTTCCCAGAGTGTTCTAAAGAACAACTAGAGTGCTAACAGCCTTACTTATGACAAAAGTATGGCACACCTGAAGCCATCTTGATTGGAATAAACTGGTAACTCTTAAAACATTTAATTTAAAAAGGAACAAAATGAGGGGTTCATTTTGTCATAGAAATTATGGTTAGTGCTGTAGAAAGAAAAATTAGGACATGTTTTAAGTGAGATCTCAAATATCTTCCTGTTATATTTCAACAGGAGCAGCCTGTCAGTTGATGCCTTTGTGTTCTACTGCAGCTTCCCAGAGTGTTCTAAAGAACAACTAGAGCGCTAACAGTCTTACTTATGACAAAAGTATGGCACACCTGAAGCCATCTTGATTGGAATAAACTGGTAACACTTAAAACATTTAATTTAAAAAGGAACAAAATGAGGGGGTTCATTTTGCCATAGAAATTATGGTTAGTGCTGTAGAAAGAAACATAAGTGCTAAAACACTACCCCCAGCACGACACCCTACACTACCCAAACATAACTGCACTACCCTAAACCCTAAAACACTACCACCAGCACGACTCCCTACACTACCCAAACACCACTGCACTACACTAAACCCTAAATATACCCCCAGCATGACCACCCACACTACACAAACACCACTGCACTACCCTATACCCTAAAACACGACCCCCTACACTACACAAACACAACTGCACTACCCTAAACCCTAAAACAGTACCCACAGCATGACCCCCTTCACTACACAAACACCACTGCACTGCCCTAAACCCTAAAACACTACCCCAGCACTACCCCCTACACTACCCAAACACCACTGCACTAACATAAACCCTAAAACACCACCCCCAGCACAACCCCCTACACTACACAAACACCACTGCACTACCCTAAACCCTAAAACACTACCCCAGCATGACTCCCTACACTACCCAAACACCACTGCACTACCCTAAACCCTAAATCTACCCCCAGCACGACCCCTACACTACCCAAACACCACTGCACTACCCTAAACCATAAAACACTACCCCCAGCATGACCCCCTACACTACACAAACACCACTGCACTACCCTAAACCCTAAAACACTACCACCAGCATGACCCCCTACACTACTAAAACACCACTGCACTACCCTAAACCCTAAAACACTACCCCAGCATGACCCCCTACACTACCCATACACCACTGCACTACCCTAAAACCTAAAACACTACCACCAGCACGACCCCCTACACTACTGCACTACCCTAAACCCTAAAACACTACCCCCAGCACGACCCCTACACTACCCAAACACCACTGCACTACCCTAACCCCTAAAACACTACCCCAGCACGACCCCCTACACCACCCAAACACCACTGCACTACCCTAAACCCTAGAAAAGAAACCCCCACCCCATGCCCAATCCCCTTACCTCTCACTCCTCATGGTTCCTCTCTCCTCGTGGTTCCTGCTTCACGTCATCTCTGAGGGGCGGTGCACGTCGTTGTGAGGAAACAGAACAGCCTCTGTTTCCTTACAACGACATGGATTGTCTACATGTTTTTTAGAACGCATGGTCATTTACCATACATACCTTTACAACAAAATTTGTTGTAAAGGCATGCGTGGTAAATGACCATGCGTTCTAAAAAAATGCGTAATACTTCGTGATGTACAACGCATGCGTGGTAATGCATGCGTTGTAATGGTATCGCAAAGTAAAAAAGTCGTTGTAACGGCTGTTTACCGATCGAAGCTGGCCCCTGTTCTTCAGTGAGACGTTTATTTGATTAATTAGGAGGAAGGAATGTGGTTTTTTTACCGAAAAGTGCATTCCCGGCTGTTGTATTGTGAAAGTGTCCACGTGGCCTGGTTTCACTTCCGGTGAGAGAGTGGAAGAGTCTGTTTGGATCTAAATGAGTTCTGTTGTTGGACGGGGCCGGCGCGACATGTCATCAGAAAACATAGCTAATGGAAAGCGTCCTCCCTGAAGTGTGGAGCAGTGCCATGAGAGGTCAACGAGTGTGCGTCCCACCGCAGTATGACCGTACCGCGTGACCCATGTGCCGCCTCCAGGGTACGGGAGGCAGAAGCGGCATCGCAGGTCCTCTTGAAGACCGTTGTAGCACTAATTCTACATTTTGGTACTAGGGCATTTTAACTTCGTTGTTCCTGCCAGATACAAAGAGAAGATCCTGTGTTATTCAGTGCCCTCGTTACCTTTTTTGTGGGTTATGGTGCTTGTCACTTCGCTGCCCCGCCGGTGCACACGACTGGGCACCCCACCTCGTGTGCCATCTGCAGGGCCTCTGCCCTCGGATCACTGGTTTCGGTTTCTGGAGTGGCAACATAAACATTTGCTCCCAAAGGACTAGCCTGAACACTTAGGTGAATATCCCCTGCACCAGCATTCCACGGAAATTCTTTCCTAGCTCTCCCACGTCAACGAGCACGGCTCCGCTCGCGACACCGTATGACGTCATCGGAGCCATAAGAGGACCTCGTCGGCGTGCTGACGTCAGTTCCACCCATTTTTCCGTGCCACCGAGGCAAACAGGGGACCGAGACATTTTCACATGGATACATAGTATAATAAATATATATATATTCACTGAAAAAACCATAGGTTTCAGGCACGTTATAGTTAGAAATTAGCATTTAAAAAACCTTAGAAATTCACTGAAAAAACCATAGGTTTCAGGCACGTTATAGTTAGAAATTAGCATTTAAAAAACCTTAGAAATTCACTGAAAAAACCATAGGTTTCAGGGGCGTTATAGTTAGTTGGACATTTCACTCGTACAAAACCATAGAAATTCCCCCGTTATAGTTAGTTCAGCTAACTATAACTCGCGCGCCCGCAATGCACTGCTGATGACGTCACATATTACATCACTCATGACATGGTCAGTGACATCACTCATGACATCACTGATGACATCACTGATGACATCATCCAGTGAATGTGTGTTTTTCTGAAAATTAAATATGTTTTATATATGTATATCTCAAGGTCGATGGAAGAATAAATGGGTATATAAGTGTCTAAATGGATGATTTGTTTTTGTAAAATTGATTGTATAACTGACTAAGTGTATCTTAGTGAATACATGGGTTAGTGAGTAATGTTTAAATATGAAAATATCTGTATCAGTCTCTCACTTTGTGTATCAGTGGCTGCATGGGTTGGTGAGTAGCTACATGAGTGTCTTTATGGGTTATTAGTTGGTTTTTGAGTATCAGTATGAGTGTCTGAGTGTCTGCATGGTTCGGTGGGGGTATTACTTAGTGCATAGATGCATGAATGAGTGACTCACTGTTTGTATGTGTTGAAGACAGCATGTGTGCAGGACTGTATAGGTGGATGAGTATGTGTATGGGTGTGTTAGTGAGTGAATGACTGTCTCAATAGTGTCTTTATGAGTAACTACATATGTTTTAAACTAGTATATGTGAGTATTGGTGTATATAAGTGAGTATATGTGAGAGTGAGAGATTGGAAGAGTTCCTGTACAAATAAGTAGGTGTTTCTATAAGTGATTGTTTAAGAGAGTAAGTATGTGTAAGTTTCTGTAGAAGTGTGGTAGTGTGTGTATAACTACTTTGTTTGCATGTGTGACTATGTGTGAGAGTAACTCTATGGATGAGTGGTGGTGTGTAACAGGATGTATAGGTGTATGAGTACATATGATGAGTGAGTACATGTATGAGTGACTGTATAGGGACTGTTGGTGAATGAGTGGATGTGTGTGTAGATCTTGGAATTAATGAATAGGTGTGTTGTAACTGGTATTGGTATGTCCATTGTTTTGAAAATGTTAGTTTGTATTTTTGAGTGTGTGTATCAAAGGTTATATTAGGGTGAGAGGAGGTCTGCCACTCTATCACAAGGATGATGTCATCAGTGATGTCATCAGTGATGTCATTTGAGATGTCATCAGTGATGTCATCAGTGATGTCATGAGTGATGTCACTGACCATGTCATGAGTGATGTAATATGTGACGTCATCAGCAGTGCATTGCGGGCGCGCGAGTTATAGTTAGCTGAACTAACTATAACGGGGGAATTTCTATGGTTTTGTACGAGTGAAATGTCCAACTAACTATAACGCCCCTGAAACCTATGGTTTTTTCAGTGAATATATATATATATATATATATATATATATATATATATATATATATATGAGAACACAGTCCCAACTTCACAATAGATGAAGAAACGCAGGTACAGACCACAACGTGCTGCTAGTAGATGTTTAAGTGCAACTTTATTCCGTGCAAATCGGCATGACGCGTTTCGGCCGTGTCACCACGACCTTGATCACATGACACGCTGAAAACAGTTTTTCCTTTAAATAGTCACACAAAGTACCCTCCTCCCTACTTAGCCAATAACCTCACACAATAAAACTAAACAACATATTATTGGAAATCAGGGAAAAAAAACATATATATTTACAAATGGAATTAAGTAAATAATTATTATGCACATGTTATAAATAATTACCGCAATGGTTCATAATACATCCTAAAATTTCCTGATCCTACAGAATATTGTGTGCGGTTATGGCTGACAGCACTGGAGGCTAAATCCAAATAAACACCATAAATTTAAAGTGCAAGTGCTTAAAAATTTAAAAATAAAATAGTAATGATAATAAACAAAGAAACAGGGTTTAACCCACTTATATCTCGGCCGCTATTCAAATCATAGATAGGCCAGTAGGTACAATTACAAATATGTGAAAAAAATTTAAAAAAGAGACAGAGAAACTCTATAGCGAATTAAACTATATAGACAATACTATTATGCAAATCATATTATAAAGCAGACACCCTCAAGTGGAGAAGATCAAGAACCACCCATTAAAATTAATAGTATGAGATAATATTAATACAATCAAAAACTAGAGATAGAAATAGAATCCAATAGTACCAGTACACATTGAAGTTATATTACTTAATCCACTGTAACTAACTCAAAGATCAGAAAATTTCTAAATGCCTATACCACTTCTATTCATTGCTTAATACGTTGTTTTTCCAGAGATATATCTGTTATCACTCTATTTATACATGATAATGTTGCTGATTGATATTAAAGTGCAAGTGCAAAATATCACAACATAAATGACACAAATAAATATATATCACTAAAACCAATGTATAAACCAAATAATGTACCCTGAAGGGTGGTAAAACAATCCAAATTCAGCATTACATTTGAATAGTAATTGTATAAAGTGCAAGTGCACTAGCACCGATAAGTCTTGGCAGTATATGGACTCGTAATATGTACTCATGGATACTATATGTACTAACATTTTTTTAACTTTATGCAAAAAGGCAGTTTATGAGCAGCACAAAGAGAACAATCCAAACACAACCAAACTAACAATAATGTATGTGCAAAATAGCAAAACTGTGCAAAATAGCAAGAAACTAGCAGCATGAGGGAAACACATCTCACATATAGGACATAGATTAAAGTAGCAGATGATAGAGTAGAATAAAATATTAGTGCCGCATCATAAAAACCGTCTAAAAAACCAGTAAAACAGCCCCAAAAAAAACCTAACAAAACCAAAAGGTTAAAATCAGGTTAAAACTAGAGCATGAACCGGCCCAAAGATCGGCTAAAATAACGCACACACTAAAATTCATCTGTAAAAGTATAGCTGAATAGTCATTACACGACCCAACAGAGGGTGCTCATAGGAAATTGTGCAAATCCTCTCCTGTATTGAGCCCATGGGGCATCTTGGTATCTAGCAGCAATATATAGTGTGATTCCAGTTGCCTTAATCTTTTTTCTCTATTACCACCTCTTGATCGTTTAGATACCGCATCAATAACAAAGTATCTTAATTCATTTAGGTTATTGTGGTGGACTAATTTAAAATGTCGCGCCACAGGGTAACTTGGGTCGGAATTCACAATGGCCCGCAGGTGTTGTAAAATGCGCGTGAATACCTGTAACTTAGTGCTACCCACATATTTCAGCTTGCAGGAGCACTCAAGTATGTACACTGCATGGTCCGTTTTACAAGTAAAAAACCTTTTATTTTCGTGGGATTGGTTTCAAAGGCATTTGTAAATTCAAATGTTGTGGTGCCAAATTTACAGGCCCTACACGTGCTACATTTAAAAACCCTGTGCGTTTAGACAGCCAAGTATCGATCTTAGTTATCTCAGGACTAGTTCTAACCAGGGCATCCCTCATAGAGGGCGCCCGCCTGAAGGTAACATGAGGTAGATTAGCTACCAATTGAGACATAGTAAGATCAGTTTGGACAATAGGCCAGTTTTTATAAATAATTTTTCTTATTTCCTTGTCCTGACTGCAAAAAGTAGTGATGAACCGAACAGAAACTGGATCTTGGGAAGTAGTACTGGTATTCAATATTGCTTTATGTGTGGTTTTATTGGACAC
This sequence comes from Calotriton arnoldi, assembly GCA_963921515.1. Taxonomy (NCBI): domain Eukaryota; kingdom Metazoa; phylum Chordata; class Amphibia; order Caudata; family Salamandridae; genus Calotriton; species Calotriton arnoldi. The sequence continues at coordinate 2,017,910 of CAWUFW010002731.1, forward strand.
TGTTCCCAAATAATCAATACGATTCAGACTGTTGGCTTTTAACATAGCATGCTTCAAATCATTGCTTTTATACCCACGGGCTAAAAATCTTTGAAAAGAGTCATTTTGACAACTTACAAGGTCACTATTGGAACTACAAATACGTCTTATACGTAAGAATTCCCCATAAGGTATACTTTTCACAAGATGATGGGGGTGAGAGCTTTGGGCATGAAGTATCGAATTTCCTGCCGTAATTTTTCTGTGAAGCTTAGTTTGTAATGTGTTCATCTCAATATATAGTTCTACATCCAGGAATTGAACCTTTTCCGCACTAATCTGAGCAGTAAACTCCAGGTTTAGTGTGTTATTATTAATACACTGCACAAATTCAGTGGCTGATTCATTTGTCCCTTTCCAGATAATACAAATATCATCAATGAATCGCCACCATCGGATGACATGGGCTTCATACAGCTCCCTGTGGGTCTGCCTGAGGACATGCTCCTCCCACCAGCCAACGTGAAGACACGCATAACTAGGGGAGAAGCAAGCCCCCATAGCCACACCTCGCAGCTGCTGGAAGACCTCATTGTTAAACATAAAATAGTTGTTATTTAAACATAGTTCAATCATGTGTAGTAACATACTATTGTGTTGGTAAAAATTGATGTTTCTTTTCTCCAAATAAAACTTAACTGCATTCAGACCATCAGTATGACGTATGCTGGTGTACAACGAACAGATGTCCATCACAATAAACAAATATTCTTCATGCCAGTTAACCGATTGTACAGAAGATAAAAATGCCCAGTGTCTTTAATAAACGAAGGTAGCTCCTCGACAAATTCATGTAGGAAGTAATCCACGTATTTAGACATAGCTTCAAATAAACTCTTCTGGGCCGATATAATAGGTCTGCCCGGAATGGGAATCATTAGTTTATGTACCTTCGGGATGAAATACAGAACCGCTGTGATGGGAAAGTCAACTTTTAGAAAACTGTATTCATTCTTGTTCAATAAACCATCCCTTTTCCATTGACCAAGTTCTTTATGGACTACGTCCTTCAGTTGTTTCATATCATTAGCCGTGGCCTTTCTATAACATGAGACATCATTGAGATGACGATATGCCTCTTGTAGATACTGTGTTTTTGGCCATAGCACAATATTGCCCCCTTTGTCTGCCTTGGTTACAATAGTATCAACATTTTCTCTTAGTTTCTTCATTAATGTTAAATATTGATTATCCCTATAGGACCGATGTTTTGTCCTAGCCAATACTTTACGATTAAGAACTTTTAGGTCATTTATGACACAATCACTGAATGTGTCAATAGCATCTTTGGGCATAAGAGGGATAAAAGTAGATGGTGGACGAAAAGGACTAGGGGCAGATAGATTACCAGAGGTGCCAAGATTGACCAGTTGATCTTGTGTAGACACAGCAATATCATCAGAGTTATCCACAAGAGCATGTATAGTTTTAAGGTCAGTAATGTCACTCACTTGTAGTTGAATGCTGGGTTTGTCAATTGCCAAGATATTAGAAGCTCTGGTGGAGGCTTTATTTAGTTTAAAATGCTTAAGAAGTTTGAGCTTCCGTATAAATTTAAACGTATTGATTCGAGTTTGAACATATTGGAATCGATTGGGCGGGCAAAATGACAAACCCAGTGTCAATAGTTGGATTTCTGCTGCAGTAAGATTGATATTAGTTAGATTAATGACAGTGTTATCCATAAGCGTCTTATGGTCGGTATTCAATTTTTCTTCTTTGCATTTCACCATCTTCCCCTGTTGTTTCCTGATCCTCCGTCTGCACCTCTCTTCTCCTGGGTGCTCTGCCGCAGTGTTTGGCGGCGATCCTCCACTAAAAAACCAAGTTCCTCCGATGGTGAAAAGCTGTTAGGAGTTAGGGACGGTATGTTATTGAGTCCACTGTCCTCAGATCCAGTACTACTAGCAGCCGAACTGAGATCTGTCTCACATGTTACAGTGTTGCGCAAACCCATAGTAGGGGCTGATGGATTTTGGACCCCATTGCTTGCCTTTTAGCCATATCAAATTTGCGTGCAAAGGTAAATATTCTGCCAGATTCATAATCTTTTTATCCCTTGCAAATTTGAATATCTTACGGGCTTTGATAGTTTCCTCATGTTTTTGTAAGCGCAAATCAATCTCAGCTTTACTCTTTTTAATGAACTCTTGTTGTTCATAGGCCGCCAGTATTAGATTAAGAGAGTCAATCTGTTTTAATGTCTCCTCCTGTCAATTGCCGCATATTTGATTAATATAGTGACCATATTCATGGAGGATTCAAGGTTGTTAGTTGCCCATTCTTTTAGCATTAGCGGGTTAGGATTTTCAAATGAAGGAGCAATTAAAATCCTCAGCCCTCGTGGTACTCGCCCCACCTCTTTATACTTTTCTAGCGAACGCTTCTCCCACCATTTAGTCAACTCGGTGCGGAGAAGTTTTTCTAACGTCTTGAGATGCGTTTTTACGTCACTTATGGATTTTGGATTGTTCTCATTTATGCCCACAGGTGTCTCGTCAAATTCAGGTAGATTGTCGAATAAAGAATCCGCTACAGCCTCTCGATTCCGTAGCGCGTCTGCCAAATTAGACATAGTTGCCGGAATAAAGATTACTTTTGCACTTGGGTTAATGATTCCAATACTGGAGCGCGTTCCCTTACTTTTTCAGCACTATCCCTGCCGCCCGCATATGCCACAAATCTGTAACGGTCCAGGCTTACCATCAAGGAAGACGGATGGTCCATTGGCGTCCTACGACTCCCCTCGAATCTTCCGTCCTCGTTGGAACCGCCGGGACTCGAAATACAGCAAACTCTCGGCTGCGGGGGGCTGGCTTGCAAAAGAACTCCATCCGGGTCACACAAGTATCGCATCCGCGATGTTGGCCGTAAGCAAGCCTGCCGCAGAGCACAGGGAGGGTCCGTAGAGGCAAGGACAGCCGTACCTTGCCAGGAATAGACGAGAACACAGTCCCAACTTCACAATAGATGAAGAAACGCAGGTACAGACCACAACGTGCTGCTAGTAGATATTTAAGTGCAACTTTATTCCGTGCAAATCGGCATGACGCGTTTCGGCCGTGTCACCACGACCTTGATCACATGACACGCTGGAAACAGTTTTTCCTTTAAATAGTCACACAAAGTACCCTCCTCCCTACTTAGCCAATAACCTCACACAATAAAACTAAACAACATATTATTGGAAATCAGGGAAAAAAACATATATATTTACAAATGGAATTAAGTAAATAATTATTATGCACATGTTATAAATAATTACCGCAATGGTTCATAATACATCCTAAAATTTCCTGATCCTACAGAATATTGTGTGCGGTTATGGCTGACAGCACTGGAGGCTAAATCCAAATAAACACCATAAATTTAAAGTGCAAGTGCTTAAAAATTTAAAAATAAAATAGTAATGATAATAAACAAAGAAACAGGGTTTAACCCACTTATATCTCGCCCGCTATTCAAATCATAGATAGGCCAGTAGGTACAATTACAAATATGTGAAAAAAATTAAAAAAAGAGACAGAGAAACTCTATAGCGAATTAAACTATATAGACAATACTATTATGCAAATCATATTATAAAACAGACACCCTCAAGTGGGGAAGATCAAGAACCACCCATTAAAATTAATAGTATGAGATAATATTAATACAATCAAAAACTAGAGATAGAAATAGAATCCAATAGTACCAGTACACATTGAAGTTATATTACTTAATCCACTGTAACTAACTCAAAGATCAGAACATTTCTAAATGCCTATACCACTTCTATTCATTGCTTAATACGTTGTTTTTCCAGAGATATATCTGTTATCACTCTATTTATACATGATAATGTTGCTGATTGATATTATATATACACACACACGCACACATCTATATTCTCCCTGAAAAAAACAAAGGTTACAGGGATGTTAAATTTATGAAATAGATTTTTAAACAATTGAGAACTTTACTGAATAAACCAAAGGTTACAGAAACGTTATAGTATGGCTCAGATTTCACTCATACAAAACCAGTGAAATTCAGCAGTTATAGTTACCTGAGCTAAGTATAACTTACTCCTCCGTAATGCACTGCTTATGACCTCACATATTACATCACTCATAACATGGTCATTGACATCACTCATGACATCACTCATGATATCTCAAATGACATCACTAATGACATCACTGAGGACATCCTCTAGTGATCATGAGTGTTTTCTGAAAGTTTATGAGTGTTAAACATATATGATAAGGTACTACAAAAGTTAAATTACTGTACTTTGCGTATTACTGATGAGTGATACTATTTATAACATATATTATGTGAGTGGCTTTGTGACTGTGTATATCTGTGTGTGAGTGGATGTCTGATTGGCTGTATAGCTGTGTGAGTGACTGTATGGGTGAATAAGTGGGTGTGTGAGTAGCTGTATGGGTGAATATTCGGGGGTGTGAGTAGCTGTATGGGTGAGCGAGTGGCTGTATTGTGGGTGAATGTATGCGTGAGTGACCATAAGGATGAGTGAGTGGCTGTATGGCTGAGTGAATGGCTGTGTAAGTGGTTGTATGGGTGAGTGAGTGGTCATTTGAGTGTTTGTATGGATGTGTGAATGGGTATTTAAGTGTTGTGTGGGTGTGCGAGAAAGTGCATGAGTGGTTGAATGGGTCTGAGAGTGGCTCTGTTGAGAGGCTGTATGGGTGAGTGAGTGGGGGTGTGATTGGCTGTATGGGTGAATAAGTGGGTGTGTGAGTAGCTGTATGGGTGAGTGATTGGCTGTGTGAGTGACTGTATGGGTGAGTGAGTAGCTGTGTGAGTAGGTGTATGGGTAATTGAGTGGCTGTGACAGTGGCTATATGGTTGAGTGAATGGGTGTGTGAGTGGGTTTAGGGATGGGTGAGTGGGTGTGTAAGCAGTTGTATGGGTGTATGAGTGGGTGTATGAGTGGTTGTGTGTGTATGTGAGTTGATGTATGAGTGGTTCTGTAGATGATGTCATCAGTGATGTAATTTGAGATGGCATCAGTGATGTCACTGGCCATGTCATGAGTGATGTAATATGTGAGGTCATAAGCAGTGCATTGTGGGTGCGTAAGTTATAGTTAGCTCAGGTAACTATAACTGCAGAATTTCACTGGTTTTGCTATAACATCCCTGTAACTTTTGTTTCTTTTTCCAGTGAATTTCTATGTTTTTTTAACGTTATTTCCTAACTATAACATCCTTGTAACCTTTGTTTTTTCAGTGAATTTCTAAGGCTTTTTAAATTTAATTTCCTAACTTTAATCTATACCTGTTCAGAGTCTGTGTGTGAGTGGCTGTATAAATCGGTGAGCAGTCGCGGCTCGCATGACTTGCGTGTGGAGGGGGGCAGGTGGGGACTCACGCGGGGGTTCGCGTGGGGGGGCGGGGGTAATTTAAAAAATAAATTAAAAAACTTCACTTACCAGGTCCCGCGCCGCCTCCACTCCTGGCCGGGCCCGCGCCCGCATTTTCCTGCTGCTTTCCTGCTCCTGGAACAGGAAGCAGGCATCCTCCCTCCTCTCCCCTAAACCAATCACAACGCTGCAATGGCAGCGTTGTGATTGGTGTGGACGCCGCCCAGCCGGGCGCCTTTAGGGAGGTCCTTTTCTCTATGTAGGCTGCATGCAGCCTACATAGAAAAAGGCCAGAGTGCGCATGACTGGTTTGGCCGGCCCCAGAGGGCTGACCAAACAGTCTGGGCCCATAACATTGGGCAAGACACTCCTCCCCGAAACGCCCACCCCCTACTGGGCATACCATTCTGCTTTCTCACAGCGCGAGAAGCAGAAACATAAAATGATATTTAAAATACCATTTTATGTTTCTGCTTCTCGCACTGCGAGAAAGCAGTGGGGCGACACTCCTCCGCCCTAATGGAGGAGCCGCCCCTGTCGGTGAGTGGGTGTGTGAGTGGCTGTTTGGGTCTGTGAGTGTATGTGAGAGTGGCTGAATGGATATGTGAGTGGGTGTCCGAGTGTCTGTGTGGGAATGCTGATAGCTCTGTGGCCCAGAAAGGAACCTCACCTGCCCCTTTAACAAAAATTCACAGTTTTGCACAATATGTCTACCCAATTACAGTACTTTATACTGCTTAAGTAGTAAGTGCTACCTCGTTGGGTAAATTTCTAGTGCATATTCTACAATATAGGTGTGTAATAGACCTTGAGGAAATGTCTCCAATGACGTTGTGTATACTTTGGCAATGTGATTGTTCATCATGCATCTTTATCCAAAATTCTCTGCTAACATGAATCCTCCTATAGAGAAGACAACAAGACCATAAAGAGGTGAATGTCTATGAAACAAGGGTACTTACTCTATACTATATAAAGTAAGTGCTTCTTTCATTGGTGGAAATGTCCTCATATTGTTAGCATCAAGAACGCCTCATTAAAATCTGCAGGAAATGCGCTTTGGTGACCTTTTTCTGAATTGTCCATTATCCTGGCAAAACACTGGAAGACTTTTGTATACTACTAAGATGGACAGGGTGGGGCTAAGTGGGCAATGCCTCCAGGTGATTTTGCACATTTGCATACTCGCACAAATTTAAAGGGAGAAGCATGGACTCTACTGTTACCACAGGAGAACAAGAAGGAACCCACTCGTCACAGTGAATACATATTGCGCTCTGATAGATCAATGATGCATTCATGTCCACTAAGGATTTCAGAGCATTTTCTAATGTGCAATTGCAGAGAAAACACACTTCGTTTACCTATGCCAAGTCAAGGAAATTAAGATCATTTGTATTTTATATGTATATTCTTTCTTGCTAGGAACAGATGTTCCCAGATGCATTTTTTCTTTTTTTTTTATATTCGTGACTCCGTTGCGAAAAGTCCGGATGCATTCTTTCTGGTACCGAGGATATTCGCGAAATCGGGTTGATTTTCAAAAACATATGTACACATTATAAATGTATTGTTTGAGGTCAGTGTTTTATTAATGTGACATAAAAGTTCGATTTTAATAAGTACATTTATGTTACAAGACTGTTTTATTACATTTCCCGAAATCGCGATTACATCGGCATTTGCAAATCCCATGTGACTACGGAATAAGAGATTTCATTGGATAAAACACTTTTCATGCTTCTAGAAAGGAAGTCCCCACCCAATTATCACTTCCTTTATCTCTCATTGCTGAAATTGGAGGATATCTTAGGTACAGCTTCAATTGTGCTACTAAAATTACTTTAGTTGGCTTTGTTCATTTTTAAAATTTAAAATGACATCAGGAGGAAATGAGGGACAGCAGCCAGAGGGGCGAGATGCCAGTTCTTTGGAGGAGGAATGACCTGCTAAGAGGCAGTCCATAGCCTGGGATTTTTTTTTTACCATCCTCCCTGGAGAGAAAAAGTAGTCGCGAAATATGTCACATGCAACGTGTGCAACAAGATCCTCTTCGGAGGAACAACTAAAAAATATTCTTGTGAGACCACAAGTATGCTAAAACACATGAAAATGTTGAATTCAAAGCACTTGACAAGGGCAGAGAGTGAGCGTTGTGCATCTTACCCATCAACATCATCTGCGACCCCAATTGCTCCAAGGGACGCCCTTCCACCTGAGGTTCAGCAACAACTCCCTGAAAGTGCACCAAAATTACAAAATGCTGGGACATTTTGTACCGTGTGTAAGAAAGTTTTGACTGTTGGAGAGCAGTCTGTTGCTGCAGTTCTGGAAGCAGCGAGAAACCACAAGTGCTATTTTTCTTTTTTAGAATGACGCTTGTTACTCCAGTTTAGAGTATTTTGTTTCAAAACTTTATTTTTTCCAGTTACCATTTTAGGTGAAAAAAACTACCACAAAAATAACCAAATGTTAAAAAAACACAATAAAAAAGCAGAAAAACGTTCAGAAAAGTAAAAACAACTAAAAGATTCTTGGTAGTACCACCTTTCTTGGTTTAACAAAAGAAAAATTGTATGTGTCTGGATGTATAAGTGAGTGTATGAGTAAGTGAGTTCCTGTGTAAGTGGCTGAGTGGGTAAGTCAGTTGTTATGTGGGTATGTAAGTGGGTGTGTGAGTGGCTGTACAGGTAAGTGAGTGTACGTGTTAGTACCTCTATGGGTGAGTGAGTTGGTGTGTCAGTGAGTGTATCAGTGAGTGAGTGAGTGGGTGTGTGAATGGCTGTATGAGTGAGTGAGGGGGTGTGTGAGTGGTTGCATGGGTGAGTGACTGGATGTGTCAGTGACTGTATAGGTGAATGTGTGGGTATATTAGTGAGTGAATGGGTGAGTGAGTGTGTGTGTGTGAGTGGCTGTATTGGTAAGGGAGTGGGTATGTGAGTGGCTATATGGGTGAGTGAGTGCATGTGTGAGTAGCTGTATAGGTGAGGGACTGGGTGTCCCAGTGACTGTATGGGTGAGTGACTGGGTGTGTCAGTGCTGTATGGGTGAGTGACTTGGTATTATAGTGTAGTTCCTATTTCCCTAATAGGCTCTGCGCATTGGAATAATATACCCTATAGGTTTGACATAGGACTGAGGTCGGTATGTCCCTATCGAGTATATTAAACTTAATTACTTTTGTGCCAGCTAACTCAGAGGCCACTAGAAACTCCTTGTAAACAAGAAGGGAGTAGTTTCTGGCAACCGCATAAACATGACAACTTTGTTTCCCTTTAGAATCGGAACACGTCTCAGAATCGTGGAAACAATAGATAACAGTTTCACTCAGCTAATCGTGCATGCTTAGTTTCCTCAGAGTTTACACAGAAAGAATAGATGGGCGTTTCAATAAAAGGTTTTATTGAACAGTCTTGTTTCTTGTGTAAGAGATATGAGCTGTTATGATCACAAGACAGTATGCAAGATATATAATGTACAGCGTAAGCAGTAGAAAGAAATAATACTGCGCTAGCATTATCTTTTAGCATATATTCACATACATAAATAACATGAGCTAAAAATGCGAGTACTCATACGATGCTTCTCTAAGCTAGTTCTACCCCAGTGTACCTAACCTGATCTAGGTGTAGGGCAAGGTAAGAAGTAGGTGAAGTATTCTCTAGTATGGTATACTAAGAGTATGTTAAGTCTAGTATGCCAAGAGTCCCTCTAGGTTCTAGTCAGCTCCATACCTTGAGAATGAGAGAGGTGGGAATCTCTTTCCGGATCTGGAACTCTAACACCCCGCGAAGGGAGTCAGAACACTGGAAGCTGGATTCTCTGCGAGCAGGGATGACAGCGTCTTCTCAGTGCGTCAGGCCGGGATACGGGCTCCTCTGAAGTCGAGGTCTCCTCTAACTTGCTTGGGCAAGGGAAGGTATATTTATACCTGGTAGGTGCCTTGGAATGTTAGCATTGACGTGAAGTCGGACAGAGGAAGACTTCAGGAATGAACCCTTAAGGTATAGCGGTTCATGCATAATAGATGTGTTCTTGGAGAAATCAATAATCCTGTGCTAGGGGAACTCCCAAGAGCTTAAGGGTCTGGTTTCTAAGAACTCGTTGTGACATTAGGGTGGACGGATGTCGGTGACCATGCCTGTATTTGGAGTGCACGGCTAATGCCTAAATAAGGACTGGGATTCTATGCCTATATAAGGGCAATGCGAATTGTGCCTATATAAGGACATGTTTCATGAAAACCTATATACGGACACCTAAAGCGGAATACAACACCCACTCCACTTTCGAATGAACGATAATACTAAATGCTAAACATTAAATGCTAAACATTAAATTGAGTACCACATGTTGCTAAAAACATTTCTAAAAGCAAATTAAAAGAAGTTTAAAATAAACTGTTGAATGCAATAGGTACTGTACATTTTAAAGCGTTTTTTCATTCTACGCATATAATGGAAATAAATGCAACATGAATGAATAAACAGAAATATATACAAATGATGAAATGGTTGACAAGTTTTAAAAATCAAAGCCATTGCATATCATGGTATTAAATGAAATTTTAGACAAATAAGGTGACAATGTGTCCCTTGAAGTATTCAAAGTAGTCCGTTTTATAAGAATAGTTCTACTGTAAGCAGATTGTTTTGCCATGTATTTTCAAAAAAGAAAAAAAGAAAAAGTTCAATTTTAGGAAGAGTTCCAAGTTTTGAAAATATGAGGGCCAAATTCATTGTGTCCCTGGTACACTGTGAGCCGAATCAAAGTCAGTGTATGGGTCTGGTGTAAACATGAAATCATCTATTTCTGTAGCCAAAATATCGTCTACCGAAGTTGGTGACATTTGGAACACCTCGTTCAGAAGGTTAATTGCACAGAGATGAGAAACATTGCCTTCAGCAGAAGATGCTGCAGCAATGTTCGCGTCCGTTGTTACCTGTGTGCCTGTTGATCCATCTCGTACCTCAGCAGCAGCAGGAAGCATCTGTGAGATCTCAATGAATGCCGTCATCAGGATTGGTAGCCTCTGGGGACAACACAGAGCATGGGCCGTTGTCGGGTCCAGCAGAGTATCGATGTCCGTTGGCATGACTGATGGGAGTGTTAGACAGGTGTCTAGCACGCATTCTTCACCGCAAAACAGGCAGCGTAGAACAGGTAAGATGCAATCTTGCCAGATTGGTCTGAATGACAGAAACCATGTTGTATTAAGTTCCCATAGACGAGGTATGCCCAAAAGTTGCACTATGCGCTCACGGCACTTCCGTTCTAGGAGAGCTTTTCCCACATCGCTCGGAGTGATAGGCTTGCCATAGCGTAATAGTAGGAATAGAAATAGGATTCCTGCAACAAGTGCTAGAATTAATAGCACACCACCAAACACCGAATGTGCGAAGTTTGGGATGATTCCGCTCGTATCAGACATGTTAAAGATACGTCCCATCATTTCTGCGAAATGTATAGGGCAGTTTGTACGAATTAAAGCCTGTATCTCTGCCGAAGTCCTTGCAATTTGTAAATCATAGATTTCTTTGGCCGAGGTCAAAGGCACGGTCTGTTGCATAAGCATGGCTTTCATTCTGCTTAAAGTATCAAAACGTATAAACGAAACATTCAATGGAGGCCATAGAAGCGACTCCCTGACTGTGTCTATTGGGGGGAACAATACTTGCATACAGCAAGTGACCCTGGAGTCGACCGTTACCAGATATGGGATGCCTGGCAACATGCCACAGCAACTCTGATCATTCAACATAAGGTAACTCCCGTTAGAAAGTTGGCCAAACGTTGGATTAATCACAGGAGCTGGTGTACCCCGCTGGTGGCAGGACAAATTTGCCACAGAACCATTACAAGCCCCGTGTAAAGAAATGTCCTGACATATGAGTGAACCGCTTAGTGCATTTTCACAGTGTATACCGCTAAGAAAAACTTCACGATCCCCACTCCAACATCTGTATTCGTAAGCTAAATCCCAGGATATCTTAATGTATTCTTTACCCAACCTTTCATATTTGCCTGCTTGCATTTGTTTGAGGCAATACTGAAACTGAAAAGTAGAGACAGGGAGAGTGATTTTGCCATGGATAAGCCATTCTGTAGCTGGTTTTTCTGCTACCGTAAATGGTAATTTTTCCAGTTTTTCAATGCTCAGCACTGTATACTTTGCTCCCCTTTGTGCCAATTCGATCTGTTTATCAGTTAGATTGTATTCTGCAAACAGAGATGACGTGTTGATAAAACGAAAAAAGGCACATAGCCCGCACGCAAAGATTGCAGCGTCCAGCTTAATAACATAATAGAACGTAACTGAGATTGGCCCTGTTGTAACATGGCTAAATCTTGTTCCAGTATGTCAATAGCAGAGGATACAACGTTGTCCAATGAATAAATTCTGGATGACAAAGTTGTTAACCCATTGTCGACCACAGAGAGCGTTTTCTCTAAGTTAATACGATCAAGTTCACGTATGCGTTCTGCGGCCTCTGCCTGTGAAACCTTCCATACTTCATTATAAGCAGCTTTGATGCCGGCATATATGAAACGTTTTTGACGCGGTTTTCTTGGTCCTAGCAAGAATTCCCTAAGGTCTGCATCTTCTTTAAGTAAAGATAAGTGTTGTTTCACATCCTCAAGTGTAGATTTTTGTAGTCAGTCGAGGCACAATTTTCCTACACTGTATGTTGTTACTACCCCCGAATGTTGTCTTTGAACGTATCGTGGGTCTGGCCTATGGATAGTAAAGCCCTGTTTTCTATTCAGGAATCTTTCTTGACAGATGTTTGTGTCTGTAGGCCAGAGTAACCAGTTTTTCCAATCAGGATCTGTTCTGTTGGTTTGTAGTATTATGTCAACTGTAACCGCTGCCTGTGTAGTGTTATTACTTGCAGGTGTTGGTAAAGAAGGTGTTTTCATGTCTTTGATCTTGGCTAAACCAAGGCAAGATGTTTGTTGCACAGTGTCATTCAAAAACATTATTTGCTGAGGGATGATACAGGCTCTAAACAAAGCTTCTATCCCCTGCACTTGCCAAACTTTAGAACCCCAGACAGATTTCGTGTCTATTGTGTCTTTCCACAAGTCAAATCCATGTCTAGACAGTTGGGTAATAAATGCTGCAGAGTAAATCTGTTTTGTATTAGTTAACATAATTTTCTGTCCTGTTTTGTTTACATTTTTATAGTAAAATGTTTCTGGATCAGATGTATTGTACCCTGAAAAATAGGGAAACTTTTTAGCAAACGTTTTTGAACTACCTTTTGGTGGTGTAGGACAATGCTCCCATTGGTTAAACATAAACACATTTCTAGGTGTTGCAGATTTATGCAAGAAATGATGACCATAGTGGTTGTAACAATAAAGCTGTTCATAGTCTGATGAACCCTCTAAGTATTCATTGTTAGAGAATGCAGCAGACCTTTCTAGGTCAGACATCATATCATTTACAGTCTCAAAGTCCCAATCATCAGAATGGGTACTGGAGGTAATAAAATCACTTAATGAAATTTTAAATTAATGTGGAATGTTCAAAAGTTCCGTAGGGCCGAAGATATCGAAATCGGTTTTGTCCCACACTATACCATCCTGTATAGGAACGGCTGTGATGTTCACTGCTGACAAGTCTCTTGGTTCACGATGGGATGATTTGTGTGGTTTCAAAAGTAAGTTCACATTTTTACTTTCACTGTCCAAACGGATGTATCTGCCATTTATAAGCACGCTGATAGTCATAACCAAAGCTAGCCAAAGCAGAAAGAAAAATATTCCAGAAATAATCCACAGTTCAATCCATGATGAAACCAGATCAGTCTCTTTCAGGAAATGAAAAAAGTCTTGTACTTGTTGTTTGAAAGTTTTTGATGCTGGCGTCGTTTTAGGCTCACTCGGATCCTCAGAAAACGTATCAAAGTTAATGAAATAGCCAGAAGCAGTTCTGTCAATTGTTGGAATTGCATCAGAATTCGTTGAAATCGCTGGAACCAGTTGATCACTTGTTACGTTGGTGTAGACAGGTGTTTCTGGATGAACTGTTACTTGAGTTTCAAGAGGGATGAGTTCCATAGCATTGTTGCTTAGTCCCTCATCTGTTACTGCTGAATTCTCGATGGTTATGAGTCTTTCAGTCTGAACCTCTTGGATAGTAGCGAGAGGAGTGCGTCTGCTACTAGGTCGGAGTCCACGAGGCCTACTATTTAGTATTCGCCACATACTGTGGTTTGATGAGGTCGATTGACACAAATCTTTTCTCCTTTTTTCCAGCAAGGGGCGGCAGAAGTACTGTTCTTGTTCCATGTACGGCTAGGACAGGTACTGGTTGTCTGTAAGAAGGTCCAAATTCCTTCTAGTCCGCAATCTTCTCTCTGACTAGATCCCCAACTTTTGGGATCCAGACAGGCCTTGCTGGGACTGCCGGTTTTTCAAAAGTGGTGGTTGGCTTCAGGAACACGTTGCTTTGTTTCGATCTTAGTTCATTTAGATCCTGTAAAACAGCCAAACGATCTTTGATATCAAAGGGTTTATTTTCCACCACTGTGCCTTTACATTCGAGATCAGGAACCCACATTCTTGTCCCAAATAGGACCTCATATGGAGTGACCCCCCTAGAGAACTTCTTGGCAAATTATTTAATGAGGGTTGGACCCCATAAAGATGTTTGACCCACCCATCACCCGAACTTAATACTCTAGCTGTTATAGACTGCTTTATGTCCCGGTTTTTCCTTTCCACAACAGAATTTCCCTCAGGATGAAACGGAGAGGAGTACCGCAATGCTACGCCCAAACTTGCCATGGCTTCTTTGTAAGCCCGAGAGCTAAACGCAGGGCCCTGGTCAGAATGTAGTGTGCCAATTGCGTATGTGCCGATAAAGACTCGCAAATCTTTTATAACAGTTCGAGCGTCAGCCGAGCGCTGAGGCCATATCCATAGGAACCTTGACTTAGTATTTGTGGGATTGCATTTGTCCATAAGGACGCCTGCGCATAGATAGTCTAATGATGTCTAACAATGGTGTCTGTACTGGGCAAGCTACTTCGTAGCATGGTGTCTGGTGGCGTTCTGCATCATGCAGTCATCGATGAAGATGTGAATCTGTGTATTCATTCCAGGCCACCAGTACATCTCTTTTAATGTCAATATTGTTTTAGAGATCCCTTGATGGGACAGACCCTCCCCCAGATGTGCTTCATAAATCAAAGCTGCTCTACGTTCCATGTTTGGAATTAACCTATCCCCCACTCCAGGGATTCGAGCAAAAGGAATGTTGTTCGCATCAATTACATAAGAGTACTTGAGTGGAATTTTCTTTGGTAACGCTGCACCACTGCCTTTGCTTGAAGCATTGACAGCCAACAATATCTCACTGTCTATTCTCGTTTTTGAACGAGTGATCGCAGCTACGGAAGCCGTCTGAACAGCCCCCTTTGCGGCTTCGTCAGCCAATGAATTCCTGCAACGTGAACGCCATCACGTTGATGACTCAGCGTGTGTATCACGTGAGCCTTTGGTAGTTCGTTTTTAACTGAACTACTTGTTCCCAAAGCGTTTTATGCTTTATTGTGCCACCTATTGCATCTTTGAACCCGTTTTCAAGCCAATTTTGTATATATTCATTATATGACTGCACACAGTAGAAAGAATCGCACACTATTAGTGTGGGGAATTCGCGATCTGTACTTTCAAGTGCCAGTTTGAATGCTTGTAGTTCAGCTCGCTGAGCTGTGCAATCTCCTAGAGATTGAGTTTTAGTGACCATTGGTCTGAAGTTACCATCGTGCATGCGACCTTTAACGATTGCGCACGCTGCACTGTAAGCTTGCTTACTCCCTGTAGCGGGTTGTGCGGATCCGTCAGTGTAAATTATAAATTCATACTGATCGAGAGGCAGAATTTCAGTGGGCAGAGGACATTCATGTTCATATTGCAGGAACGCTTGTGTTTTTAAATCAGGATCAAAAACATATTGAACATCTGTTGCAGCAAGAGAATTAACCCATTGTATCCATCTAGGATGTAAAGCTTTTGCATTTGGAATGCTCGCTTTTGTAACCGCCTCTAAGGCCGATACTGGAGTTACGACAATAATGCGTTTCCCTTGGGCTAGAGCTCTTTCTTTTGCTACAGCTGTTTGAACTGCTGTCAGTATTTTTTCTGGTGAAGTGAAGTGCATTTCTGCTTGTGTATACAAATGTGATTTGTATACTATTGGTACTTTTTCACCCTCATTAAATGTTAAGTAGGTGAATCCGCATTGACCCAAAATTATTCGGATCACTAAATTGCGTTGACTTACGCGTGTTTGTAAGTGATTTGTTGCTAACATGTTAGCTTGGAGTGAACGCAGGATTTCTGTGTGTTCCTGTGTCCAATGTTTGATTGAAAAATCAGGTTTGATTAATTCGTAGAGAGGTTTAACCCTTTCTGCGTAATTTAGAATGTAAGTTCTTCCAAAATTTAGGAAACCCAAGATGGATTGTAAGTTTTTCAGCGTTTTTGGAGGTTGGAGCAGCGCACACCTTTCTAAAAAGTTAGCTGCCAGACTCTTGCCTTCACTTGAAAGCTCATATCCTAGGAAAAGGACATTGAGATGGGCAATTCTGGATTTTTTAAAGTTGAATTTATAGCCCTCAGAAGCGAAGCCCAATATAATGGTACTCACCCTGTTCAAGTGCCTTTCTAGGTCATCGTCTGTCAGATAGATGTCATCGACATATGACAATGCCTCATTATCATAAATTTGTAGTAACTCTGTTACCCTCGCTGAGAATAACCCCGGGCTGTTTTGAACCCTTGTGGGAGTCTACAAAATTGACGCTGGGTCCCCATTATTGAGAAAGCTGTTAAGTACCTGCTTTCAGGTGCTATGTTTTGACAAAAGAAACCATTTGAAATGTCCAATGTGGTTTTATATTTTTTGCGCACAATGTTATTCATTAATGCTGTACTATGTGCATTTTGCACTGCAAATGTTTTTGAACAAGTGTTCAAGTGTCTGTAATCCAAAACTAGACGATATGTATTGTCTGGTTTGGATACAGGAAACAAAGGATTGTTCATTGAGGAGGTGCATGTTTCAATCACCCCTTGGTATTCAAGTTGATCTAAGATCTCCCTGACCTGTTTTTAGCTTCTTACTTTATTGGGTACTGCCTTTGTGCAGTAGGTTCATTTTTAGATGTGTTTTGTGGTGAGGTGAGTCCTCATCCCATCCTACATGATTTTTGTATAATGCTGGGGCCTGGGCAACTGCCCATTTCCTGGCATAAGTATATTTTAGGTGTATTGGAATATGGTTGGAGAAGGCAGGCATAATGATGTCCTCACCATGTGGGCACTCCCTGACAAATTGTGGTGGCCAGTCTTTTTCTGCTAGAAGTATATCATAACCCCTTGAAAGTTTCTCCCAAAAGAGTATTTTCACTTTTCTTGGTATGTCTCCCTCCATTCGGAGTGTTATTTCATATAACTTTTGTGGAGTACTAACCCTGGTGTCTACAGTCTCTACTGTGATGTACTCATTCAAGTCCACTGTCTCCAGAAGTTCCTTCAGGTTCTGGTGAGCTATTGTGACTTCTGCTGCACTGTCCAGCATTGTCTGAGCCCATTCTCCGTTCTTGAGCTGTGTTCTCAGTATTCTCGGCATGTCTGATCTTCAGACCTGCTACCTTCTTTTTTGAGAATTGAGGTTTTGATTTATTTTCTGAACGTGTTTGTCGTCTTTGGCTTTCACGCGTTCTTCTCTATGTTCTGACCGTCCTCTTCTTTCCGATGTCTGTGATGATATCTGAAAGGTACGAGAGGAACGTGTATCAGTATCTTGATACCTGTCAGGTTTTCTTAAATTATCCCTATTCCTGAGGTTATACCTCCTTTCAGAGGGCTCCTTTTGAGGAGACCCTCCTCGGGATTGAGAACGTTTCTCGTTTGAATTTTGTTTATTAGTTTCCCACTTCTTTTTAGAAGATGTAGGAGTTTGTTTAATAGAGTCCTTCTCAGGACTTTCAGATAGTTTTGGCTTCAAAGGTTTTCCACCCAAACTATCTCTGCCTAATTCTGCATAAGATTGTTCTATTATTCTGGGTAGTTCTGTTTGATGTTCTGTAACATCAAATTCCCTTAAGCGTTGGCGGATCGCCACTGATGCTGCCTCTCCTTTAATATTAGATAATATTATTGTTGAGACCTGTTCGAAGTTTTTCAGTAATTTCATACCTAAATTCAGAGCAGGTTCTGCCCCGTATTCGTTTTGAATTTGTTTCAGGACATCTGGTATTACTGCGATTGACGGAACACCATGTGTTTTAGTATAGATGGCAGCAAAGACTGCGCCCCAAGTGGTGCAATCTTCCAGTTGTGGTGTGCTCCCCATTGGTAAACAGATTGTTAGGATTCTGTGTTTCTCATAAGGGCTAGTATTTGGAAATACTGCTTCGATTTGAGTAATTTTTTGAGGTATCCAGAATGGAATTTTCTCACGTTTTGTGGGCATTTTACCCATGACTGCGTATAAAGTCTGTGGAGTAATTTTTAGTGTATTCCCCTGTTGAGGGGTTTGAGTTGGAATGGTCAATGGTGGTTGGACTGTGAAAGTCCGCATGACATATTGGACTAGCTGTCTGTAAATGTTTATTAACTCTGTAAGTTGAGTAAGTAATTCCTCGTCTGACATTATATCGAGGTCAGGATGAGGAGTGTAGCCGGCTAGAATCGGCCATGTTGCTCCTGGTCTACCTAGTGGACCGAGCCTGGTAATGTTTTTGTGATGTTTTAGGGCGCCTTTAAACCAGAGCTGATGCTCCTGGTATGTTAGTGGAATTTCAATATCCTCGAAAGGAATATATTCCTCTGGTGGTTCATATTCTTTGTAGAAGTGAAACAGTCTTGTGACTGGATTTGATTCTGGGAATACTATCCATGAATAGAATACCTCTGTCTGAAATGATTCGTGTGCCTCTATCACGAAAACTGCTCTACCTCCTCTTGGTGGTAGGCCGTGTTTTATAAGTTTTAGAGTGATGGTTCTTCTTAAGTTTGGAGCGATGTCTATGACACCCTCCTCGGTTTCATTTAAACCGGTAAAGTTAAAAGCTGTTACGACTGGTTCAGCCGCAGCTACACCGTTCCCGGTGTTATCGTCCCCGTGATTGGACATTTGTTTTTTGAAAAATGTAGTACAAGTTTCAAGGAAACAAAAGATAAGGTGCACAATATTTTGGAACACTGTATCCTTCAACGTTGATTAAACCAAACAGCTAGTATATAGGTTTTTTGTCCTATTTAGCTTTGGCGGATATTTAACCCTACCCACTCCAGACGTCTTATGGAGTATGTGAGTAGGGGTCTCTGAGAGAAAAGCACGACTGAGTTACTCAGTATCTAGCGTTAAATTAGTGCCTTACCAAACCGTTGGGCGCCATGTAGTGTAGTTCCTATTTTCCTAATAGGCTTTGCGCATTGGAATAATATACCCTATAGGTTTGACATAGGACTGAGGTCGGTATGTCCCTATAGAGTATATTAAACTTAATTACTTTTGTGCCAGCTAACTCAGAGGCCACTAGAAACTCCTTGTAAACAAGAAGGGAGTAGTTTCTGGCAACCGCATAAACATGACATCTTTGTTTCCCTTTAGAATCGGAACACGTCTCAGAATCGTGGAAACAATAGATAACAGTTTCACTAAGCTAATCGTGCATGCTTAGTTTCCTCAGAGTTTACACAGAAAGAATAGACGGGCGTTTCAATAAAAAGGTTTTATTGAACAGTCTTGTTTCTCATGTAAGAGATATGAGCTGTTATGATCACAAGACAGTATGCAAGATATATAATGTACAGCGTAAGCAGTAGAAAGAAATAATACTGTGCTAGCATTATCTTTTAGCATATATTCACATACATAAATAACATGAGCTAAAAATGCAAGTACTCATACAATGCTTCTCTAAGATAGTTCTACCCCAGTGTACCTAACCTGATCTAGGTGTAGGGCAAGGTAAGAAGTAGGTGAAGTATTCTCTAGTATGGTATACTAAGAGTATGTTAAGTCTAGTATGCCAAGAGTCCCTCTAGGTTCTAGTCAGCTCCATACCTTGAGAGTGAGAGAGGTGGGAATCTCTTTCCGGATCTGGAACTCTAACACCCCATGAAGGGAGTCAGAACACTGGAAGCTGGATTCTCTGCGAGCAGGGATGACAGCATCTTCTCAGTGCGTCAGGCCGGGATACGGGCTCCTCTGAAGTCGAGGTTTCCTCTAACTTGCTTGGGCAAGGGAAGGTAAATTTATACCTGGTAGGTGCCTTGGAATGTTAGCATGGACGTGAAGTCGGACAGAGGAAGACGTCAGGAATGAACCCTTAAGGTATAGAGGTTCATGCATAATAGATGAGTTCTTGGAGAAATCAATAATCCTGTGCTAGGGGAACTCCCAAGAGCTTAAGGGTCTCATTTCTAAGAACTCGTTGTGACGTTAGGGTGGACGGATGTCGGTGACCATGCCTGTATTTGGAGTGCATGGCTAATGCCTAAATAAAGACTGGGATTCTATGCCTATATAAGGGCAATGCGAATTGTGCCTATATAAGGACATGTTTCAGGAAAACCTATATACGGACACCTAAAGCGGAATACAACAGTATGTGAGTGGCTGTATGGGTGAGTGACTGTGTGTGTGAGTGGCTGCATGAGTTACTGAGTGCATGTGTGAGTAACTGTATAGGTGAGTGAGTGGGTGTGTCAGTGACTGTATGGGTGAGTGAGTGGGTATATCAGTGACTGTATGGGTGAGTGGGTGAGTGTGTTAGTGGCTATGTGGGTGAGTGACTGGGTATGTAAATGAGTATATGGGTGAGCGATTGGGTGTGTGAGTGGCTGTATGGGTGATTGAGTGGGTATGTGAGTGTCTGTATGGGTGAGTGAGTGTGTGTGTTAGTAGCTAAATGGGTGAGTGAGTGGCAATGAGAGTGGCTGTATGGGTGAGTGAGCAACTGTGTTAGTAGCTGTATGGGTAAGTGAGTAGGTGTGTCAGTGACTGTATGGGTG
The DNA here is from genome assembly GCA_963921515.1 of Calotriton arnoldi. Lineage (NCBI taxonomy): Eukaryota > Metazoa > Chordata > Amphibia > Caudata > Salamandridae > Calotriton > Calotriton arnoldi. The sequence continues at coordinate 2,038,362 of CAWUFW010002731.1, forward strand.
TGTGAGAGGGTGTTTGAGCAGTTGTGTGGGTATGTGAGTCGATGTGTGAGTGGTTCTGAGGATGATGTCATCAGTGATGTCATTTGAGGTATCATCATTGATGGTATTGGTGATGTCACTGAGCATGTCATGAGTGATGTAATATGTGAGGTCATAAGCAGTGCATGGCAGGTGCGTTATAATTTCCTCAGGTAGCTATAGCTGCTGAATTTCACTGGTTTTGTATGAGTGAAATCTGAGCATAACTGCAACATCCTTGTAACCTTTGTTTTTTTCAGTGAATTTCTAAGTTGTTTTTAAGTTTATTTCCTAACTTTAATCTGTATCCTTTCAGAGTGGGTGTGTGAATGGCTGTAAAGGTTGTTGAGTGGGTGTGTAAGTAGCTGTATGGGTCTGTGAGTGTGTGTGTATCAGTGACTGTATGGGTGAGTGAGTGGGTGTGTGAGTGGCTGTATGAGTGAATGAGTGGGAGTGGGAGTGTCTGTCTGGGTGAGTGAGTGTCTGCATTAGTAGCTGTATGGCTGAGTGAGTGGGTGTCAGTGACTGTATAGGTGAGTGAGTGCCTGTGTGAGTGGCTGTATGGGTGAGTGAGTGTGTGCATTAGTAGCTGTATAGGTGAGGGACTGGCTATGTCAGTGACTGTATGGGTGAAAGAGTGGATGTACTAGTGAGTGCATGAGTGAGTGAGTGGGTGTGTTAGCTATATGGGCAAATGAGTGGGTGGGTTAGTAGCAGTATGGATGAATGAGTATGTGTGTTAGTAGCTGTATGGGTGAGTGAGTGTTTTAGTAGCTATATGGGTGAGTGAGTTGGTGTGTCAGTACCTGTATGGGTAAGTGAGTGGGTGTGTGAATAGTTGTATAGGTGATTGTATAAGTGAGTGGGTGTGTCAGTGATTGTATGTGTGAGTGACTGTATGGGAGAGTGAGTGAGTGTGTGCATGTGTAGCTGTATGGGTAAGAGAGTGCATGTGTGAGTAGGTGTATGGGTAAGTGGATGTGTGAGTGGCTATAAGGGTGAGTGAGTGCATGTGTTAGTAGCTGTTTGGGTGAATGAGTGAGTGGGTGTGTCAGTGACTGTATGGGTGAATGAGTGGGTGTGTGAGTTCTGTATGGGTGAGAGACTGCATGTGTTAGTACCTGTATGGATGAGTGAGTGGGTGTGTCAGTGACTGTAAGGGTGAGTGATTGGGTATGTGAGTGTCTGGGTGAGTAAGAATGTGTGTAAGCAGCTGCATGGGTGAGTGCATAGGTTAGTAGCTTTATGAGTGAGTGAGTGAGTAAATGAGTGAGTGAGTGAGTGAGTGAGTGAGCAGTTGTGTTAATGGCTATATGGGTGAGTCAGTGAGTGTGTCAGTGAGTGAATGGGTGAGTGAGTGCATGTGTTAGGAGCTATATGGGCGAGTGTGTGGATGTGTCAGTGACTGTATGGGTGAGTGAGTGGATATTTGAGTGGCTATATGGGTTAGTGGGTGTGTCAGTGTGTCTAGATGTGTTAGTAGTTGTATAACTATCTGCCTCAGTGTGTACCTTGAGGATGCAAGTATGTCCAACAATACAACAATAAACAATTTGTAAAATACATTACTCTAGTAGATGGTGCCTTTCATCTGTATAAAAAGAAAACAACAAAATTATACGTTAATATTATATTTTACAAAATGACACAATAAACATTTAATTTTTGCAATGCATAAGTTCATATTATAAACAACAGAGTAGACATTTCTTATGCTGTGATAATATCTTACAATACCTTAAAGCATTTCATTTTCCCTTTTTACTGTTCTCAGTTTTCATACTTGTAAACCATAAACAATGTACTGTATAAAGATTCATCCTTGAACAGTGGGGGAAAAACAATCATATAGACTGTAGAAAAAAATCAGAACTACACAGTATGTCATTACAAATAAGCGACACTATGTATTGCACTCACTACAATTATTTAATCAATGTTTTACCTATAGTTACTGAACTAATCTAAACAAGCATATGTTAAAAATAACTCCTTTATTATTAAAATTGGTTTAATACTACTAATGGATATAATAGACGCTGGAACATGAAAACCCTTACAAAGACATCACCCCTGGTAGGCCAAATGATGTCATAAACACTGATGATCCACGTAGAACAAATACACTATGCCACTTTTTTTAACAATAACCCTCCTTAGAACTTTGGTTGAAGAAACAAAAGATAAGAATTTTGTAGCTTAAAAGGCAGTGTTTGTTTAAATTTAAGGTTGCTGTCATTACATTCCGTCTATCCAGTTTCACTTTCTAAATAGACAGTATAGTGTCCGGATGTTAAACTAAGTCCTTCATGAAAGATGATAACCATAGTAGTATAAGTTCTTCCAGAAATAGATATTTGTCCAGCTTTGAAGTTCGTAATCTCTATTTCCAATTTACTTCAATCTGCTCTACATTGTTGTAGCATTAATATGAGATACTTTCCACTTCTTCATACATGTAATGTTGACATAACATCTGATCAAGGTTTTGTTTTAGTTAGCTTTTTTGACCAATCTGACAAAAGACACAGTTTTAAAATCCGGTAGTGTTAAGTAAAGAAATTGCTCCAAATTTTTTGTATACTTGAAGTGAAAGAGCAATCTTCCCACCCATGATTCCATGAGAAATTCAGTACAAATAAGGCATAAATACTTATTTATTTTTCTTCTAAACCTCCAAGTATGACCATTATAAACTCCTGTGCATCTTGTTGAGTGTTTTGAGTACATTTTACTGATCCACTTTATATATCTACAAGTTCTATAATGTCTCAAGCACAATGTGCTACAGTCCTATAACTACGTACAAACCACACAGTGCAGAACACAATCTTTTCTGTGGTTTCTGTTCAATTGCATATACAAGATGAGGTAATTGGAATAGTACATTGAGAACAACATTTGCATAGCAGTTGACACCAGAGGGGTTTGACAACTGGTAACCTAGAATATCTCCCTCATTCTAAAGTTGAGCTTCCTTGTTCTCCTTCTTTTCCTTCTTTTCAGCAACATCAGTACAGTCCTTTGTAAGATTTCATTTTGGCTAGATTATCTGTTTTTCATAAATGGGATACTCTCCTAAATGATGAGCATATACACTTCTTAACCGATTGTATTCTTTAACCCAAAATTGGATCAGCACTTAGTTTGCTGTCATCAAAACCAACCCAATACAAACCGGACAATGTTCTAACATGAGATAACTCTTTATATGCCATACCTTTTTTAAATACAGTACTACAAATATTAATAAAAGCTGCATCTACCATTAAACCTTGAGATGTATTGATAGTCACAGCGTATGCTAGAGAAACTGGAAACTGATGCCCCTGAACATACATGTCTTTTACAAGCATAACGTGTACAATACACCTTCCAATATGCTTTACGGCATCAATCTGATCAAATTTTATTGCTAAATATTCAACCAGATTCCTATTTGGAAAATAATGAAATAAATCACTTTACCCATAGCACCATTTACCAATCCTTCCTCAACATTTAAATTTCTGCGCAAAATTACTCTTCAATTCTTAGAAAACACTTAAACATTTCTCTAATTCCGCAGTTCTGGATACAGACTTTTCCAATGAATCCAGTTTTGCTTGTAGTTTTTCATTGAGAAGTACTCTCACACCCTGGTGTTCCATTTTATCTATTGCTGCAAGTTTTAAAATGTCTTCTTTCTCCAATTTTAGTAATTCTTCGCTAAAACAGGAACACTCTTGAAGTGTAGGCATTAGGAAGACAACTCATTTTGCTTCTAAACATTAGCTCTGCTGCTGTCTTTGTTATAGGAAACAGTTTCTTAACAAGTTGACTTTCTAACTGATGTTTTCCCCTTTTGTGAAAACTCTTACTCTAATATCCTTGTGAATATTTCCGTACTCAACGTCAGATAAGTGCTGCATATTCCTAAGTAGTTCTTTGTACTGGAAGTTCAATCAAATGTTTACATTTCCAATACTTCCCAATGAATTTTTGATTTTTATCATGGAGAAGTGTCTTGAACCCAGGCTGTCCTTTCACAGGGGTAAGTTGTAGTAGATCGCCAAACACAATTAAATGCTTTCCTCCAAACAGCACATCATAGACTGTCTGTAGAATCTGTTGCATTATCAATTGTACAAAGGCAAGCATTAATTTGGAGAACATGCTCACCTCATCAATAATTAAAAGTTTCAATTTCTTCAGTACTCTTGAGACTTGATGACAAGCTTCACCAGATAACTTTTGATACTCCAGTTTGTTGAAATGTTCCACAGGCAGCATAAGAACTTGATGTAAAGTAATTCCTTTACTGTTGTGTGCAGCTAATCCAGTGGGTACTGTTACTACACATGACAAATTAGAATATGTAGTCATTTGTAGGAAAGCAGTGAGAATTTCAATTAAAAAGCTTTTCCCAGTGCCAGCTTGCCCACTAACATATAATAGTAATGGCTTAAATGATGTGCATGTACACTGTTTCTTCTCATGAAGAAATCCATGCTCTGTTCTCTCTTTTACTTTCATATACATTTCTTTTTGCTCGTCATTCAGTTGACAGCTAACAGTTCTAAATCAACACTATCCTGTCTTGCTTGTTGCAGTACAGTTTCCACCTCATTCTTGTTTATAGCAGCTTCATTTTCAATAATAGCTTGTCCAAAAGGATCTTGACTTAGTGGTCCTGAACTTTGGCTGCTTTGTGAACTGTCCTTAGCTATCTCAGCAGCAATTGTTTCTTCCGCTTCAATCTCATCATTTAACATTCTCAAATAGTAGGAAATACTGAACACTGAGTACTGTCTTTCACAGCGTTGAAAGAATCTTCATAGCAGTCAAAGTCTCCAAGTAATTCCGATTCAGAAGGCCAAAGTTTGAAGAGCTGTAGAATTGCCAAATAGAAAAACTCTCTTTATCAGTAGTTTGGCAACTAAGCTTTCTGTGGTTAATTAGACTTCCTTTTGTGTGTCGGACCAAACAACTGTTAAAACCAACTACTGCATATTTCCCTTCATCTACATTTTCTGTTACATTGTTTCTATATCTGTAGTGCTGTAGTATTTCATAAAGACACATGATTTCTAGATGTAGACTCCTTCTTGGATAGTAAGTGTCCAACATATTTGATTTCACAATGTATGTACTTTCCGGGTCAAACTCTGCTAGGTACTGAATATCCAGAAAAGACTTCAACACTCTATTTTGCGTGCTTGTGACACTTTATTTTGCGTGCCTGGCAATATATTAGAGGTGAACATGACCAAAACCAAGGTTGTTACATATGTGCTGAATAAATATCAAGGAAGAGAATGGTCCTACAGTGGAAAAAGCATAATGATGGAACAATCCTACAAGTATTTAGGGGTTCACATTGACTCTAGATGTTGCTTCATAAAACAACGACGAGGTCGGTGCAAAAGCCCTGATGCTACAGGTGACGCTATCAAAACTAGCGAAACAGTTACTGGGGCCAAGTCTGTCTCCACTAATAGCAGTCATGAGGGCTAAAATCCTCCCCTCTTTAACCTATGGCCTGGAAATCATGCTAGGAAAAGACTACAGGCTGTTGAATAAACCCATTGCTAAGATCTATAAACAAGTGTTCCGTCTACCGAAATCCTCATCCCCTGCCCTGGTCAGACTTGAATTTGGCCTTTCAGACCAACAGGCAGCAGAGGCAGGTGCCTATCTTAACCTGTGCAATAAGTTACAAAGGGTCAGGACTGGTAGCCTGGAGGAATTGCTATGGTCCAAAATTAGCCATAGCCAGCCAGGACAAGCACACCGTCGGTTTCTAAAAGACTGCCTGCAGCTCCTGGAAGCAAAAGACCTCTGGGACATAATGTTATGTTTCATATAGAGGCCCTAATATAGACGCGTTCATTTATGCCGTATATGGTCATATTCGCATATGCCCTATTATGGTCATAATCGTATATGCCCTATTTTGGTCATAATCGTCTATGCACTATTATAGTCATGATCTCCTGTGCCCTAATATAGGCATGATCTTTCACCTACATTAGTTCCCTACAGTAAACAACGAGCTCTGAGGGTTGAACGTTATCTAGTCTGTGGTTAGAACACTGCAGGGTTTTTCCCGAACACAGGCCTACAATGTACTCATAAATTATGCATGAGCATTCACCAGCTACATCTCACGCATAATATGTATGTACAAAGTTCACCCCTGACGTCTTCCTCATGTCTAACAAAGACCAATGCAAACCATACTGAGGGACGAGATACTTTAGGGTATAAATACACAACATCTTGCCACGGTAAGATAGAGGGAACCGAGACTTCCATGCTGACACACTGACCAGAGACGCTGAGGCTCCTGCATGCAGTCGCTCCAGCTGACAGCGGTCTAACACAGCTCTTGCGCGGTGTCCAACTCGAGACCAGAACGGGGTCCCACACTCTCTCTATTCAGGTATTGGGGATCGACTAAATCCTAGAAGGATTCTTGGCTCTTAGGCTTTTAGACCTACACAAATATGCTAGGTACACTCAGGTACATCGAGTTAGGCATCGTAGGAGTACGCACACTTTTCATAATGCTTTTTATATTTATGTATGTATTCATGATTATTGCAATATGGTGGAACTGTTCTATCCCTTCACTTTTATCGTACTGCTGATAATATATCTCTGCTATTGTCTGCTGGTTGCTGCAGCACATATATTTTACACTAGAATAACAACTGTTCAATAAATACTTATTGAAACGCCCAGACTGTTTATTCTGTGTAACTCTCTGAGACAAACCGAATAAGTAAGCACGAGTGACTGAGCGAAAAGTAGTATATTGTTTCCACGATTCTGCGGGATCAGGGTTGTCATGATCTAAGGTGGCCAGAAACTAATCTCTCCCCGATAAGAGGAGATTCTAGTGGCACTGTGAGCTAGCTAATGCAAATCCGGCTAACATACGCGGTGGGGGTGCACAGAATCAGACTGCCACCAAGCCCACAGTTTATGTTATCCAAACGCGCAGGTCCTGCAGGGGTACTATAGGAACTACACGACATGGCGCCGCCAACGCTGGTTGGGTACTTATTTAACAGTAGAATCTGAGTAGTTCAGTCGTGCTATTCTCAGAGAACCTACTCACAAAACCCCAGAGACGTCTGGAGTGGGTGGGCACAAACTCCGCCACAGCTGAGTAGGCGAGATATCCTATTTATCGGCTGTTGGTTAATCAAGCTTGAAGGACATTTAGTTCCTAAATTGTGCATAAAACCTTTAACTAAGTTCTCTTGGAAAAGCTTTTCTTTTCAAAGTGACTCAGAGCGATGAAGAAAGAGTAGATCTGCATCTCTCAGCCGGAGAACCACCCGAAAATGCAATTGAAATTGCACCCAAATTCAGACATACGCTCATCATGAAACTATTAAAAAATGGTTTACCACCAAGGGGTGGCGTAGTAGCTCTTGTGATTGAGGCACACAAATCAAATAAAACAGAGGTATTCTATTCATGGGTTACATTCCCAGCAGCAGATGCTGTAACAAAGACATTTCACTGCTATATAGAAGGAGATGCACCAGAGGAATACTGTCCATTCGATGACATAGAGATTCCACTCACATACCAGGAACACTTATACTGGTTTAAAGGCGCCCTACCCCACTTAAGAGCAAGAGTAAGACTAAGCCCGCTCGGAGGAGACGGGGCCACGTGGCCAATACTAGCACCTTACACACCGCATCCTGAAATTGGAACAATGCCACAGCCAGAATGACTCATACAACACAGAGATTTAATTAAAATCTACAGGAACTTGACACAATTCGTCATGAGGACTCTCACAGTTCAACCAACAACAGTTGCAACAAACGGGACCCAATTCCAGGGTACAGCAACTAAAATTACTCCTCAAACATTACACGCGGTAATGGGCAAAATGCCCGCAAAACGCGAACAGATACCATTCTGGATAGCTCAGAAAATAACTCAGCTTGAGGCGGTATTCCCGAATACTACCACCTATGATAAACACAGAATACTAACAATCTGCTTGCCCATGGGGATCACACCACAAGTAGAGGACTGCACCTCTTGGGGTTCAGTCTTTGCTGCCATATATACCAGAACACATGGTATCCCGTCATTAGCAGTAGTACCTGACGTATTGAGACAGATACAAAATGAGTACGGAGCAGAACCTGCCCTAAACTTAGGGATGAAGTTACTAAATAACTTTGACCAGGTATCAGCCATAATACTAGCTAACATTAAGGGGGAAGCAGCTTCAGTGGCGATCCGCCAACGCCTAAGGGAGTTCGGTCCAATAGATCAACAACACGAACTACCCAAAATAATTGAAACTGCATATGCAGAACTAGGCAGAGACAGTCTAGGTGGGAAAGCATTAAAATCACAACTGGTGGGCAGTCCTGAAAAGGACACTACAAAGCAGACACCTACTTCTTCTAAAAAGAAGTGGGAAAATAAAAAACAACAAAAGTCTAAAGACAACAGATCTCAATCCAGAGGTAGGTCTCCTCAACAGGAGCCCTCTGAAAGGAGGTATAACCTCAGGAATAGGGATAATATTAAAAAACCTGACAGGTATCAGGATACTGATACACGTTCCTCTCGTTCCTTTCAGGGTTCATCAAAAAACTCTGAGAGGGAAGGACGGTCAGAGGAGCGTACAAAGTCCAGAGACACGCAACGCGCTGCGGACTACACACCTAAAAAAGAAGATAAACAAAAACAAAAACCTCAGTTCAAAAAGAAGAAGGTAGCAGGTCTCAAGATCAGACATGCCCAGAATTCTGAGGACACAGCTTCTGAACGGGGAATGGGCGCTGACGATGCTAGACAGCGCGGCAGAAGTAACAATAGCTCGCCAGAACCTGAAGGAATTTCTGGTGACAGCGGAGTTGAGTGAGTATATCACGGTGGAAACACCTGATACTCGGGTAAGTGTCCCACATAAGTTACATGAGATAACACTCCGGATGGAGGGGGACAAGCCCAGAAAAGTTAAAGGTCTATTTTGGAAAAATCTGTCATCTGGATATGACATCCTATTAGCAGAGCAAGACTGGCCGCCAGCATTCATCATGGAGTGCCCGAAAGGGAGAAAAGGTAATTTTTCCAGCATTTTCCGACCTCGTTCCCATACATTTAAAACATGCATATGCGCAGGAGTGGGCGGTTGCCCTAGCTCCAGCATTGTACAAAAATCATGTTGGTTGGGATGAGGATTCAACCCACCACTTGATCCCGTTAAAAGTTTCACCAAATGCTCAAAGGCAATACCCTATAAAGCAGGAAGCTAAAAAACAAGTCAGGAAAATCCTAGATCAACTTGAATACCAGGGTGTGATAGAAAATTGCACCTCACCAATGAACAATCCTTTGTTTCCCGTATCAAAACCTGACAACACATATCGTCTAGTTTTAGACTACAGACATTTAAACACCTGCACAAAGACATTTGCAGTTCAAAATGCACACAGTGCCGCATTAATGAATAACATTGTGCGACAATAATACAAAACAACACTTGATATCTCAAATGGATTTTTCTGCCAAAATATAGCGCCTGAAAGCAGGTATCTGACCGCATTCTCAGCGCTAGGGTCTCAACTGCAATTTTGTCGACTCCCCCAAGGGTATAAGAATAGCCCGGGGTTGTTTTCAGCAAGGGTAACAGAGTTACTCCAAAATTTGGATGAAGAAGCATTGTCCTATGTAGATGATATTTATCTGACGGACGATGACTTACCGAGGCACTTGACCAGGGTGAGCACCATTATTATGGGATTCGCCTCTGAGGGCTATAAATTTAATTTCAAAAAATCAAATATTGCCTATCTCAATGTCCTATTTTTAGGGTATGAGCTGTCAAGTGAAGGAAAAAGCCTAGCAGCGAACTTTTTAGAAAAATGTGCGCTGCTCCAACCTCCAAAATCATTAAAGAATTTACAATCAATTCTGGGATTCCTAAATTTTGGTCGAACATACATTTTGGATTACGCAGAAAGAGTAAAACCTTTCTACGACTTAATAAAACCTGATTTTTCAGTCAGGCAATGGACACAGGAACATACAAACATCCTACGTTCACTACAGGAAGACATGATAGCTTCAAAACATTTACAGACACGCGTAAACGTACGCAACTTAGTGATCCGAGTAATAGCGGGTCAATGCGGGTACACTTATTTAACTTTCAATGAAGGCGAAACGGTACCAATCGCATACAAATCACACCTGTACACAAACGCAGAGATGCGTTTTACTTCAACAGAAAAAATCCTGACAGCAGTGCAGACCGCTGTAGCAAGAGAAAGAGCTCTGGCTCAGGGAAAGCGCATAATAGTCGTGACCCCAGTACCAGCCTTAGAGGCTGTTACAAAGGCTAGCATTCCAAATGCGAAAGCCTTACATCCCAGATGGATACAATGGGCTAATTCTCTTACTGCAACGGATGTTGAATACAGATTTGATCCAAGTTTAAAAACACAAGCATTTCTGCAATACGAACAAGAATATCCTCTACCGAATGAGATTTTGCCTCTAGATCAGTATGAATACATTATTTACACTGACGGATCTGCTCAACCAGCCATAGGGAGTAAGCAAGCTTACAGCGCGGCGTGTGCAATCGTTAAAGGTCGCATGCGCGATGGAAAGTTCCATCCAAGTTGCACTAAAACGCAATCTCTAGGAGACTGCACGGCTCAGTTGGCAGAATTAAAAGCACTGATACTGGCACTTGTAAATACGGAACACGAATTCCCCACACTAATTGTGTGTGATTCCTTTTACTGTGTACAGTCGTACAATGAATATTTACATCATTGGAAATAAAACAGGTTCAAAGACGCAAAAGGTGGCATAATTAAGCATAAAATGCTATGGGAACAGGTAGTGGAGTTGAGAAACGAACTACCAAGGGCTCACGTGATACATACACTGAGTCATCAGCGTGATGGCGTTCACGTTGAAGGGAATTAATTGGCTGATGAAGCCGCAAAGGGGGCTGTACGCACAGCGTCCGTAGCTGCAATCACTCGTTCAAAAATGAGAATAGACGGCGAGATTATGGTAGCTGTCAATGCTTCACGCAAAGGCAGCACAGCAGTACCTAAGAAATTTCCACTCAAGTACTCCTACAAGTTAGATGCACAAAACATTCCATATGCTCAGATTCCTGGAGTGGGGGATAGAGTAATACCAAATATGGATCGTAGGCAAGGCTTAATTCTAGCAGCACACGAGGGTTTGGGTTCTGCACATACAGGCGTTACAGCGACTATTTCTTTATTGAAACAGCGCTACTGGTGGCCAGGGTTAACAAAGCAGACCAAAGACTATTTCTTAAAGTGCGACATCTGCCAGCAGATGAAAGGCTCCACCGTAACACGCCCAGCACAGACACCATTGCTAAAATCAGACAAACCACTCGCATGTGTGTATTTGGACCACTGCGGACCCCTACAATCTGATGGGGCCAAGAAATATATCATGGTTGCAGTGGATTCCTGCTCTAGATTCCTATGGGTTTGGCCTCAGCGCTGTGCTGACGCTCAAACTGTTATAAAAGATTTGCGAGTCTTTATCGGCACATACGCAGTTGGCACGTTACATTCTGACCATGGCCCGGCGTTTAGCTCTCGGGCTTACAAAGAAGCCATGGAAGGAATGGGCGTAGCATTGCGGTACTCCTTTCCATACCATCCTGAGGGAAATTCTGTTGTGGAGAGGAAAAACCGTGACTTAAAGCAATCTTTTACAGCTAGGGTATTAGGCAAAGGCGGTAGATGGTCCAACGATCAATAAACAATCAGCCAAGAAGCTCTCTAGGGGGTGTCACTCCTTACGAGGTCCTATTTGGGACAAGAATGTGGGTACCTGATCTTGATTGTGAAGGCACAGTGGTGGATGAAAAACCATTTGATATCCATGATCGTTTGGCTGTTTTACAGGATCTAAATGAATCCAGGACACAACAAAGCAACGTCCACTTAAAACAGACCGCCACTGAGGAAGTCAAGGCAGTAACAGCAAGACCTGTCTGGATCCCAAAAGTCGGGGATCTGGTCAGAGAAAAGATTGCAGACAAGAAAGAATTCGGACCATCTTACAGAACAGTTGTACCGGTCCTAGCAATCCAAGGCACAAGAACTGTACTTCTGCCGCCTCTTGCCGGAAAAAAGGAGAAAAGATTTGTCTCAATTGACTCAATCAAACCACACTATGTGGCCGAAACTAAACAGTAGGCCTCGTGGACTCTACAGTAGCAGACACCCTCCTCTCGCTACAATCCAAGAAGTCCAAACAGAAAGACTCATCACGTTTGAAGAGCCACCTGTACAGAATGAAGGACTAAGCACCAATGCTATGGAACTCGTTCCACTTCAACAAGAAGAAAATCAACTTAACAACCAAGTTGCAATCAGACCGACTACAGATATCTACGTCAACATGCCTCGTCAAGAGCAAAATCCAATTTCAACAAATCCCGATGCAATTGATCGAACTGCTTCTGGCTATTTCATGAACTTTGATACGTTTTCACTGGATCCAAGCGAGCCGGAAACGACGCCAGCCAAAAAATCACTCAAACAGAAACTCACTGACTTTTTGAACTTTTTTAGAAAGACTTACCTGGCGTCACCTTGTATAGAACTATGGTATATCACTGGGATTCAATTTTTTCTTTTCTGGCTAGGTTTAATTATAACTTTTAGTATGCTTATTAATGGACGATATCTCCAGGAGAGCTCTACAGCCCAAAGAGTCAATTTGATTTTAAAACCTCACCAGTCTTCATATCGTGAACCAAGAGACTTGTCTTCAGTGAACATTACAGCAGTTCCTATACCGGACGGTATAGTATGGGACAAGGTTGATTTTGATATATTCGTCCGACTGAACTTTTAAAGCTTAAACATGTATTTAAAATGTCTTTAAGTGATATCATTACCTCCAGTAAATTGTCTGATGATTGGGACACTGAAACTGTGAATAATATAATGTCTGATTTAGAAAGAACTGCAGCATTTCCGAACAATGAAATGTTAGAAGGTACTTCAGACTATGATACATTGTACTGTTATCAACATTATGGTCATCATTTCTTGCACAAATCTATAACACCTAGAAATGTATTTGAATACCACCAGTGGGAACACTGCCCAACTCCTCCAAAAGGTAGTTCGCAAACTTTTGCACAGAAATTCACATACTTTTCAGGGTTCAACACATCTGACCCGAAGTCATTTTATTACAAAGTGGCAACAACATAAGCAGAAAATTATGTTGACTAACACCAAACAGATTTACTCTGCTTCCTTTATGGCCCAGTTGTCTACACAGGGTTTCGACCTATGGAAGGACACTATAGATTTAAAATCGATCTGGGGTTCTAGGGACTGGCAAGTCCAGGGAACAGAAGCGCTTTTTAGAGCATGCCTCATTCCACAGCAGATAATATTTCTGAATGACACTGTGCAACAGACATTCTGTCTTGGGCTAGCCAAGAACAAGGAAATGAACACACCGGGGTTTCCAGCACCATCACAGATGGGTGGGGGGCAGAATTCAACTACACATGGGGTAGGATTAGATGACATTCTCCAGTACAACAGGTCAGATCCCAATTGGACAGAATGGCTGATTTGGCCCATTGACACGAACACATGTCAACAGAGATTCCTAGGTATAACCGAGGGGTTTAGTATCAGTAGGCCAGATACACGCTATGTACAAAGACAACACCCAGGGGTAGTGACATCCTATAGTGTTGGGAAGTTGTGCCTTGATTGGCTAGAGACCTCAACACTCACAGAAGTAAAGCATCACTTGACCTTACTCACACCTGATGTGGACCTTAGGGATTTCTTGTCAGGCCCAAGGAAAACACGTCAGAAACGTTTCATATATGCTGGCATTTACGCCTATTATAATGAAAACTGGAAAATATCCCAACAAGAGGCTGCAGAAAGGATACGGGAAATAGACCGTATTAACCTAGAGAAGGCATTAGCTGTAGTGGATAATGGGTTAACAACTTTGACCTCCAGGATTTACTCCTTAGGCAACATTGTGTCTTCGGCAATCGACATATTAGAACAAGATCTGGCCTTGTTACAACACGGGCAATCCCAATTACGTTCTATTATGATGCTAAGCTGGACGCTGCAATCTTTGCGTGCAGGCTATGTGCCCTGGCGTTTTATAAACACCACGTCTCTGTTTTCAGAATACAATCTAACTGATAAACAGACAGAAATGGCACAAAGGGAAGCCAAATATACAACGCTGCGTATTGAGAAACTGGAAAGGTTACCATTCACTGTAGCCGAATCACCATCATCTGAATGGCTAATTCATGGCCAAATCACTCTGCCGGTCACTACGTTTCAGTTTCAATATTGCCTTGAGCAAAGGCAGGCAGGCAGGCAAATATGAAAAAATGGGTAAGGGTTACATTAAGGAAACTTGGGAGTTACCATATAGATATCGATGCCGGAATGGGGATCGAGAAGTGTATCTGAGTGGTACAAACTGCAAGAACTCTTTAAGCGGTTCTCTCATGTGTCAGGATATTTTGTCTGCACGGAGCATGTAGTGGTTCGGTAGCGAATCTATCTTGCCACATGTCAGGGACCCCAGCGGCCATGATCATGCCGGTTTTCCAGCTGCTCTCGAATGGGAGTTACTTGATGCTAAACGATCAAGGTTGCTGTGGGATGCTTCCGGGCGTCGCCTATCTGGTCACTGTTAACTCCAGGGTTACTTGCTGTATGCAAGTATTGTTTCCGCCAGTAAACACAGTCAGGGAGGTGCCGTTATGGCCTTCGTTGAATGTTTCCTTCATACAATTTGATACTTTGAGCAGATTGAAAGCCATGCTTTTACAGCAACCCGTGCCCTTAACCTCCGCTCGAGAAACCTTTGAACTTCAAGTTGCAAGGACCTCGACTGAGATACAGGCGCTTATACGTACGAACTGCTCCTTTCATTTCGCAGAAATGGTGGGTCGTATCTTTAACATGTCTGATACGAGCGGTATTGTACACCTATTTAAGACCATAGGGTCAGGACTATTAAGCACCTTTCAGACAGTCCTCGGAGTAATCCCAAATTTTATACACTCCGTGTTGGGAAGCGTGTTTGGAGGTCTCCCGCTTATCCTGTTCCTAATTGCAGGAGTCCTGATTGTAATCTTACTGCTACGCAATGGACGGCCCAATTTCCGAGGAAATGGCGAACGTACTCATGGAGCGGAAGTACCGTGAACGCATGGTACAGCTTCTGGGAATACCTTGCCTAAGAGAACTGAACGCCTCTTGGTTTCTATCGTTTAGACCAGTCTGGGTGGACTGCATCTTACCTGTTCTTCGATGCCTGTTTTGCGGAGAAGAAAGCACGTTGGATCTGTGTCTAACGTTTCCATCAACTACGCCTCCGGACATGGATGCTATGCTGGACCCCCTAAAGGCCCATGCTCTGCGTTGTCCCCAGCGTCTTCCAATTCTGGTGAATGCATTCCTTGAGAATCCACAGGTGCCGTTTGCTCCTGCTGGGTTAGGTGGCTCCTCCACAGGCACTCAGGTAACAACTGCCGCACAAGCTGCCGCAGCACCGACTGTTGGCAGTGCTGAATTCCATCTATATGCGATTGACGTTCTCTGTGAGGCGTTGGATTTGTAGTCTGCAGTAGCTAACACCGATAATGTTGTATCTCCCAGCCAGGACACTTAATCTTGAATTGGCTCATCGCGTCCTGGGAAAGAATTCGGCTTCTCCATTTCATTTCATAAATAACCGAACTAAATTTGGAACACTTCCTAAATTGACACTTTCACTTGAGAAAGAATGGCCTTTTTCTGCTTCTAGTAATGCAACTTTTATAAATGAAACAGAATTGACTTTTTTCAAGTGGCAACAAATGAATAGCTGACTTTAACATTTTTAATCATTTTTAAATGTCTTTTTAAGACCATGTTTTTAGCTGTTTTTAAGAGAATTTTTAAATTGTCCAGATTATAAGTATGGTCATTGTCATCCAATTCGAAAGTGGAGTGGGTGTTATGTTTCATATAGAGGCCCTAATATAGACGCGTTCATATATGCCGTATATGGTCATATTCGCATATGCCCTATTATGGTCATAATCGTATATGCCCTATTTTGGTCATAATCGTCTATGCCCTATTATAGTCATGATCTCCTATGCCCTAATATAGGCATGATCTTTCACCTACATTAGTTCCCTACAGTACACAACGAGCTCTGAGGGTTGAACGTTATCTAGTCTGTGGTTAGAACACTGCAGGGTCTTTCCTGAACACAGGCCTACAATGTACTCATAAATTATGCATGAGCATTCACCAGCTACATCTCCCGCATAATATGTATGTACAAAGTTCACCCCTGACGTCTTCCTCATGTCTAACAAAGACCAATACAAACCATACTGAGGGATGAGATACTTTAGGGTATAAATATACCACATCTTGCCATGGTAAGATAGAGGGAACCGAGACTTCCATGCTGACACACTGACCAGAGACGCTGAGGCTCCTGCATGCAGTTGCTCCAGCTGACAGCGGTCTAACACAGCCCTTGCGGGTTGTCCAACTCGAGACCAGGACGGGGTCCCACACTCTCTCTATTCAGGTAATGGGGTTCGACTAAATCCTAGAAGGATTCTTGGCTCTTAGGCTTTTAGACCTACACACATATGCTAGGTACACTCAGGTACATCTAGTTTGGCATTGTAGGAGTATGCGCACTTTTCATAATGCTTTTTATATTCATGTATGTATTCATGATTATTGCAATATGGTAGAACTGTTCTATCCCTTCACTTTTATCGTACTGCTGATAATATATCTCTGCTATTGTCTGCTGGATGCTGCAGCACATATATTTTACACTAGAATAACAACTGTTCAATAAATACTTATTGAAACGCCCAGACTGTTTATTCTGTGTAACTCTCTGAGACAAACCGAATAAGTAAGCACGAGTGACTGAGCGAAAAGTAGTATATTGTTTCCACGATTCTGAGGGATCAGGGTTGTCATGATCTAAGGTGGCCAGAAACTAATCTCTCCCCGATAAGAGGAGATTCTAGTGGCACTGTGAACTAGCTAATGCAAATCCGGCTAACATACGCGGTGGGGGTGCACAGAATCAGTCTGCCACCAAGCCCACAGTTTTCGTTATCCAAACGCGCAGGTCCTGCAGGGGTACTATAGGAACTACACGACAGTAATACAACCCAACAACATTTCAAAATGAGCATCAGAAAGTACATCGCCTCTGGTCGTTTTACTCGGACGGTGCACAACTCTTCGAATGCAGACATGCCTGGTCAATCATTACCGGGTATCAGCCAGCCACCACAATAAGATTTATGGCCCTTAGGTTAGGGGAGTGACCTTTCCATAAACACCTACCCAGTTTGCGCTGTCCAAGTGAGAACACATAGTATGCCTTTATCCAGCTCTGCTGAATGAAAGCAGGGCTAATCTATGAAGAGAATGGAACAAACTGGGAGCTTGTACCAGTCATCAGGCTATCATTGCCTCTTTAAATCCTGACAACACAGTCTTGAATATCTTGTTGACCAGGATTGTCACCAAAGCAGCCAAAATGTTCAGCTAGCCGGAGGTTTAAAAAGTTGTTTTATGTAAACCCCCCTGACTTAACTGTTATAAGTGACCAGCTGCATCTAACAACAGCAACCCTAGATGAGCTCTTAGATCACTACAAACTCGGGGCTGTCTGCCTTGAGGACAGATTTCCTGTAATCAAAGGTAACCATTTTCCTGGTGATTAGGAACATATTACAGCAGCTCTGGCAGAGGTTATCAGAAGGGACACATTCAAGGCACAGGATCTGCATCCAACCCGTGTGTTGTTTTTAAAGAATGATATTTGGCAGATGTTTTCACCTAGCTAGTTTACCTGTCGATCTGTACCTGCTACATTACGTTATGCACAAATAGTATCCTACTGCACTTGCACTTTACTGAACATTCATGCTGCTTTAATTTAGAATTAATTTGCTGCCTCACCTGTGCAGATTGAGTGGTAACCATGGTCCGATTTGTATTTTACTTAATCTTTTGCTGCTTTAAACATGGATCAATTATTGGAAACCTCCACGCAGCTGATTAACGGTAATTCCACCTCGTTTTGTTTTATGGCCGACACTCTTAAAATCAGCTGTTCTATTGCACTCACACATTATTGAAATTCATGCTGTAGTAACTTAGGAATAACTTGCTGCTTTCATCTAATAACTAACTAGCATGGTACCAATTCTGGCAGAGGGCAATTTTAGCTTGTATTTTTATTGCTGACTACCTGTAAAAAACCAGCTGTTTTATAGTACTTGCACTTTATTGAAACCTTATGCTGCTGCAACTTATGAATAACCTGTTGCTTTCACTTATAACTGAACAATGTGCTAAACAAGGTCTGCCACCTCACAGCACTTGCACTTGATCTAGCCTGCGCTTTCAAGGGTAATTCAAGCTTGTCTCTTTTTATCACTGACATTAGCAGAATCAGTCATTTATTGCATTTGCATTTTATAGAAACTTGTGCTGTTGTACCTTAGGAATAATTTGATATTTCCATCTAACAATTAACTAATGTGGTAACAATTCTAATCAAGGGCAATCTTGACTTGTTTCCATTATAGCTGATTTTTGTAAAATGAATTGTTTTAAAGCACCTGCACTTTATTGAAATGTTGTGCTGCTGCTCTTAGCTACAATTGAACAATGTGCTAAACTAGACCTGCTGCATCACTGTACTTGCACTTTATCTGTTCTCTATGCCTTCTTCCAAAGTCGTAAACACGTAAATGTACATGTATATATGTAGTTGACCAAAGAGGTAACCGCAATATGTGCTTTTATCATCCAAAAAGTGCAATTGTTTTAAATGTTTGAATTCTGTGTTACTTGCAAGAATTTAGCCATGTCTATTTGTATTTGCTGTTTTATATTGTGAAGGTTTTAAATAACAACAAACAATAAAGTATTATTATTATATACTACTAAATTACATAATGTATTACATAAACAGTTATGACACAATGTTATAGCCACTCTAAGTCTGTTACTTTTCATGTTTAAATAAGTGTGTGCCTGGGTATGTCAGAGTATGCATCAGTGTGTGCCTGGGTGTGTCACTGTATGCAAGAGTGTGTGCCTGGATGTATCACCGTATGCATTAATAAAGGTGTGCCTGGGTGTGTCAGTGCATGCTTAAGTGTTTAGTTAGGTGTGTTAGTGTATGCATAAGTGTGTCCCTGGGTGTGTCAATAAATCCATCGGTGTCTGTCGGGTGTGTTAGTATATATATTAATGTGTGCCTGATTGTGCTACTGTATGCATCAGAGTGTATCTGGGTGTGTCAGAATATAAATCACTGTCTGCCCGGGTGTGTCAGTGTATGGATCAGTGTATGCCTGCGGGTCTTAGTGTATAGATCAGTGTGTGACTGGGTGTGTTAATGTGTGCATCAGTGTCTGCCTTGATGTGTCGGTGTATGAATTAGTGTATGTGTAGACATGTCACTCTATGGATCAGTGTGTGCCTGGGTGTGTTAGTATACGCATATGTATGCACCTGGGTGTGTCAGGGTATGCATCAATGTGTGGCTAGGTGTGTCTTTGTTATATACATTTTTTGAAGAAGTTTTTGTTTGCTTGCTTTGTTCAATTTCCCTGCCTTCTTCACCAAATATATCCAGTTAGTCAGGGGCCATCTTTGTACTTTTGAAGGTGTGTTAGTGTATGCATAAGTGTGTGCCTGGCTATGTTAGTGTATGGATCAGTGTGTGTGTGACTGGGTGTGTTAGTGTATGCACGAGTGTGTCCCTGGGTTTGTCAGTGTATCCATCAGTGCATTCTTGGGTGTGTTAGTGTATATATCAGTGTGTGTCTGAGTGTCTATACATAAGTGTGTGCCTGGGTGTGTCAGTGTATGTGTCAGTGTGTACCTGGGTGTTACTGTATGTCTTCCTGGATGTGTTAATGTATGCATCAGTGTGTGGCTGTGTGTGTTAGTGCACACATGAGTGTGTGCTTCAGTGTGTTAGTGTACATGTCAGTGTGTGCCTATGTGTGCTACTGTATGGATTAGAGTATGTCTGGGTGTGTCAGAATATGCATCAGTAAAACTGCATACTCAGGTTCTGCAGTAACAGGCCCGGCACATATTTAAAGGGCAACTTGTCGGGGCGTGGCCAAGCAAGATGGCCGCATAGACGTCTCTGCTGTAGCTCCCTGGGACGGCAGAGTAATTCTATAATATCCTGCATTAATCCTGGCTATATGCACCCATAGAAGTGTAGCGGATACCACGACTCACCCATAACCTCCAATGCGGTGTGGGACAGACTGGTCTAAGCGGCGTTTTGGAAGGTGACACGGGCTGCTGGTTTGGGGGCCGGA
The DNA here is from genome assembly GCA_963921515.1 of Calotriton arnoldi. Classification (NCBI taxonomy): domain Eukaryota; kingdom Metazoa; phylum Chordata; class Amphibia; order Caudata; family Salamandridae; genus Calotriton; species Calotriton arnoldi. The sequence goes on from CAWUFW010002731.1 coordinate 2,058,820, forward strand.
GCCAGCCGTGGGGCACTACAGGCTGGGGACCATTAGAGGCCCGACTGTGAAGGAGAGTAAGCTGCGGCGCAGAAAACGAATTGGGTCTGCAGCTGTGTTCTCCCTGTGGCGGTGAATTCGAGAATCACGACCGCGATGGTGCCGGTTCTCCTTGTGGACTGAGCTGAGGAGGCTGTCTGGGGCCCGGGTTCGGGGAGCAGGCCGAACCACCCAAGAGTGTGACTGCAAGGTGCGGTGGAGGGCCTTTGACTGGATACTGGTGGCGTGGCTCCTACCGAGGCCCTGAGAAGCAGAGAAGTGCTGCCCAGTGAGGGAGGAGTAGGCGGAGTCACCGAACGTCCATGAGGCCGTGCTGAGCCTGGAGGGCGCTGGCGGCCTGGTCCGCCCTGCGAGGATACGTACTGCGGCCTACGGGAGTGAGTCAACGCAGCGGCAACACCCAGCAGAGGTCACACAGACACAGGCCCCGTGTGGCCTAGCAAATAAAGTACGAGCCGTGGGCTTGAGGAAAGCCTGTGACCTGGCCCTCCCCTTTAGGTGGAAAGACTGTGGCCCATTGCAGCAAGGGAGGAAGAACCGGGTGTGCTGGGCACCAGTGCCCATTGAAGGCCAAGCGTGGGAGGGCTTCCTAACTTATTGAGAGACTGAAGGGGCATAGGAGGCCAGGGAGCGACTGGGGCCTTGGTTTTGTCTCCTAAGAGGGTGACCATGGCTAAATAACAAGAAGAAAAGAAAATGAGTGGCCATTAGCCTGTGCCCTGGCCTGGGATGGCCCCGCCTGGGTCCCTAGGAGAGCCGGCCCGCATGGTTATTGGTAGAGGTGCCACGCCGAAGGTCCCGACATGCAAAGTACATGGATTATTCATAGGATCTGGTGCTTAGGGACTGGAGAATATCATACACTCCGGGTGTCCAACTGCAGCCCAGCGCACTGGCCGTGCAAATATTCAGACATCAGCTTGGAGGTGCTCATCACAGGTCACCCCCAGGACCCTGTAGGAAGTTTCAAGCTGAGTATACTCTTTCTCCAGCATCCATCATGGTGAAAGACAAGGGTGCCAAGGCACTGGAGCAGTATCAAAAGAAAAAGAGCCCCCCTCTCTGGCAGATGTGCTGCATGCAATCCAATCCTCCCGTGTAGATATGGTGCATAGAATAGATGCAGTGGCCATAGATGTCAATCTCCTCAGATGTGACTTACAGAAGGTGGCTGACAGGATCACCAACACAGAGGAAAATGTAGAGACATTTCAAACGGGGGTGCGGGCCCTTAAAGACACGGTGATAGCACTGCAAAGAAGAGTGGTTCACTTAGGCGCCAGAGCGGAAGTTCCGGAGGGGAGATCTAGGAGGAATAACCTCCGATTTGTGGGATTCCCTGAATGGGCGGAGGGCCCCTCCGCTGAGCTTTTTCTCGAGGAGTGGATCCTAAATGAACTAGCCCCCAAGTGGCTATCAAAGTTCTTTAACATTGAGAGAGCACACACATCACTGGCCACCCCTCCAAAGCCCAGAGCACTGCCAAGAGCCATCATTGCTCTGCTCATTTAACTACAGGAATAGGGATGTGATCCTGCGGGCCACATGTACCAAAGGACCGATAATGTTCGAAGGTCATCCCATATCGATCCATCCCGATTACATGCAGCGACTCCAGGAGCAGAGGAAGAACTTCCTACACGTCAAGAGGCGCCTACGTGAGCTCAACATGAAGCCTGGTGTTCCCTGCAAAGCTGAGAGTAGAAAAAGATGGTGCACTCTGTTCCTTCAAACAGCTGCTGAGGCAAGTGACTGATTCCAGGGGGATGCCAGGGGCCTGCCTGGCCCAGTCCATGGGATCATCTAGATTATCGGCGATGGGGGGCAACGCCCGAGAGCGGCGTAGGGGCCCACGTCAGAAATCACTATCCCGGCGAGTAAGCCCTGGCAGGATACGAGTCTGCCCGATGGTACACTACAGACCTCGGATACTGAGATTGCACAGGAATCAGAGACTGCAACCCAGGACACTGGACTGGACTTGGGGGGGAATGGAGGAGCCTGTTGAATGAGTGTACACAGCAGGACATGAAAGAGGAGTGCACCGCACATTGGGGCATGGCGGGCGAAGTAATGTAAAGGTGAGAGTATCATTGATATGTATCAGTTATGGCTATAGCACACATGAAAGCTAAATGGAGATATGGGTTTGATATGTATAGCTGTCCCGGGCGGGGGACACCCCTCCCCACCACAGGAGCCTATTCCCGCGCAGAGAGTTGTAGGTCCATACCTCGCACCCTCTTTGGTGAATGGGCCTCTAGCACAGCACTTACAAGGGCCCCTTGATAGGAGACTGTCCCCTGCCTAAGTTGGGGTAAGACAAGTTGAGCTAAGTTCTATAGTTGGGGCGGTGTGTCGAGTAGGGCATCCCGGTGGGACGATATCCTGCACCGTATAAGGGAGATGGGACTCACTGGAATGCCCAATGGGAGGGGGGATACTAGGGGTTCTGTTGTTTTGTTTCAATGGGGATGCATGTTTACGTTCAATTCGAAGTGTCTCGTGCCTGATTTTGGGAAACTATCCATGAGCAGGAGAGGGTAGGGGGACGGCATCAGCAATGCAACACGTGGGATGCCCAGGAGTAACTACATGTAAATATGGGGATACAAGAAGTGAAAATTATAACATGGAATGTACAGGGCATGGCAAACTATTTGAAAAGGAGACGGGTACTGGAATACTTGAAACGTTATAGAGTGGCAATTGCATGCCTCCAGGAAATGCATGTCTGGGGGATGCTGTCCCATGTGTTAGGAAGCGTTGGAGAGGCCAGATGTATGCCACTTCTTACTCTGGGTTCGCTAGGGGGACACTTTTATGGGTAGCTCCTGGAGTCCCTTTTCAACACAAACAGCATGTGACGGACCCGGAGGGTCGCTACCTGATACTACATGGGACGCGGGAGGGGCGAGCGTTATGTCTCATTAATGTTTATGCCCCCAATATGGATAGTCCTGATTTTTTATGACATTGTTGGAGGTAGCTGCCCCATTCCTGGGAGCGGAGGTGATCCTGTTAGGAGACTTTAACTGTGTCCTGAATCCATGGTTAGTTAGGGACCCGCCCAGAGAAACTACTAAACATCGCACAACTAGAGTAATAGGAGATACCCTGACCCGCCTGCAGCTCACGGACATATGGTGATTGCGTAATCCAGCGAAGAGAGTGTTTTCCTGTCACACCCACAATAAATACATTCAGCCGCTTAGATTACTGCTGTATCTCCTTGGGATTGGCCACAGGGGTGGATGGGATCTCACACCTACCCAGGTACCTGTCAGATCATTCCCCGCTGCTGATCTTAAAATGGGAGTGGGACGACCGGCGATACCATTATGGCGCATGCGCGCAGAGGCGCTGTCGGACCCTCCATTTGAGGCCACACTTAGGGAAGCCCTCACATACTACTTTAGCAAAAACTGGGGGACCGCATTCACTATAGCAATAGAATGGGAGGCCATGAAGGTTGTAATTCGTGGGGTTGCCATTAAGACCACGTATGGAGTTAGACACCAGCTAGAGCAGGACATTCAAGTGCGGGAACAGAAGTTGAGCAGCCTGGAGGTTTCCCTACATACAGGTCTGCAAGCTTTAGAAGATTGGGGGAAAGTGCGCGAAGAACTGATAGTTTCCTGGGGTAGGTTGGAAAAACCTAAATATATAACATACCGACAGCGCCTCCATATGGAAGGGGACAAGGCCGGGGCCCTCCTAGCGAGATTGATGAAGTCGGAGTCTGCCCCTTCCCCTATGCAAGGCGAAACGGAGAGATGGTCTGTATCCAACGTGCAATTGTGGATAATCTTGCCCAACACATAGCTACTGCTTGTCAAACTAACTCAGTTATATCCCAAGAAATAATACAAGACTATCTTAATGGTATTGAGCTTCCCCAGGTGGACCCAGGGGAGGCTGAGGCGCTCGCAGCCCCAATAACTATGATCTTAAAGGCAGATAGAAACCCCCTGCTGCCTGGCTCATATCGACCGATTTCGGTCCTAAATCTTGATGCCATGATACTGAGTGGGATCCTGGCAACCAGATTGCTGCCCCACATGCCACACCTAATACACCCAGATCAAGCAGGATTCATACCTAGGAGAAGTACCACACATAACCTGAGGTGTCTCACTCATTTATGGCACACCCCGGTAATACAATAAGAGGACTGCGCCCTGGCTATGATGGATATTGAGCAAGCCTTTCATTCGGTGGAGTGGGCAAATATCTGGGCTGTCGTCCGGAAGATGGGCATGCAACAGGTGTTTCTCTGGTGGGTTGAGCTGCTGTATCTGAATCCGACGGCCCCTTGTCGCTGCTACTTTTTGGGGCGGCGATGGAACCCCTAGCGACCATGCTTAAGACAAAGTTGGAAAGACATGGCATTCCCATGGGGGATACCACGCATGTCGTCTCCCTATATGCGGACAAAATGCTGGTATACCTAAGACACCCAGCCCGGGCGATGCCAATCCTCTTAAACAAACTACGTAGATTCAGGGAGTTCTCCCGTCTCCGCATTAACCCTGTGAAATCATCAATAGTTCCTATTGGGCAATTGGTGCAAGAGACAAATGACACATACCCTGAAATGGGCTTGCCTTGGAAAAAAGACGGTATGAGGTACTTGGGGATCCAATTATGGCATACACCCCTGACGTTCCTAGAGCATAATATATGGAGAATATTAAATGGTGTGCGCGCTTCAGTGGGGTTCTGGAAGTCCCTACCTCTCTCTCAAATGGGAAAAGTGACGATCATAAAAATGATCATACCACCAGCTGCCTTTACGCTTTACAGCACTCTTTTTACAAAATTCCCAAATCGTATTTCTCAGCACTGGATAGCTTATTGGTAGAGTTGTTGAGGGGGAGCAAATGGAAACGTGTCAAACTGGACACCCTACAACGGAAGTGGGTGGATGGGGGAGTGGAGATCCCCCGCCTATACTTCTACTATGTGGCGGCCCAACTACAATATGCTGTTTACTGGCTGGATGACGGTAACAACTGGGAGAAGGCCTTGCTGGAGGAAACCTATGGTAGTGACACTCTCCCGGAGTTGCTTATGACGGGAGCTGCTGTCTCGGACGCATACCCATACATGATCAGATATGTGGCGAGAGTCTGGGAAGACACAGTTACAAGAGTAATTCGAAAGGCACCCCATTCCCCTGACATGCCTTTGTTGGTCATAAAACCGTTCAAAAAAATTGCAGAGACCATGTCTGTCCAGAGATGGAAAGACGGGGGATGCCTTACCATGGGGGATCTGTGTAATAATGGTACATTTATGACTCGAGATGAGGCAATGTCCACATTCGACCTGGGTGTAGGACAATTCCTGCAGTAAGGTAAGATTGTGGCAGTGGTTCAGGAGCTATGGCATCCCTTCCCAGAGGAGCCCCCCACTACAGCTATCCTTAATACCTTAATATCAATGATAGGGGGGCGATGCTTAATCTCCCACATATACAGGGCCCTTTGAGATGACTTTCAGGTCACGGCCCTCCCGGTCCAGGCAAGATGGGAGGGGGTATCAGAGGAACCCATAACGGAACAAGAGTGGGCGAAAGTGCATGAAGGAGTCCGTGAGGTCAGTTCCAAAGCAAGCTTTAAGCTAATCCAATATAACATAGTGCACCAAGTATATCTATTCCCCCACAGGCTAAGTAAAATCTATCCGGGACTCTCAGGCGCCTGCCCCAGGTGCAGGGAAGCAACAGCACGCTTCGTGCATATGGTATGGAATTGTGGGAGCTTGAGCCCTTTCTGGGAAGGGGTGTTGGGGCTTATACAAGAGGCAACTGGATGGTCTATCTCAAGAACGATAGGATCAGTCCTATTGAACCTAATTCCTGCCCCAAAGAAGAGAAAACTGTGTAGGAGGTTCATACTATTGGGGTTAGTGATGGCAAAGAGAAGGATAGCAATCTCGAGGCTTAGCCCGATCCCACCAAACATATGTAAATGGCTGTGCGATATGGAAGAATGGGCAGCCGCCAAATTGGTACAGATGAAACATGTTAGGAAAGATGATCGACTTGAAGAGGATGTGTGGCCTGGTCTGCAATGATGGCAGACTTGAGAGACTCTCAAGAGGGGGAGGGAGAGGAGAAGGAAGACTCACAGTAAGCCCCAGAATAAAAGACCTGGGATGGATGACTTATGGTGCAGCACACGGCTGATAGCTATTGACCCGACAGGAAAATGGACATAGGGCACTGAGACACAGGAGGGTGGGAGGGGAGGGGGAGTTACGGCTATAGATGAATGGTATAGTTATATATGCAAGGGAGTTCAATCCAGTGTTGATCCTGAAACAATGGAATATTCTCATTGATATGTGTCATATGTGAACTGCTACCGAAATACTCTGTCAAATGTCAATAAGAACTGTTTACAATGAGAATTGGAACTGGATAAGATAGGACTGCTGCTGATAATAAGTATACCATGTGAACCACAATGTGGGATTAATCATTGAAATGCCAATAAAGATTGTTTAAAAAAAAACAGAAAAAAAGGGCAACTTGTCTAGAAGGCTCACTTAGTTGTGTCAGTCCTTGAGTACATATCCAAGTGAGTGTATCATTTCCTCTGTGCATGTGTCACTGGATACATAAGTAAGTATGTCACTATATGACTGGCTCTCTTAGAAGCTCTATGGGTCTCTAAATGTGTATGTAATTTGCTTTATGGATTGATTACTGGCTGTGTTACTGACTGTTGGGGTATGTAACTGTGTGTGCAAGTAGCTCAATACCTGCTGGATACATAAGTGTTCTGTGGGTGTGGGAGTGTGAATGTGTAAGTGCCTCTACCTCTGTGTGACTGAGTGTGTTAGTGGCTTCAGCCTTTTGTACATAGGTATGTGAGTTACAGTATCTGTGGGAGACTAGATGTATAACTGAGTATATGTGTCTGTAAGTAACCATGTAACTCACTGAAACTTCAAACCACATCTCTTATCATATAAGCCCAGAGCTCCCTGTGCTATAGCCTACCTACAGCTTACCTTAGGAACGACTTATATGTGGTAGAAGGGGAGTTTAAGAGTTGGCAAGAGGTTTTAAGTGGCAAGTCGGCCTAGCAGTAAAGCAGCACACACAGGCTCTGCAGTAACAGGCCCAACACATGCTTAAAGGGTGACTTGTCTAGATGACTCACTTGGTTGTGTCAGTACTTTAGTACATATCTCAGTGACAGTACCATTTTCTCTGTACGTGTGTCACTGGATACATAAGTATGTATGTCGCTATATGACTGGCTCTCTTAGAAGCTGTATGGGTCTGTAAATGTGTATGTAAGTTGCTTTATGGATTGTTACTGGCTTTGTTACTGACTGTTGGGTTATATACCTATGTGTGCAACTGGCTCAATTGCTGGTAGATACATAAGTGCTGCATGGGTGTGTGAGAGTGAATGTGTAAGTGCCACTATCTCTGTGTTACTGTCTGTGCTAGTGGCTCAATCATACATATGGATGTCACTTGCAGTATGGGTGGGAGACTGGATGTATAACTGACCATATAGGTCTCTAAAAACACATGTAAGTCACTGAAACTTCAAAATACATGTCTTATCTTTTAAGCAGATAACTCCCTACCCTGTGCCCCTACCTACAGCCTACCTTAGGGGTCACATATATGTAGCAGAAGGGGAGATTAAGGGTTGACAAGGGATTTTAAGTTGCAAGTCGGCCTAGCATTAAAACTGCACACACAGGATCTGAGGAAGCAGGCCTGAGACATTTTTAAAAGCTAACTTGTCTGAATGGCTGACTTGGTTCTGTCACTAAATATGTAAGAAAGTATGCAGCTATCTGACTGTCTCTCTTAGAAACTGTATGGGTATCTAAGTGTGTATGTAAGTGGCTGTATGGCGGGGGCGTGGCTAGCCGGCCAAGATGGCGGATGCGCATTAGCGAGGCTCCATCTCAAGACCCGCTAATCCGTCTTTTCTCCTGTGCACAGAAGTGCCATTGTGCTACCTGCTGCGGCCTGACAAGCTTAGGACACGGGTGCAGGCACTCACCGCAAGTTTGGAGGCGGTAGGAGATACGCAAGCCGAGTTGCAGCCCGGTGCGAAGTGAGGGCACCGTAGACTCGGGCCTGGGTCCGGTTGGAAGGGCGAGCCGCATATCGCCAGGCTACGGCTGAGCGGACAGGGTTCCAGGCAGTGGCGTGAAAGGCTGCCAGAGAGCCACAGAAGTCGGCGACATTGATGTGGAGCTCCCGCACCCCACGGTGGACAGCGGAGACGGGGTAAGGCTCGCCTGGGCAGCTGCGGCCGTGCCTGACTGCAGAGCTGACTCACTCCAGCGGCCGCTGTCTGGATCTGGGAGGGCGCGAACGGAGGTGACGACCCTCCCCTGCCCTTCCCTGCATTCATTTCCCCTCCTCCCTCTTCTGTGAAGACCCAGCAGTGAGCAGCGTGGAGGGGCCCATTGCCCAAAATTTGCCAGGGAGACGCCGCCGTGGGCCAAGCGGTGCTGCCGGCGGAAGACGCCAAGGTCACCTGCGGTGAGCGGGGCCCTGAAGCCACACCGCAAACCCCGATTGCGGTAGTACCCACTCGTGAAAGTGGCTGTGTGCTGCCTGACCACCCGCATTTGGCTGCAGTAGGTGAGCGGCACTCTGCCTGTCCTGGGTGCCTAGTGGACACATACTCACGCAAAGTGAAGGCATGCACTCTACACAGGCCGCCATTATGCTGAGAACAGGAGTGGCGGGAGGGCCCTACGCACACAGAGCGCAGAACTACTGTGCGGGCCTGTTGTAGCGGAGAACGCAGAGACGGCGCCCTCAGGTGAACTTGTTGAGCTTCTGATGCTCTGACTGCTGGTATCAGGGCGCTAGTGGTACTGCGGACTCTACCCCTAATCGGTACCGTACATACAAATAGACTTGCAGCTTTGAGTGAGGTTCCGATTGTCAATGGCTTAGAGTGCATGACTGGGCGCCTGGAAGTATACATCCCCGATGTGGACACGCACATATACAAGTCCCCGCTGACACTGCAAGAAGCTGCGGTGTAATGTGACAGTGTACGAATATCGACCCCAGGCGCCATAAAGCCGCAGCGCGGAGTCCTGCCACAGTCATCGTGCGCAGCAAGTATTCGGCCTCTCTGTGCAGGTAGTGGTGACCTCGGCCTTCAAGCAGCAGTCGCAGTCCTATGGGCGAAGCCCCCAGAGGTGTTGACGCATGTTGAAGCTCACACTGCACTATCCTGCCCTCCCACGTAGTGGCATCACCAATCCAGCGGAATGGGCAGATAGCGCACAGTCACAGGAACGGCAACCTTGCAGCCGGCGACGGACCCGGCTCAATCTGATCAGGAATTGGAGGCGTCAGGCACTTCCAAGACTTCTAGCCTGGAATCAAAGCTAGATACCATACTCCAAGCGGTGACGCAGATCAGCGAGGCACTGACGCAGACTCGCACGTCTCTTGAAGGCCGCATAGATAAGGTCACCGCAGACTTCACGCTTCTTCACGCTGATCACCGGCAACTGTCAGGGAGAGTCAACAAACTAGCCGCAGAGGTGAAGGAAATTGCCCCAATAGCCAAAGAAGTGACCACGGAGATTCGTCATCTCACCTCCAGGCTACAGTCCTTAGAACGACGGATGGGCGACGCGGAAGGCTGCTCTCGTAGGAACAATGTGCCTGCAGTGGGGCTGCCAGAAGGCACGGAAGGCGGAGACGCGGTGGCGTATGCAGAGTCCTGGCTGCAGTCTCTGATGCCGGAGGGTACGCTTTCTGCTTTCTTTGCCGTGGAGAGGGCGCACAGGGTGCCATCGAAGTGTCCGCCACCGGGAGCAGGACCGAGACCTTTCCTGTTTCGCCTCATGAACTTTAAGGATAGAGATGCAGTGCTCCGGGAAGTCAGAAAAATGGAGGCGATCACAGTGGACAACTCGCAGGTTCTCTTCTTCCCGGACTACGCCTTGGGAGTACAAAGGCAAAGAAGCACCTTCCTAGCAGTCAAAAGACGCATGCGAGACTTAAATTTGAAATACTCTCTCATATTCCCGGACCGGCTGCGCGTAGTGGCTGATGGAGCTACGCACTTCTTCAACACGGCAGAGGATGCATGGGACTGGCTTGAAACTAAAGGACATCACACCTCCCCAAGCCAGCGACATAGCAACGCGGAGTCACAAGTGAAAGCCTTCAGGAATCGCCGCAGTCTGCACCGGGTGCGCGCACCTGATGTACCAATACACTCGGCGGCCCCCCCCACACACGAACAAGTGCTGTGAGAAAGTAGAGATGCGCTGCAGGCAGTAGCGGACTTGAGAAACCGGCAAAACAGTAGAGATGCAGATGCTTCCTCTGAACAGTCACTAAGTGAGGATAGCTCGCAGGCCAGGTGGCCAATCAACGAAGACCTGCCGTCGCTCCCTGATGTGACTCCCCAGACTGCGTACGATTTGATGTAGAAGTTAAATGTGGCTCGTGGATATGCAAGTATAAGAATGTAGCAATGTTTGCACCTATGATACACATGTTCCACACACATGTACCCTCACACGGCACGCCTGCGGCCCCGCGTCACAAAAGGCCTGACACAGATGCACATGCAAACCACACTACATGTACCAAGCAAATACCATGAGACACGGCATGAGTGCACACACGTCAGCGTACACCGCAGGTCTGGACTCGCGAGGTCTGGCACCCACACGACTTATACTCGACCTATCACCATCTCCCCCCAATAAGATTGAAGTGGCGTGAGTAGCCGTGAATCACCGTACGGTGCTGTTAATTGTTTGGGCAGACACACGTTGTCTCTCTGCTCTTTCCCAGTTGTACCCCCAGAACATGTTGTTCGCATCGTTAGTTGCAGTTAGTGCTCTCACACGTCTACAGATCTCATGTTCATACTCTACATGTACACAACACTCAATGTGTCATCACCTCATACCTTACGCAGCACATCGGCTGCCTGACGCGGTCCCTTCTAATCACACCGCATGCCGCCCACCAAAGTAGTCACCTGGAATGTCAGGGGTATCCACACGCCAGCCCGCAGGTATGCAATATATGCATATCTTAAGCATCACGCTGCACACGTAGCGTTTCTACAGGAAACGCACATCTCGCAACTGGAAATCCGCAAACTGCAGCAGAGATGGAGAGGTCACATACTGGCCACAGGTTATTCAGCCTACGCAAGGGGGGCCTTGATATGGGTGCGACCCGGTACTCATTTTGAATCAGAGGAGTCGGTGGTAGATACCTATGGTAGGTATGTGTTGCTAAAGGCCTTCTCAATGGTCAGCATGTAGTGTTAGGCTCCATATATGCCCCGAACACGGACCAGGGTACTTTCTGGCACACACTCACAAACTTGCTGTCACGCTGGTGTGACATTCCTTGGTTGCTCGGGGGTGACTTCAACTCAGTCTTGGACACAGCACATGATAGATCATTCCCACCACTCCCACAAACAGCGGCGACTAGTAACGCTAGGCATCTAAGGGAATGGCTGTGCCACTGGGGCCTGGCAGATGTATGGAGAACCCTCAACCCACAAGTACGGCTATACTCATATTACTCACACCCACACAGGCTACACATCCGTATCGACCGCTTTGTTGCGAGCGCGACAATTCTTGAAAAATGCGTTAAAGCGGAGTATTTGGGCAAAACGCATTCAGACCATAACCTACACATTATGACATTGCGGGGGGAGGATGACGGTCCCGTCTGCCGCATATGGAGGCTTCAACCTCTGGCACTGGAGGATCCCCCATTCCGAACAGCAGTAGGCACAGCGTTAGAGGAGTACTTTGTGAATAATGAGGGATCGGTCACAGACAAGGGCGTCCTGTGGGATGCCGGCAAGGCAGTAGTCAGGGGCAATGAATGGGACTGAGCTGGAGTATGAGGAAGCAACTGGATGACGAGGTTAAACACATAGAAGACGACCTAACTAGACTTGAAGCCGACCTAGCACAGGGTAGCGCAGTACAGCCAGATATAGACAAGCGCCGCCTATAGCACGCTGTTGTACTAGAGCGCCTGCGCTGTTTAAATTATGCATCCCACGCTGCGCGCACTCATGCGGCGGCAGACAGAGCATGCAGGTTATTGGCACGCATGATTCGGCAGGAACAAGCGCATGCCCCAATACTGAGACTGCGGCCTGCATCCAGTCCGGTGCTTGAAGCACAACGTGACATTCACAATGAGTTCACCACACATTACACCATAGTCTATCGGTCAGCGCACCGTGCCACGCCTGCAGACATGGATTCATTTCTTACTCCCCTGACTCTGCATTGTATCACAGCAGAGCAGCGAGCCGAGCTAAACTAGCCACTTACATTGCTGGAGGTGCGGGCTGCCACCTGCTCACTTGCCACAGGCAAAGCTCCGGGACCGGATGGATATCCGGCTGATTTTTATAAAGCATACCAGCAAACCTTGGCACCACGTCTCCTTGCGGTGTATCAGAACGCGCAGGAGGTAGGCATGTTGCCAGACACTCTACCCGAGTTCTTGCTGGTGTCTCTGCCCAAGCCTCACAGAGATGCAGAACTGATCGGGTCTTACCGGCCACTTGCATTACTTAACACTGACTACAAAGTGCTGCCGAAAATATTGGTGAATAGACTGGCCCCATTGGTGCCTCAGCTGGTACATGAAGACCAGAATGGTTTTGTGCCGGCCCGTAGCACGTCATTGAACTTGCGTCAGTTCTTCCGAGTGGTGCATTACTCGGGAGACAATTGGCCTCATGCTGGGTGTCTGGTCTTAGACCTAGAGAAGGCATTCGACACCCTTGAGTGGGAGTTCCTATTTGCAGTGTTGCATAAATACGGTCTGGGAGATGTGTTCCTGGGCCTTGTTAAGTTGTTATATACGTGTCCAACAGCCAAAATCAAGACTGGTCGTTTTGTATCGGAGCAGGTCCCTATCGAATGTGGCACAAGGCAGGGTTGCCCGATCTCCCCTCTGCTGTTCACGCTGGCCGTTGAGCCACTGGCAGAGGCGCTGCGCAGCACACAAGATGAATGGGGAATCCCCTTAGGAGACGGCACACGCGGTCTCGCTTTATGCCGATGACCTGCTCATCTATCTCAGAGATGTTGGGCAATCCTGCACAACAATTGAGAATACATTGGTCCAATTTGCCTTAGTGTCTGGACTGAAAGTGAACTGGGACAAGTCCTGTCTATACCCCTTTGCTGAGACTGCCCGGCACCGCACTTAACCATCAGCGGCAAATCGGTGTGCTGGCAACTTACGGCGTTTCGATATCTCGGGGTTCATATATATTGAGACCAGCAGGATCTCCTTGAAGGCAACCTGACGCATGCTATCACAGCAACGTGGGCACAGATGAACTTCTGGAAAACCCTACCGCTGGCGGCCATGGGCAGAATTACACTATTAAAAATGGTGGTCCTACCGCGTTTACTCTATCACTTCACAAACTTGCCACTGCACCACCGACCACCGCTGTTCAGTGACCTGGAGTCAGACATGCGACAGTTTATTTGGCATAGATCACGGAGCAGAGTGGTGATGGCTAAAATGTACCCATCGACCGCTCGGGGAGGCCTATCACTGCCCAACATGGAGCAATACTATTTGGCAGCGCAGCTCCAGTGGGTAGCGCGCTGGCTCAGTGAGCGGCATCTCGAGGACATGGCAATGCAGGCGCCCGGTTACACCCAACCCCAGCTAGTGGCGCTCTTCCACCCCAACAGGAAAGGTGGCACGCCCATACAGCTGCTGCTACGAGTGGCGTATCAGTGTTATCACCGCTGCCTTCGCCTCACGTGCCAGATTACACCATACGTACCGTCTTTCCCTATACTAGGCACTCCCAGGAGGCAGTGTGCGATATCCAGCGCGGAGCAGTGCAGTGGGAGGAGGCGGGCATCCTAACAGTGGGGGACCTATATAACGATGGGCAACTTGTCCCCTTCGAGGACCTGGGGGAAAGTTCGGGTCTACCACACTGCCAGTTCCTCCTTCAAGCCACGATGATCCTTGCGCTTGGCACGCAGTGGGGAAGCATAGCACAGGAGCCCGTCACTCATCTAACCATACAATATCTACATGAGCTAGGCACCGGTCGTCACCTTACCAAGTGTTTTGCAGAATCTCTTAGAGTTCACAAGGTGCCGCAATTACTCCCTCTACGCGCCCACTGGGATGCAGGTCTACAGAGACCCACCACAGACCGAGAGTGGGGTCAAATACTTGAAAGTCCCACACGGATCTCCCGTAATATGAGGTTCCAGCTTATCCAGTACTATATAATACACAGAGCCGGCAAAAATAAACAAATTCTTTGCCCATGCAGACGCCAAATGCACGAGATGCCACGAGTCAGGAGCAGACCTCTTGCATATGCTGTGGGCATGCACAGCCGTTCGAGCATATTGGGAAGAGGTCACTAGGTGCCTAGCCCAATGTACAGAGCGAACATTGGATTGGACGTGGGAAGTGTGCATTCTGGGCCTCTATCATAGACCTAAGAAACATAAAGTGACGTCTAGGTATATCGATCTAGGTCTCATAGTGGCTAAGCGATTACTTACGCGTCGCTGGAAATCCCCCATTCCCCTGCCAACGAAAGCCTGGTATCACTCCCTATTATGTTGGGCGCAGGCGGAGAGCATAACACTCCGTCGTGAAGATGCGATTTGACTATGGAAGCAGCTGCTGGCGTCGGCATGGGATGTAATCCTATTAGATTTTTGCACAGCAGTGCAGGGGCACTCGGAGTCGGAGGCAGACACAACTGCAAGCGATGAGAAGCAGACAGCAACACAGCTGGCACACATCTAAGTCCTGTAGAGCGTACTGACAACAAACCTGATCACTGGCAGGCCCTGGCATGTACACACACACAGCAAATATGCGAAGGTGGGTGGCTGGAACAATTCAATGACGTGTAATTGTATTTACCGTGCAGGGTGAGGTGGTGCATATTAACAATGTGTGTGGTTCATAGACGATGCAGTGCTTGTTATTCAACATAATTGTTCATGTTGATCGAAGTTAAGTTCTTCTTTTCTCTAACCCTATTATTATTTACTTTGTTTTCCTTTTATTAATGAGTATTACGACAATGCGCCACTTCATTGCATACTGGATTTGCAACGTAGCACCAATGACTGTGCCACCTTGGATACATGTCTGGATATGTAAGTAACCTGCATATTTACACCATCCAATCAAATATCTTTTTTTTCTTTAAAACAGATCCTGTCTTCCATGTTAACTACCTTTCATTTTGAAAACTGTCTCATTCAGCGCCAGCCTTCTCCTGTGTTCTACTCCTTCTTGTCTTCAAAATGGTTAGAGTGTGGATTGGGGTCATAGCTTTGTGTTTTGGGCCAGAGAGTGTGCTAGAAAGAGTGCCATTGACAGGGACTTGGGTTTGCCTAATGTGAACATTACTTGGGTTGGTCAGAGAGGATTAAAGTGGCATCAATTGCTGCCTTTGGTTGAAAGCATTGTGGATTCCCAACATCCAGACCTCATGATTGTGCACTGTGGTGGCAATGACCTAGGCACACTTACTTGGGTAGGACTGGAAATCCTAATGAAGGATACCTTTGGTCAATGAATGTACTTTCCCCTCACACTGCCTTGGTGTTCTCCAACATTTGCGAAAGGCAGAAATGGAAGTGGTCAAACAAATTTGTCCATAGATAGTAAAAGCCAGGAAACATGTAAAAAAAACAGTTTCTACATTCCTCAGAGACCACAACATGGGCTCCATCTACAACAACAATTTACGTTTTGACATGGACGGTATCTATAGAAGTGATGGAGTTCATTTCACAGAGAAAGGCAACAGGGTATTTCTCAAAAACTTGAAAGACTGCATCCGGTTTTTTGTGTAGTTATTATCTAAACACGATAAACAAAAAGGCTCTTCTCAGAGCCACCCCTTTTCTAAAACAATGGTTAATTTTCCTTTTAAATCCTTTTTTTAAAATTCTTTTTCAGAATTCGCTAATCCATCATGAATTCACAAACCAAAAGCCCACATGCAATACACAGCAGCACACTTCAGATTCACAAGTGTGTGAGTTCCTCTGTTCATCTCACTGGGTATATGAGTGTCTGAGTAGGTCTTTGAGTCGGTGTGAGAGTGTCTGAGTGGGTCTGTGAGTAGGTACATGAGTGTCTGAGTGGGTCTATGAGTAGGTGTAGGAGTGTCTGTATAAGTCTTGAGTGGATGTGTGAGTCAGAGTGAGTCTGTAGATAGGTATGTGATCATCATAGTGGGTCTGTGAGTGGGTGTGTGAGTATGTGAGTGGGTTTGAGCATGGGTGTGTGTGTCTGAGTGACTTTGTGAGTGGGTATGTGAGTTTCTGAATAGGTATGTGAGTGGGTGTGTGAGTGTCTGAGTAGGTATGTGTATGGGCGTGTGATTGTCTCAGTGGTTCAATGAGTGGGTACATGAGTGTCTGGGTACATGAGTGTCTGAGTGGATCTTCCTATGGGTGCATGAGTGTGTGTGTGGGTCTGTTAATGGGTGTGAGAGTCTCTGAGTTTGTCTGTGAGTGGGTGTGTGACTGTCTCAGTGGGTCCATGAATGTGTGTGTTGGAGTGTTTGTGTTGGTCTGTGAGTGGGTATGAGCATCTGGTTGGGTCTGTGAGTGGGTGTGTGAATGTCTGAGTTTGTCTCTGAATGGGTGTGAGCATCTGGTTGGGCCTGTGAGTGGGTGTGTGAGTGCCTGTGTGGATATGTGAGTGGGTGTGTGAGTGTCTGAGTGGGTATGTGAGTGGGTGTGTGAGTGTCTGAGTGGGTATGTGAGTGGGTGTGTGAGTGTCTGAGTGGGTCTCTGAGTGGGTCTCTGAGTGGGTGTGTGACTGTCTGAGTATCTCATTGAGTGTGTGCATGAGTGTCTAAGTGGGTCTCTGAGTGGGTGTGTTAGTGTCTAAGTGGGTCTCCCAGTGGGTGCATGAGTGTGTGTGTGGGTCTGTCAGTGGGTGTGAGAGTATCTAAGTGAGTGTATTAGTGGGTATGCGAGCATCTGGCTGGGCCCGTGAGCAGGTGTGTGAGTGTCTGAGTGAGTCTCTGAATGGGTGTGAGCATCTGGTTGGGTCTGTGAGTGGGTGTGTGAGTGTCTGTGTGGATATGTGAGTGGGTGTGTCAGTGTCTGAGTGTGTATGTGAGTGGGTACATGAGTGTCTGAGTGTGCCTGTGAATGGGTGCCTAAGTGTCTGCCTGAGTGTACAAGTGTATCTTTTTTCTGGCAGTATTCTCTGTGGCAGTACATGAGTGTCACGGCAAATTCATAAATTCTTCTATGTGGGAAAATTGTTTTTGGGAGCATTTTGTTGCCCATAGGGATACTTCAGAAACCCCTATATTGCCTCCATGGAGTCAAGGTACCACAACCCTGACCCCTTCTATTACTTTGCACTTTTTTCAGCATCCCTGGACCATGTTCTTTTATATAAAATGGCAGCTGCAACCTGCATATTCGAGAATCAGCTGTGACGGTACATGGGGGACCACACTGAGCATCACGGTAGTGGTGGGTGGGAAGAACATTTCTTGGGGCATTTTGTTGCCCATAAGGGGTCCCTCTGAGACCCTATATTGCACCCATGGGGTCAGGGTACCTCTACCCTGACCCCTTATAGTACTTTGTAAATTTTTTCAGCCCCCCGGGACCATGTTCCCTTATATAAAATGGCGGCCACAACTTTCTGCATACGTTATGGCCACTCAATCACCACAGTGATGTAGGCACACACATTCGTGCCTTTAGATATACAAATTAGTTTTTCCTTCATATCTCAAAAACTACTGAATGGATTTACACCAAATAACAAAAAGGGCTCTTTCTGGACCAAGAAATAGCTTTCTGCCAAATTTGGTGTAATTCCATCCAGTGGTTCGGGCTGTAGTCATGTTCAAAAACCCTATGGGAAATTGCATGGGGGAAAAGCGTTTTGGGCCGAAAATATCGAAATCTGTTTTGTCCCACACTATACCATCCTGTATAGGAACGGCTGTGATGTTCACTGCAGACAAGTCTCTTTTTTCACGATGGGATGATTTGTGAGGTTTTAAAAGTAAGTTCACTT